>JARHVA010006020.1:857500-862500 GCA_037957365.1 Torreya grandis
CTTAATGGAAACTAAATCCAATTACAAAAGGGAAGAAGCCTTCTTTAAAAGAACTAGAACCTGAAGATACTATGCGACAAAAAGAGAATGTGGTTGGAGAAAGTCTTCCAGAAAAAATCAAGGCAATAGAGGAATTATTGGGTAAGATTGGTACCACTGCATTCATTTCCCTAGCTTCAATGATTAAAAGTTGTGATTTCCTTGATAAATAATCACTTAATATTAGAGAGATGGTTTTGAAGAATCAAATGGTCTTGGAAAACAATAAGGAGGTGAGGGATGTGGAGGAGGAAGAACAAGCAACCCTAAGTTCTGAGGAGGAATGATCAGATTTTGAAGAAGAGGTATAAGAGGATTCTGAAGGAGATTTGAATATTAAAAATATCTTGTCTATAGCTCAGTCAAAAAGTAAAATTTCCAAATCTAATTAGGGTTTGAAAATCAAGAAAGGCAAAAAAAAAAGGAAAAATGCATTGAAGGAGAAGTCCTAGCAGGCACTCAAGGCACTCTAAAAGGTTTCTTAGATATTGTAAAGTGGGGGGTGTAATTCCCACCTATGTCATCATGAAGGTCATTTCTTGGAATGTTAGGGGCTTGAATGTCCCTAACAAAAGTTGGCTCATTAAGCACCTTTTAAACTTAGAAAACCCTGATATTTTGTTGTTATAAGAAACTAAAATCAATAAAAATGAAGCTAAAGGATGTTTAAAAATATTAGGGAAATGTTGGCTAGGGTATTTTATGGAAGCTCAAGGAGCATCAAGGGGCCTAGACTTTTTATGGTCTCCTTTTTTGACTAGAATTGATATTTTGGATTTTGGTCAATTTTGTTATAAATGTAAAATCTTGAGATTTCAATCATATTTATAGTTCTTGATGGTTAACATTTATTGTCCACAAGGAGGTGGACATAAATATGTACTATGGGAAGAGATCTCTTCTTTTCTAAAATAATTTAGTAGGAAAATTTGGTGTTAGGAGGTGTTTTTTTATATCATATTGATTTAGAAGGATAAGAAAGGAGGGTTTTTTCTATATCTCAGGCAAATAAAGATTTTGGTCTATTTTTACAATAAAATAATCTTGAAGATATTTCACCAAACTCAAGATGGTTTACCTAAAATAATAGATGGGTAGGCAAGGATAACATTTTGGAAAGTTTGAATAGTTTTTTTCCTTCCTCTAATTGGATTCAAAGTAATAAAAAATTGGATTGTTGGGTCTCTCAACATTCTAAGTCAGATCATCTCCCAATTATTTTATCTATAAATATTGATTCTCTACCTAAAAGATGCCTTTTCAAGTTTAAACTAATGTGGATGCATGATGGATCCTTTTCTTATTTGGTCAAAGACTAGTGGATGCGTTGTCCAATTCCTTAAGGTTCTAAAATGTTGTAGATAGCTAAATGTTAGAATTTTTTGAAGTAAAAACATAAAATTTGGAATCAAGAACATTTTATGAATATTTTTCAATAAAGAGTGAGGATTGAAGCTAAGGTACACTCATTTAATGAGAATGTGTTAAATTATGGGATGGAAGTGAAAGGTTATCATCTAAAGAAATATTTGACTAGCGAGTATAAAGAAATTCTTTGCAAGGAAGAAATTTATTGGAAACAAAAATCAAGGGAGAGTTGGTTCAAAGAAGGAGATATAAAATATGCCTTTTTCCATCAATTGGTGAAAGCAAAAGTAAAGGTTAATAGGATATCACACATTCTTTCTGGGCAAGGGGTAGTTATGGAAACTCGTAAGGAAATAAAGTAGGAAGTTGTTTGCTTTTTTCAGGTCTTACTAAATGATGAAGTCATGTTTAACTTGCAAGATTAGAATGATTTTCTTTAGTTTATTCCAGAAGTGATTTCTCAGTACATGAATGATAGGTTGTTGTCTCCTTTCTCTATATAATAAAGTATAAGGTGGTTTTTTATATGGTCAAAGATAAATCTCTTAAACCAGATAGTTTTCCTCGTATTTCTTCCAATCTTTTTGGAAAGTGGTGGACTTGGATGTTTTGGAGATGGTGAAATAATGTAGAAAGAAGAAAAAAGTAAAGCCAAAAATTAATACAAATTTCATTTATTTATTTCCTAAATGTGAGTCTTAGAATTCCTTCTTGGATTTTATACCTATGGCTTTGTTCAATACAGTTTATAAGATCATCTCAAAAGCTATAGCTGAAAGAATGAAACCCCTTATTGTTAAAATAATTTATGGACAACAAGTTGATTTTGTACATGTTAGAATTATTCAACAAGGCATTATTGTGGCTCATGAAATCATGCATTCCTTGGATCATAACCATCATAAAGGAATGACGATAAAACTTGATATAAGTAAATATTATGATCAAGTCAATTGGAGATTCTCATGTAAGATTATTTTTAAATTTAGATTTTATAAAGAATGGTGTGATTGGATATATAGTTGTGTCTCATATCCTAAATTTTTAATATTAGTAAATGGGATCCCATCTAACTTATTTTCCATTTCAAGAAGTTTGAGGTAACAGGATCCTCTATCTCCCTTTCTCTTTATCATCATGGAAAAAGCCTTGAGGAGAGTAGTGAGATCGGCATAAGGTCAACAAAGGCTACAGGGGTTGTAAGTGGTGGACAATTTTGATTTTCTAATGCAAATTTTTTGTTTGGTAAAATAATAATAGAGGAAGTTTGGGAGTACAAAAGAATTGTGAGAAGTTACATAGAAGCATTTGGGAAAAATGTAAATGATGGTAAATCCAAATTTTAATTTGTTAATTGTGGTCAAAGATTTGAAAAAACTTTAAGCAAGATTCTTGGTTTTAAAATTGGGAAACTTCCTAGTAAATATCTAGGGTTTCCTTTTTTCAAAGGAACTAGATATGAAGATATTTAAAAGAATCTACTAGATAGATCTAAATCTCACCTTAATTCTTAGAAAGGAAGATGGATTTCTTTAGTAGGTATAATCACCTTGATCAAGGTAGTTCTAATAACTCTTCTTACTTACTACTTCTCATTGCTTTCCCCTCTTGAGCATATTTTTAATTCCATTAATAAAATTCTGATGTATTTTCTTTGGAAAGGTTGTAGGGAAGATTAAAAAATCCCCTTGATGAAGTGAGAGAGAGTGTGTAAAATAAAACAAAGAGGGGTGGGAATCAAGAATCTTCCTCTACAAAATTTAGTTTTGGGAGCAAAATTGGTATGGTAAATGGTTTCAATTTTTGAAATATTGTGGTGTAGCCTTCTCAGAGAAAAATATATTGATTCAGATTCTCTAGAAATAATGATTTCAATAGTGGACCCTCCGAAAGGATCTCATATCTTGAATTTCATGTTGAAGTGCAGACTGGTGATAGGTCAACATGTCTCCTGAATAGTTAATAATGGTACAAAGGTGGAATTTTGAATGGATTCCTATAATGGACATCCCCCCTTTAGTAGAAGAGTTTGTAAACAATTAGATAAAAGCCTTTGTAATAAATCAATAGGGTAGATTGGTTAGGGATAATGTGGTTCAGACATCTAACTCTAGCAAAGTAGCCAGTAGTTAGAAAATTTGAAAGAGATGCCGGTTATAGGGAGGAAAATTTGTTATTATAATCCTATCTAAATAAAATAAAATAATTTCTTAAAAATAAAGAAAATTAACTACATTGGACTAGAGAGAAGTTAGGTTTTTACTCAATAAGATTGGGTTATCAGATGGCAAAAGTTTAAGATGACACCTTAAGTTGGGAAATTTTTATTTGCTAGAGTAAAGAGGGTTTGAAAAAATAAGGGGATTTTGCTTGGCTAGTGGTTCATGAGCATATTCTAACACAAGATTTTTTGAAGAAGATTGGGTTTATTGGCCCCTTCAAGTTGTTGTATTTGCAAATAAGAAGAAGAATCAATGGATCAATTTTTTTTAATTGCTCTTTTGACCATTGGTGTTGGGTTTAGATTTGAAATAGGTTCAATTGGTGATGGGCATGGCCATAAATTATTTACCAAAATTTTTCTTCTTGTTTGATAGGCAAAGTGAAGAATTCTATGTTCAACCTTTGGAGATGTAGTCTAGCTATCCTCATCTAGATGGTCTAGAAAGAGAGGAATGCTTGCATTTTTGAAGATAAAGAGCACCTGTTACATGTTATTCTAAGAGATATAGAGGTGTCCATATCAGAAGTTATGTCCTCACATTTTCTTAGAAAGAAATGTATGATCTTGAAATGGGATATGCAAATTTGTGCTACATGGAAATATATTAAAATCCCTCCCTTTAAGGGGTCATTGGTAGATAATAAATATAATAAAATTAGAAAGGATGCTATTTGGATTCCACATAAACCTAGGTGGTTCAAACTTAACTTTCATGGGGTAGTAGAGGAAATTGAGGAGCCTTAGGAGCATAATGTGTAATTATAGACTACAATAATTCTTTAATTAGAGCCCTTTCACTTAAGCTTTATGATGGCAAAAAAAATTAAGCTAAAGCACAAGCCTTAGTAGCATGGGTTAATATGGCTATGGATTGTGGAATCTCCTTTTTAGAAATTGAAGGGGTTTCATAGGTGGTGATTCAAGCCTTGGCTAGTCAAAGGGAAAAATATTGGAAGATTACAGATATATTAAATGTCATTTGGCCCAAATAGGATTTTTTTGAAGGTTGGATTTGTTCTCACTATTTCCAAAAAAGTAATAAAGTTGTGGATTTTTTAGTAAATGTGGAAATAGATCAAAGGGATGAAGAAAGATTGGATAATTTCAGTAAAAGATGGGCAAATTGCAAGAATTTTGAGAAAATCAATTTATAATAGGATCCTTTAGTAAGGTTGATCAGGTTTCTTCTTTTGTTTGGGGCTTCTTGGACATTTTTAGAAGGCTCTAGTAGAATAAATGATCTTGTTAAATTTGGTTTTATTGATATTTTTTGAAATATTAATAAATTCTTGTGGGATCAATATTGTAAATTATTTTTATAAAAACATTTTACAATATAGGGTCTTTTGAAATGTTTTTTTAAAATTAT
>JARHVA010006020.1:872500-900000 GCA_037957365.1 Torreya grandis
TAACCTCTATATTTTTTATCTTGGAGGTCTATCCAAGAAGGTTTTCAAAACAAGAAGAAGGTTTTAGCTGATAAATTTTAGAATCAAGTTGCATTTATTGAAGGGCTTGCAACTGTTAAGGGCCTCAAGAAGGCCATGAGAAGGATGAGGTTCTTGTTGAAGAGAATGAAGTGTCCATTACCCAAGTCAACTTGCTTTCCCTTCAATAATTCCTCCAAAAATACAACATATCTAAGACCCCAAGTTGTAATAGTTCTCCCTCCATTCCAAAACCCATTCATTATCCATCCACCATACCTCATACCCCCTCTCAAACTCATGAACATGCCCATCACCCTCCCACCATATATCATATTAAAGAGGAACCTGTCCTATCGGCATCAAATGAATAAGAGATTATAGTTTCAAATGTGGTTCAAAGAGAATGTGAAGAAGACGATTCAAGTATATATATGAATTATTCACCATTGTTACTCCACTTGGTGAAGATAGACTCAAATCAGTGTTCATAAATGAAGAAAGGCATGATCTTAACGATGTTGAAGATACCTATGAGAAGTATGTTAAGATTGATACCTTGGTTCAAGGAGATTTGAAGGACATGTGGTAGACTTATTTACATATTCTCAAAGAATATTAAGGTTTTAAAAACTTGGCACCTCTAGAAGAAGAAGGTCAATTTGATGATGAAAAATGCAAAGTTATTAGTGAACTAATAGGTTTTCAATACCATAATGAATCAATCTATTATGAGGACATTCTTTAAGGTAAACAAGAGATTTAATTAGAAGAGATAATAAATATTAAGGTTGTTTATTTCTTCATGGACCAAGAGGATAGGCCTATGGCATAAGTATTAGGAAGTATGTAATGAATTTGAGGCTTTTCAAGAGCCTACACCTCTTGTTGGTTAGATTGAATATGTTCTTGAGGCTACCTTACCCCTTAAAGGGTAATGTGAGACTCTACAAGGTACCATGTTTGAATTTTCCCCTATGAACCAAGAAGTTGTCATGCTTGAGTTGACATCTAGCATCAATAAAGATCAAGAGAAAGCTATTGAAGTTCATGATGAGGGCATCTTCATAAGTGACTAGTTTGCAACTATTTTTTCATTTGAGATCATGCCAATAGGTTTGGTAATAAAAAAGACAATGAAGTTAACAAAATCAAGGTTCAAGAGGTAGCTTACCTCAAGCCATATAGTACAAGCTTTTGCTTTAAGAAATGAGGAAGAGGAAAGGTTCAATTTAGTTGTATATATTATTTTGTTTTCTTATTTGTTGTGTTCCCTAAGTGCTTAACTAGTACATGTGTGTGCATTATTATTTTATTTATGTGCATTGTCCTTATTTATGAGTGTTTTGAGGTAAAATTATATT
The DNA here is from genome assembly GCA_037957365.1 of Torreya grandis. Lineage (NCBI taxonomy): Eukaryota > Viridiplantae > Streptophyta > Pinopsida > Cupressales > Taxaceae > Torreya > Torreya grandis. Next base: position 873,883 of record JARHVA010006020.1, read on the forward strand.
TAGTGCATCACCCCATTAGAATATGTTTATGTCCCTTTTTCCTAGTAAGTGGTAGATTAGTATTTGAGTCTAAGTGATTCATCAAAGGGAACTAGCCCTTTCACCTAGAGATTCACCTCTCCAATAGGTTACCCAAAACCTTGATATATTTCCATGTTACATCAAAATTGGAAGGCTTAAACTACCTTCTAAGGGGTACAAATTTGATTGATAATAGTTTTGGCATGCCCAATGGGATTAAGGTCCAAAGTTATGGAAGGATTCTTGGTGTTGTTATTGTACATATTAGCCATTAGAGGAATTCAAAATATCAATGGTGAATCTATGAAGAATCAGATGGTTCTAGTAGGCCAGTCACTTGTTTAAGTAAGTTGTATTTTTCATTTCATTGTCTTGATGAGGTTGTTATGGCTAAGTTTGAAGTAGAGTCCAATTTTATGAAATTTGGTGAATATAATTAAGCCTATGGTATTCCATATCAATCCTATGATGAGCCTTATCAAATTCACTATGAACCATATTAGTCCTATGATCCTTATCAACCTTGTCATGAATCATATCAGTCCTATGATCAGCCTTCTCAAGTTTAAGATGTTCCTAGCCAACATAGTCACTTTTCAAATCAATCCATTTCAAGTTTCAAGAAAACTCTAGTAAGATATGAGAGGTACATGATAAGACTTAACACAAAAAAGGAGTATGGTTAAGATATCCATATTCATCTCATTCACAATGTGTGAGACTCATTGAAATCAATGAAAGAATAATGAGCACCTATTGAGAGAGAAAATTTACAAAGTCTCTCAAGTGATATGTTGGATGTAAGTGGTATCATACAAAACATATAAGATATACTAAGAGTTCATGAAGAACAATAGGTCCAACTCTATTAAAATCATGTTTATTCATACACACCACCTCAACCCTTATATACCATTATTCCCCAAGATACCATTCCAAGTGAGTATCAAAGTCTTCCAATTTTTCCATATGTTTCTCAAACTTTTCCTTATTGACATTCTGTCTAAGAGAGCTTTCAAAGGAAGGATGACATTGTTGTTGAGTAGCTTACTATTGAGAACCAAGATTTTCCTTTTCTTCCTCAAAATCCCCCAAATAAGTCTTTCAAGACTCCAAGATGGAACCAAGTCGTGAAATCATGGAGTAATCAAGGTGAAACAAGCATATATTGGGGAGTTGAAGCCAAAGAAGAATATAAAATTATGTAAGTCTTCCCCATCCCTCCTCAAGATTCCTCTTATATCCACATCAACCTTTTTTTATTCCTTATCCTCATGAGGTCACTAGGCACCTTTAAGAAAATATTTTCCAAGAGACTATAGATAAACAAATTGAAGAGTTGGAGTTGAAAGTGAAGAATCTTGAACCAAGCTAAGATCAAGAGGTTGAAGTCAAAGAAACCCTTGTACAAATTCAAGATCCATTTTCCTCTCCCCAAGAACATTTATATTTTCCATTTTAGAGGTATATCTAATAAAGTTTTCAAAACAAGGATGTCTTAGTTGATAAATTTGAGAATCAAGTTATAGCCATTGAAGATCCTTAGAAAGGCCATGTGAAGGATGAAGTGCTTGTTGAAGAGAATGAAGTGTCCATTTCCCAACTCAACTTGCTTTCCCTTTAAGAATTTCTCCAAGAATCTACCATATCCAAGATCCCAAGTTGTGAGATTTCTTCCTTCACTCCCAAGCCCATTCATGAGCCATCCTCCATACCTCATACCCCCTGTCAAACTCATGAACATGCCCATCACCCTCCCACCACATCCCTTATTGAAGAGGAACCTATCATATGGGCAATAAATTAAGAAGAGACTACAATTTTAAGTGTGGTTCAATAAGAATGTGAAGAAGACAATTCAAGTGTATATGATGAATATTTCATCATTGGTACTCCACTTGGTGAAGATAGACACAAATCAGTCTATGTAAATGAGGAAATGAATGATCTTGATGATGTTGCAGCTGCCTATGAGAAGGATGTTAGGATTACTACCTTGGTTCAAGGAGATTTGAAGGACATGTGGTATACTTATTTTCATATGTTCAAAGAATATGAAGGTTTTGAGAAGTTATCACTTCTATAAGAACAAGGTCAATTTGATGATGAAAAATGAAAGGTTCCTAGTGAGCCAATATGTTTTTAAGACAATAATGAGTCAATCTATGATGAGGAAATTATTCAAGGAAATAAAGAGATTGAATTGGAAGAGATAATAAAGACTAATGTCATTGTTTCCTTCATGGACCAAGAGGACCTATGATATAATTATTGAGAAGTATGCAATGAATTTAAGGATTTTAAAAAGCTTACACCTCCTATTATTCATATTGAAGATGTTCTTGAGGACACCTTACTCCTTGAATGCCAATGTGAGACTCTACAAGGTACCATGTTTGAGGCTTCCCCTATGAACCAAGAAGTGGCCATGCTTGAGTTAACATCTAGAATCATGAGAGATCAAGAGAAAGCTATTAAAGTTCATTATGAGTTCATCTTCATAGGTGACTAGTTTGTAGTTGTTATTTTATTTGAGAGCATGCCAATACAATTGGTAAACAAGAACAAGATGAATTCAACAAGAGTAAGGTTCAAGAGGTAGCTTGCCTCATGTCATTTATCACTTCTTAGAGCAAGAGATAGTGCAAGCTTCCCCTTTGACCTAAGAGGAAGAATAAAGTTCAGGTGAGTTGTATATATTAGTTAGCCTTCTTATTTAGTGTGTTCCCTAAGTGCTTAGCTATCACATGTGTGTCTTGTTATTTGCTTTATGTGTGTTGTATTTATTTATATGTGTTTGGAGGTCAAATCATATTTGGTGCATCACCTCATTAAAATAGATTTCACTCATTTTTATTAACAAGTGATAGATTAGTGTTTGAGCCTAAATGATTTATCAAGGGGAGCTAGCCCTTTAACCTAGAGGTTCACCTTTGCAATAGAGTACCCAAAACCTTGAGGTGTTTACATGTTCCATCAAATTTGGAAGACTTGAACTACCTTCCAAAAGGTGAAAATTTGATTGATAATAGTAAATATATATCATACTTACTAAGTATCCTATAGTAAGTATATATGATACTATTATATTTATTTATATATATATATATATATATATATATATATATATATATATAATATTATAGTTTAATAATTATATATATTATTCTAGTATATATAATTATTAAATTATAATATTATATCATGTGTGTGTAAAATACTATATAATAACAATATAATAATGATGCATTACTATAATAATATATTATAATAATAATTAATATATTTAATATATTTAATAATATATTATATTATTAATTATTACAAATATATTATATTATAATACTATATAATATAATAATAATACAATATTATAATAATATATTCTAATACTAATTAATATATTAAAAATAATTAATTAATTAATTAATTAATTAATTAATTAATTAATTATATATATATATATACACACACACACACACATATACATATACATACATACATACATACATAGATATATATATATAATATAATAAATTATTATAGAATATATCATTGTATTAAAATTGATTATTATAATAAAAAACTAACTATAACTGTATAGATATATTACAATAAAAAATAATTTTATTATATATGTTATCAATAATATATTATAATTTAAATAAAAATAATATATATTATGATAACATTTGATAGTATTTATATTTATAGAGTCATTCCTTCGGTGGATTTTAGATAGGAGGATGGAGACGACCTAGTTCTGCAACTCGACGCTGAGCTAGGGTAGCCGTGCCCTAGCTTGTCTTTGTTGTGTGAGTGAGTGCGAGGGAAAAACATGGAGGATTGAGTGCGTAGGGGGGAGCGGTAGTTTCTAGTACTGAGGACGGGCCAAGGAAGGGCATGGTAATGGTTTAGAGGGAGCCTTCTAAGACTGCACCTGATAAGAGTTTTAGTGGAGTGGTTGCCCTGAATATGCCGGGATAGGAAATGAGAACATTTGGAAATGCATTTTTTTCTCAGACTACAGGTGTGATGGATTTGAGCTCGCCTGGGGGATCCCAGATCATGAAGATTAATGGTTGCCTAGAGCAGTGTAAAGAGAGACCCAAACTAGTAATCCCTTTTGATATGATCTCTGAAGATGTGGAATATTACTCCAAGCATTCACTGTATTGTAAGTTTTTGGGATTGAGAGTCTCCCTTCAATTTTTGGAGAGTTGGGCTCGAAGAGTGTGGGAACCAAAGGGTGAAATGGAGGTCACGCTGCTGGCAAACAATTATTTTATGGTGACTTTTCTGTGCTTGGCTGATTAAAATAGGGTTTTTGAGGGTGGGCCCTATTTTTACAATCAAGTTGGAATTTTCATCAAACATTGGCATGCAAGATTTAATCCTTCTAAGGAACTACCAAATTAGGTTCTAGGTGGGTTCAGTTACCCAATTTTCCTATAGAATGTTGTCACAAGGATGTTCTTCAGATGTTAGCATTGACGCTCAGTAGGTCGATGGGGTCTTTAACACAAACCTTAGGGAAGAAAGTTATGAATTTTGCTCAAATTTACGTGGAAATTGATTTGAGTAAACCATTACTAGACATGGTGGAGATGAGTGCGGGCTCATATTCCTAGGTAAAACAACTAGACTATGAGACCCTTCCTTTTAGGTGCCACATTTGTCATGAATATGGCCACTTGGTGCGAAGATGTCCGAAGGCCAAGCTAGTGGAATAACAACCTCCACCTCCTCCTAGTACCAATCGTGGTGTTGATAAAGGGAAGAATCTGGAGTTGGTGAGGGCAAGGATACTAAAGGTTTTGTTCAGATGAAAGCTTGAAATCATAACAGAGGCCAGAAGAGGACCCTTATGGAGTGACAGGATGAGGATACTTTTAATAGGTTTGAGGTCTTGGATGAATTGGGACAGCAAGAAGTTAACTCAAGATTAATGAGTGTAGAGCAACTTGTGGGAGGATTTAGACCGGAGACTAACTCTTCCACTCTTCATTCTGCTCTTCATGAGGAGTCTACCTTACCTATGGTCATGGGTGGGAAAACAGGGGAGCAGATGGTTTTGGAGACAAATGGCAAAAAGGGATAGAGCGTAAAAGACATGGATCTTCTAGAAAGGACCGTGGTTATAGATACAGATAAGCGAGGTAAATCTTCTCCTCGTCTAGGAATTCTTCAAAAGGATGGTAAGAAGGGGGTTTTAGAGAAAAGTGTTAAATTGGGGAAAAAAAAGGACATGGATAAGATTAAGATGATTGGGGAGACTTTGGTAGAGTCAGGTTCTATTAAGACCTTAGATTCCCACTTTTTGACTCCTCTGCAATGATCATTATTTCTTGGAATGTAAGGGGCTCGAACAGTGGCCATAGACAAAAAGTTGTTCAAGAACTAGTTAGAAGGCATTCTCCTGATGTTCTCATTCTTCAAGAGACTAAGGTTTCTATGGAAGACATGAGGAGTATCACACCTAAGTTATGGAGGCATGGTCTATGTCAGTGCATTAGAGCTCAGGGATCCTCAGGAGGTCTGGAACCCGTGAAAGATCCAACCTGTGTCCTTGATTGCCTTTAAGTCCTCTATATCCATGGTTGCTTTGTGTATTGAGTTAGGTGAATCTATCCTTTTTTCTAATGTCTACGCTCCTATAGACTTTCAAGGTAAACTTCTTGTATGGAATAATATTCACTTAGTTCATAGATTATTTCCTTACCTGCCTTGGATTATTGTTGGATACTTCAATGCTATTCTAGATTTAATAGAGAAATAAGGAGGTAATGCAAGGCTAGAGCCATCTTCCATACTGCTCTGGGATAATATTTTGGCACTTAATCTAGTGGATATCAAGCCCAGTAATGGATGCTTTACTTGGAATAATAGAAGGGTAGGTGACAGGTGCATTACTGAGAGAATAGATTGATTCATGACTTCCTGTTATTGGGTGGGTAGAATGTGGTCTTCTAGCTTGGAGATACTTGATTGGAGAGGTTTGGATCATTAGCCCATAAACCTTGTCATTTTTTCAGCCTGCATGCCTCAAAAGCTACCCTTCAAGTTCCAGCTCATGTGGCTCAGGAACCTAGACCTATTTGGATGAGTTGTTGAATGGTGGAAGGCTAGCAGGCCTGTTGTTGGTATAGCAATGTATATTTTTGCTAAGATACTCTAATTTGTTAAGTACCAACTCAAACGGTGGAACCAAAAAAGTTTTGGGAATGTCTTCTAAAGGGAAAATGAGGCTCAAATGGAGTTAATGACATTACCAAATTCATTAAGGAGGAGGGGATGTCTGAGTTTATGTTGAGGGAGGAAGCCAGGGCTTTAAAAACATTGGAGGAATGGGAGCTAAGAGAGGAAATCTTTTGGAAACAAAAATCTTGGATTGAATGGCTTCAAGAGAGAGATAAGAACACTACCTTCTTCTTCAATTCAGTTAGATCCAAACATCATGGTAATGTGATAACATCTTTGGTGACAGATAGGGGGGAGGTTGTCTCTTCTACACAGGGTATCTTTGATGAAACTGTGTAGTATTTTTCATCTTTATTTAAGGAGGAAGTGCAAGGGGACTCGATTGTAGAGGATCAAGTCCTCTCCTATATTCCCTCTTTATTTTCTCTAAAAATGAAAGCGCACCGTATGAGGGTTATATCCTTGGAGGAGTTAGAGAGGATTGTTTTCATGATGCAGAAAGGAAAGGTGCCTGGTCCAAATGAATTCTTGATTGAGTTTTTTTAGGAATTTTGGGAAATTATCAAATTAGACCTATTGGTAGTTGTTCAAGAATCCTAAAAGAACAAGAAAATGCTCTGAGTCGTGAACTCTACCTTCCTAGCTGTCATTCCCAAGGGGGAGGGGACTGATTGACTGAGTCAATTTCACCCCATTTCCCTTTGCAATGTAACTTATAAAATTATATCTAAGGTGATTGCTAAAAGATTAAAAAAGTGGCTTCTAACACTTATTTCTGAGGAGCAAGGTGGCTTTATGGAGGGCCATCAGATTCTAGATGGGGTGGTGGTGGCCACAGAGACTATCCACTCCATGATCAAGTCCAAGGATAAGGCCATGTTTATCAAGTTGGACATGTCCAAGGCCTATGATAGAGTTCATTGGTCCTTCCTCTAGAAGGTTTTGGGTGCCTTTAGTTTTGAGGAGGATTGGATTCACAGGGTTATGAGTTGTGTGAACTTGACTTCCTTTTTAGTATTGATTAACGGCGAGCACTCTAATCTCTTTGGGGCTTTTCGAGGTCTGTGGTAAGGTGACCCTCTCTCACCCTACTTGTTTATTCTTTTGGTAGAAGGCTTGGGTTGGTTGATCAAAAGGTGGGTGGATGGTGACATTATTCAGGGCTGGCAATGGGGAGGGGGCCTTCTTGTACAATCTCACCTTCAGTTTATGGATGACGTGGCTTTGATGGGCATGGCTACTATTAGGGAGGCATCTACTATACACAAAGGCTTGGATGCCTACCTTGCAGCCTTAGGATAGGTAATTAATGAGTGTAAGTCTTCAATTTTTTCTTCAACACTCCACCCTCCATACAACAAAGAGTGGCTCATATTCTCAGGTTCCAAATTGGGAGTCTTCCATTGCTGTATCTTGGGATTCCTGTCTCTGTGGGCTAACAGTCTAAGGAGTCATGGTAGGCAATTTTGGATAAGTTCCAAGTCAAAGTGAATCATTGGACCCATCGATGGCTATCCTTTGATGGGTGGGTCTAACTAATTCAATCAGTGGTGCAGGCTCTTCCTATCTATAGGTGCATGATCTAGGTGGCACTGATGAGCTTTCTTAGGGACCTTGATTCCTTAACAAGATAGTTTTTATGGGCTAGTAATTTATCATTAACCAAGTGGAGTCTGGTTAAGTGGGAGGATGTCTGTAGCCCAAAGAGGTTTGGGGCCCTTAGATTATGGCAATTAGTGTTATTTGGTACTGCTCTAGTAGCCAAATTATACTGGCGATGGTGTGTGGAACAAGACTAGGTGTGGGCCAGAATCTTATCCCATGAGTACTTTTTTGGGATCCCCTAAAAGGATATCCCATAGTATAGCTTGACAGGGAAAGGCTCAATGATCTAGACTACTCTCAAGAAAGGAGCTGTGCTAATTAAGAGGGGCTTAATCTGGATTTGTAGGAGTGGGGTAGAGGCACAGTTCTGGCATGACTCTTGGGACGGCTACCCTCCCTTAGTTATCTAATATCCTCACTTGAGAATTTTGTCACAGAGGTTTTGTGAAGCTGGGTGGACTAGGGTGTGTGAATATAAGTCCCTTTCCCTTCAAGGGCAGATGGCAGATGCTAGCTAGAAGACCTCAGAGGAGTGGCTGATTCTTGGTTTGGAGGCAAAATGTGCTAAGCTAAACTACATTCTATCTTGTCACAACTGCAGCATGCTTATAGACAACTATGTGTTAGCCTAGTCCCCTAATCCCAAGGGTAAGTATACTATGTCTTATGGTTATCAGGAGTTGATTTCTCAGCAATTTGAGGGGGGGCAAGTTCATTGGTGGAAGAAATTCTGGAACAAATTCTCTTGGCTGAAGTGTAATTGCTTTATTTGGACTTTAGTCTGAAATAGATGCTTGACTTGGGACAATATTTGAAAGAGGGGCTTTGCTGGTCCTTCATGGTGTGTTCTTTGCAATAGTGAGGAGGAAGATTCTTTGCACCTATTCTTTTACTGCCCATTCACTCTGCAATTATGGCATTTTTGGTGGGACGTGTGGAAATGCTAGTGTATTCACGCACCTTCCCTGGCAGATTTCTGGTTGAAATTGGGAAGACCCCCTCTTCAACTCCTTTCTTGCAGGATGCGTGGTATGCTAGACCCATTTTTCTACTTTGGCAAGTCTGGTTGGAAAGGAATCATAGAATTTTTTGGGATGAAAAATTTGGGATTCAGCAGGTTTGGATTAGAATTAAAGGAATGATCCAGGAATCTATTGAAGCTAAGAGTGAGATTATTTTGTTGCTAGAGAAAGGTGATGCTGAGATGGTGGATAGGTTTGGCATACAGGGGATATCTCCAATCTCAGCATGCATTAGGAGAGGTAGATAGGGGAAACAAAAAGTTCAATAGTTGGGGAAATGGATGCCCCCAACCGCTGGTATTTTGAAAATTAATACAGATGAATCTTTCAGGGGTAATCCAGGGGTTGACTGGGATTGGTGGGATTAGTAGGGATTCTTCTAGATCTATGGTTTTTATTTTGTCAGCTAGTAAGGGAGTTCAGACTGTTAATAGGATGGAAGGTTTGGCTATCCTATATGCTTTGAAGCATGCTTATGCTCTAGGGTGGAGGAGGGCGATTTGTGAAGCTGACTCTCAAGTCTTGATTAATTTGCTCCTTGAGAGGAATATTTTAGATGTGAGCTAGCAATTGGCTATGTTAGTGCAGTAGATATTGAAAATTAGTTCCTTTATGGATTTATTATCTTATGCCCATATTCTAAGGGAATGGAATAGGGCAGCCAATTGCCTGGCAAAATGGGCATCAAAAGTTAGAGATGGCTGTAAGGTTGATGAGTGGGAGCAACTGCCCTATGAGGTATGTCAGGAACTGGAGTGGATTCTGGTAGAAGATATTAGTGGTGTCGAGATGTGATTCTATTGTTCTTGTTTTTTCTATGGTCTTTGGTTTGCATTAGCTGTATTGTATTCTGATGTTCTTAGTTTTAATAAATTTTTTACCCCTTTTTATTTTTTATTTTTAAAAATAGTATTTATATTTATAGATATATAATATAAATATCTATAATATATTATATATTATTATAATATATTATATTTATAGTTAGTATATATAAATATAGAAGTCAGAATCTCAATGTTTTATCTCCATGTTTACGGTATTATAGTGATGATTCAAGCCACACATCGAATGTAGAGTCTTGTTACAATTAAATCAGTGTTTATGACATCTTAGTCCACCCTTGATAATAAACAATGACCAATCAAATATGATGGCTACCTATAAGTTGTAGACCCCTTTACAATGGGCGTAGGGCATGTAAATCTACTAATTGCCTTAAATATGGGTTTGGTATACAATATGAGCCCTCTATTTTATGATACAAACCTAAATACCCTATCATCGTCCCTCACCATCACTACTAAAATCACCTTTAAAATTTTCACCATTTTCATGTTCTATATGGCTTTGCCTTTCCCCACTACTTTACCATTACTCAAACTCAATCTGAAATGAAATATCTCATCTCCACACAATGCATTGCTACATCGTATGAAGAATCACACATCGTCATTTTCCATAGTTACTTTCATCAAAAATATGAAAGTATTGTTACTTAACCTCTCATACACAAAAGTTAAGATGGATCAACAGTCATATTAATTTACACTCTTTTAATTTACAAAACCACTTTACAAAAATATAATATTATATTCTTTCATGTATAACTTTCACCTTAGTTATATGTATTTTAAGTGTTAAGAGTAAAGAAGATTTTTTTATTGTTAATTTTATATATTATAAATGTTAAAAGTAAAGAGGTTTTTTTTTAAAATTAAATTGTATTTTCTAGAAAAAATAAATGTTTTACATCTTTCTCTATGAATTATGATTAAGATGAGAGAATAATATGTTCATGAAAGGTGGTCCAAAATATTGATTTAAAAAAATTACACTATTAAAATATAATTTTTTTATTCTTTACTTCATAGATTGTATAAATATTATTTATTCAAAATCTTATTTTATAAGAGTATATTATTCTCTCAATCATTGATGCTTCACATAATATCTAAAACATTAATTTTAAAAAAAAAATTACATAATTTGTCTTGTTTTTTTTCTTAAAACTTTACTTTATAAATTTTAAAAACACTATTTTTTAAAAGTAGTAAGAGGTTAGAGAAAAATACTTTCTTTTATCTAAGTGTTAAAATTTAATAGCTTTGTAATGATTTTCAAATTATAATAGGCCTTCCATTTAATTTAATTTTCAATGTAATAGTCATTATTTAATTTGTGATTAAGATCGAAACCTAATTATTTACAAGAATGTACCATCCTTAAAGCTTGTGATTATTATATATATATATTATTATGTTATTGCATATATATAATTAATTTCTCCCTCATCACAAACTAGTATATCGCAGGGCAAAAATTTCATTGGGATTACAATCATGAAAATGCATTGGGATGTGACTTTTACATTAAAATATATGTCGTGGTCTTTTTAAATGGATTATATTGAATTCAATCCTAAGTCAATTAAAAATAATGCCTTATTTTATATAAAATAAAAATTTGTATCAATTGTAATGAAAATTAAAGTTAATTTATTGTTCAGAATTAGATTATTGACAATTATCATTAAATTGAAATGAAAACATTAAAGAATAGATTATATTATTGTAAATAATGGATTTGACACAAAGTACCAACCAATGAAATGAACATCATCACAACATGTTTGGACATTGTTCATATATGTATATATTGTGTTGGATTGTAAATAATGGATTTGAGTGTGTCTTTGAGAGGCAAAGCTAAATGTGGATTGTGTGTATGATCATTTGGTCATGTTGTTCAGGTTGTGATAGAGTTGTTGCTGAGAAGTGTAGAGTGATCCAAAAGTTGGTTTTAGATGTTTGTGGCTATGTGAAGAAGTGAAGGGGGTTGATATACATTGTATCTCCATCAGATTGACATTCAATCAGTGTTTAGGAGATGTTCATATCATAGGTTTTGGGAGGGTGATCAACATCTAGGTCAGAAGGACTTTACCATCTTAGGGGTAGGTGCTCCTAGCAAAATAGGGGTTTCACTAAATCTAGGTTAGAGGGACTTGACCATCCTAGAGGTAGGTGCTCCTTTTGAAGTAGGGGTCTCACTAAATCTAGGTTAGAAGGACTTGATCATCCTAGGGGCAGGTGCTTCTTATGGAATGGGTGTTCCACTAAAGTCTCATATTTGTAATACCATATAGGACAAGTAATCCATGTGTTTGTAGGCTTGAGAGTGGGTTTTATTCCCCATGAGGGTTTCTTACATTAGATGTTGTGTTATGATGTGCTTCTCTTATTCATGCTTTGTATGTGGTCTCCTTGCTTTGATGGTAATCTAGTTGCATATGCTTGTTGTGTTGATTCATGAATGCCAATGAATGAATGATAAGTGATCAAAAAGTGAAAGATTGGTTGACTGATTCACCTCCCCCTCTCAGTCATCTTATACCTCTAAAAATTGGTATCATAGTAGGACCTTTGGAGGAAGCTTAACAGATTGAAGGAGATCCTAACTAGCATAAGATGACTAAGAAATTGAAGAAATATAATATATAGTGGAACGCTGTGATCAAGGCACTTGAAGAGTATATATGTACTTTGAAGAAAGATGCCAAAGAAGATGAGAAAGTTATCAATGATCTCAAGATTTAGCTAGAAGATGCCAAGGTAAGTTTGAGTTTGAAAGAAAAGGACATCACATATGATGAAGATCATTTCCATGATAGTGGAGAAGAAGTGTTCTATGACAATGAGGAAGAAGAAGTGGATATAGAAGCTGAGCTCATAAAGAGGAATCACAAGATGAGGTATGTGATCAAAGGTCTTGAATCACAAGTCAATTTTCTTAAGAGAAGTTTGTTAGGCAAGACCAAGAGAGATGAGAAGAAGTATCAAGCATTGATCAAGTCTCTTGAAGAGAAAACATGTAGATTGAAGGATGACATGGCTAAATAAGCCAAGGAGGATAAGGAGGTCATCATAGATCTTAGAAGTCAATTAGAGGTTTCAAATGATAGCCTAAAATCAAGAGAAAAAAAAGTGTGGATATCTCAAGACTCAATTAGAAGAAGCCAATACCAAGGTGAGTTCAAAGCAAGATGAGCATGATTAATTAAATACTAATCTTGATTCCTTGAGAGTAGAGCATGAACAACTCATAAACAAGTTAGACAAGTTATAAAAGGAACATGTAAAACCTGAATAAGCTAAGAAGAATGCAGGCTTTGAAAGCAATGCAAGAAGGTTTATTAGACAACCAAATGCTTCAAGGTATGCTAGTTTATTCCATGGTCATTGTTATACATGTAATAAGTATGGTCATAGAGCTAAGGACTGTAGAAGGAAGTTAGTCAAGTATGGACATTCATGATGCTATAATAGAAGGATTTTTTGGCCAAAGATTGATCATAGCTCAAATTTGTCAAAAGGTATGAATGATGTTATTTGTTTCATTTGTGATAAGAAAGGTCATATTTATAGAGTATGTCATAGTAAATTTGATAAGCCCTCAATTCATTTGAAGAAGGGAGAGACTTCTAGAAAGCATATCAAAATTCAAAACATGATGTGGACACCTAAGGCAGTGAAGGCTAGTCCTATTGAGCTCAAGAATCAAACTTATGATACTATGGAAAAGGAATAAGTTTTGGAGGTGTCTTAAGAGTGCCAAGGAAGCTTGATAGCAATCCGAATGGAGAAGAAGGTGGATGATCCAATAATCAAGTTAGTTATACCATTTAAGGCCAAGGAAAATTTGAAAGCAAGGTCTCAATCTAACGCTTTATTTGCTATAGTTGAAGAATTTTCAGGTAATAAGGAGTTTCATGATTGCCAAGAGTTCTTGTTGTCATATTTAAAAGAGAAGTGTTAGTTGAAGAGATATGCCAAGAACTTGTGTTTTCATCATGTATTGTCAAAGAAGTCAAAGAAGAGATGGATGTCAAACAAGTTTTTTTAGTCAAGATAAGGAAGAAGAAGAAGGTTCTTCTGTCTTGTGATGAGGACTGGTATGCTCCTCTATTATAGGTCATTATGAAGTAGATGTATTTGTTGTGATTCATGAAGATATCTCTCAGTTTGAAAAATCATGTGGTCTTGCAAGGGTGTTTTCAATTGGAGAAGTCTATAGGGTCAGATTAAAGGTTTCCCAATGGTAAAGGAGGATTTATGAGTTATCGAGATGATGTTCTTAGAAAGGTCTATTGACCTTATTCTAGTATGCTCTAGGTGGTTTTGTGGTCTGAAGGTATGTTGAAGTCAAATTGGAGATTTTTTTAGTGTTCTTAGTTTTCTCAATTTGTGGCTTAAAGGTAAGTAGGCCTAAAATGGGTTATAGGATGTATGGGTTCCCAAAAGTATATAGACTCAAATATTGGTCTAGAAGTGTGTGATGGTTGTCTATATGGATGCAAGAAGTTTCAAAGGTGGGTGTTGACTAGAAGGAGGTTTGTTGACCTTGTTTGTTTTGAGATTCTAGAGTTTTGGGCTATGCTATAAAAATGGCTTGCCCTATGATTTGAGGTCTGAGGCTTCTTAAAAGGTTTAATAAGCTAGATGGGTGGTCAAATCAAGATTCATAGAGATTTTAAGGTTTGTGGTTTTCAAATTATTCATTTTGTCAAGATGGATGCCTAATTGGCTAGTAGGTTTGTGAAGGAAGTATGTTACAAAAGATGATCTAGGTGATGAAAATTGGTGTGCCTAAGGGGGCATAAAGAGTGAGCCATATATTAAGTTTCAGGTCTTGAAGGTATGTCTCCTGAAAGTTGTGGGCTCTGTAAGTTCTAGGTAGGGCTATAAGAAGTCTAGACAAGCCTATGTTTTTTGATCAATTTCTCTAAAATAGCATGGTATGAGGTTTAAATTTAAGTTCTATGGTTGATTTATAACATTTTCCTATTTAGTGTGTGGCTTGAAGATCTATTGGTATTCTTGGAGGTGGCTTGCAAGTGAGAGTATGAAAGTAGAATGGTTTTGTTTGAAGATCCAAAGCAGTTTAATGTTCTCAGTTTGATATTTTCATGTTGTTGAGGCCATGAAGGTGTTCTTATAAGTTCTATAGGTGAGCTTTGGGTATGAATATCAAGGGGGAGTCTTTTAGGTTGACATAAGGAGGAGCATGGAGTTAGGGGAGCTAACTCAGGTGGAATGAGAAGTTTGCATGATCAAAGGGGGAGCTAAATTATTTAGTTTGTCAGGTCCAAGGATCAAGAAGGATTAGAGTATAGGTGATTTTTGTAGGCTTAGTGGAATGAAGTTATGCTGGTGGTCCTTGAGGTGGCTTGAGAGAGAAGGTTAGTATGCCTGTGTGGAGATATGAAGATGCTCAAGAGGTGCAATGGCTCAGAGATCTTAGGGGGAGTCCCTCTTAGTGTTCTCAAGGTGAGTTCAATCATTTGTTGGTGTTCATGTGTGTTTAGTCCTCACTGATAGTAGTGCATTATCAAATAAGAGTGTTGTCATGTTGCATGGTTTAGAAGTACAAGGTGGTATGCATAGAGTTAGGGGGAGATAACTCAGATAGTCTGAGTGACTTGTGGATCCATGCATGATGTAAGGAAAAAAATTTGTGAGATGTTCCAGTCATTGAGAAAATGTGTTGAATCTTCATGAACAATAAAAAGGAGCTTGTAAGTTTTGTAGGTTAAATGGTCTAAGGATTAGAGAAGGCCAAGTTTAGATTGGTGTATGTCAAAAGGGGAAGTAATTATTTCATATGAGGTGTGTAAGTATCCTGAGCACCTAGAAGTTTATTTGAATACATTCATGATGTTAAGAGTAGCTTGGTGGCTATTTATTCCAATTTTCATTAATGGAAAAGGTAATGAAGGGAAAGAAGAGGTTGTTATCAATGAAAAAGGGGGATATTGTTTGAAAGTGTTGTCAAAGATTGATGTCATGTGTGCATTGATGTCAAAGGTAATGACAAAGTGGTGATGTCATGATGATGATGAGTTTAAGCCTAAAGTTGTGATAGGTAGGATTTGGATGCATATGAACTAAGGTTAGTATTGTTTGAGGCTTATCATATTATATCTAGCATGTTGATGCAGTTTCAGGTCAAGAAGAGAAGACAAGCATGTGAACAGTGTGTTGGCATAGGCTTGGTAGCCTAGTATGTAAGCATGGATCTTCAGTATATGCTTGGATAGGAAGTTGATGAATGTTATAGATGATGATATAATTTTTCATAGGTAATATGGGGTGTTAATATTGCTTAAAATTCTTAAGATAATGCAAGGTGTTCGTCTGATTCTTCATTATGTTCATCTAGGCATAGTTGGTTCTATGGTAGAAAATATGAGTAGGCATATTAATGACATTATATTTCACATATGTGAAGGTTTCAGGAGTAGCTTGATATATGGATATATTCCACTATGTGATGAGATCATATGGTTCAAATTTCAGGTCATGAGGTTGAGCATAGATAAATATATGCGGGTGTAAATTGGCCTCTCAGATAAAAGTTCACTAAGTTCCTATACTTAGCTAGACTATCACTACATGTCATGCAAATATGAATGAACCAAAAAAAATTGTATTCATTATAGGTAATTATAAATTAAATAGTGGGAAAATTTTTTCATGGTGATGTTTTCTATATTTCCAAGAATGTACCCAAAAAATTTGGAGTCCTAAAGTGTTTTCTAGCTCGAGATATAGATCTTCAAAGTTGCACTTGTAGACTATGATGGGCCAAAGACCATCAAGATAAACTACGTTTAAGTCTGAGGTCATCTAGTTAGTATATCTAATAGTGAATGTTAAATCACATATCTTAATCCAACAGTGTGCATAAAAGTCAATATGTCAAAGAATGAATGCACTAGTGACATGTGTCACATTCATAGATTTTGGATAGAAGATCAACAACAAATGTATGATCATATAATTAGAATATCAATAAAATGCATTAAATTCAATAAGTCAAATGCATATAAGGCACATGGGGCTGCCAAGTGGCACAATGATGGGAGCTTGTAGCTTAGATCAATGGTGACCATTTCTAAATAAAGATCAGTGTAATCCATAGAGATCAATAGAGTGTGTTTATCCATAGTTGCCAGGAAGTAGCAAGATGATGACAAATGTCTTATCTTTAATAGTGAGCAAAGGTAAAGACCAAGCTACTTATAAGGAGATAAATAGTGTGTATTTGATCAAAATATGTGAGGACATGAGATGATGGAAAAGTTTTTGAAGTTTAATAGTTTCTCAGTGACTGTTGGAATTCAAATACATGAATTTGTGAAGGAAGACCAGTCTATAGTTTTTATGCTATAAAATTTGATATATTCAAAATTTGACCATGGTGTAAAAATAAAAGTTATAGAAGACTTTAAATTTCATCCATAAATATTTATTTAAGGGTCTGAATGTTTTTATTGTCAAAGTTACTAAGCTCCAAAGTTGAATGTGTGTTTGTTCATGCTCTGTAAGTAACCCGATAAGGGTAATTGAGTTGTTCTTGATGGTATTTTGATGTTTTAATATGAAATAAGTGTTGAATCATGTTGTATTGTTGAATCATGTTGTATACTTCATGATGGACATTTTTGTGGATTATGGAGGTTTGACCAATCCACATTTTGTATAATTAAAGGTTTATAAGTTGACTGTGTGGTCGTTCTTGGTGATTATATGTACAAAATGATGTTTGGGATAATTGTGCTTTAGTAGAAGAGTGTTTAGATGAAAATGATCTTTTAAATATGTCTAAGAGGTCTTGTGGATTAGACCTATGCCTTTAAAAGTGGTATTATGTTTTAAAATTGCTTGATGAAGTGATAACTGAGTGAATAGGTCTCCATGAGACATATTAGGGTTACTAAGGCCTGATAGAAAGATGAAGCTACTTAAGTGTGACCCATAGTTGCTATGGCCAACCTATGAGGGTGGTATTGAGGTGTTTCTTAATGTGATATAAGCCTTAAGGGTTAAGGTATGTCTAATGGTCGACCAGGAATATAATAATCATTATGGCTCTATAAAAGGTGAAATCAAAGGTGGTGATTTATATACTTGAGAGAAGTGGATCTAAGTGGAGGAAAAGTATAGAGTTGAGAGAAAAAGGAGAGTAAGGGTGCCTAGTGGATGGATTAAATAATAGATTAGGTTGATGACTGCGTGAATGACCTATAGTTTATATTTTGGATGTCATAAATAGTGATCTTACAGGTTTGAAGACTTATGAAAGAGAGGCATGTGTGATTGTTGTGGAATGAAAGATAGAAGAAAGGGTGTGTGACCAGTGGATGGGTTGTAGAATAGAGTAAGTTAATGACTATGTGTATGACCTATAGGTCATATTTTAGATGTTAGAATAGTGCTCTTTTAGGTTTGTGGATTGAGGATGAGTGAAGAGGTCTAAGAGTGATCCAAAAGGATATTTTTGATGCCTTTAGTGTGAGCGAAGGATAGATGATGTTTGAGTGTCTATTTGAGAGGTAGATCAAAGTGTGGACTATGTGTATGAACATTTGGTCATGTTGTTGAGGTTATGATAGTGTTGTTACTAAGAAGTGTAGAGTGATCTAAAAGGTGGTTTTGGATGTTATGGTTGTGTGAAGAAGTGAAGGGGGTTGATATACATTGTATCTCCATTAGATTGGTAGGAAATAAGTGTTCAAGATATGTTCATATCATAGGTGTTGGGAGGGTTCTCAACATCTAGGTTAGAAATACTTGACCATTCTAGGGGTTATTGCTCCTTGTGAAGCATGTGTTTCACTAAATCTAGGTTAGAAGGACTTGGCCATCCAAGGGGCATGTGCTCCTTATGAAGCAGGTGTTTCACTAAATCCAAGTCAGAAGGACTTGACCATCCTAGGGGTAGGTTCTCCTTATGGAATGGGAGTTCTACTAAAGTCTCATGTTTGTAATACCTTATAGAACAAGTAGTCCATGTGTTTACATGATTGAAAGTGGGTTTTAATCTCCATGAGGGTTTCCCACATTAGATGTTGTGTTATGATTTGATTCACTTATTCATGTTTTATATGTGATCTCCTTACTTTGATGGTATTCTATTTTCATATGCTTGTTATGTTGATTCATGAATGCTAATGAAGGAATAAGTGATCAAAAAATGAAATATTGGTTGACCGATTCACCCCCCTCAGTCATCTTGTACCTCTAACAAAGTCAATTTGACCTAATAAGGTCTGTATAAAATTAGTTATATAGGTGTGGTGGGGGTTGGTAGAAGTGGGATCCCTCATTCTATCAATTAACTCTTCAATTTTAAGTTTATTTCCCACAATATTGTCAATCAAAACCTCTTGACTACCAGAGGGTTTTGGGGAACTGGGGTTAGGTGGAGGGATAGGAGGAAAAAAAGGGTTCTATGGAGGGTTAAGAGGAGGAGCAACTTGAGGGTTATATGGAGGGTTGGGAGGGTTAGCAAGATAGGTTATTAAAAAAATAAATTACAATTAAAAACTAGGGTTAAATAATGAAAATTACGAAAAATTAAGGTTAAATAGTCAATCATTTACCTATCCTACATAGAAGCATCATAGACCACTAGGTCCATGGGATGAATCTGGTAGCTTCTTGGCACTCTCTAGAAAATTCTATGTGAAACACGATCATAAAAGCTATGGGAGAGTGAGGGAACTCGAATACAAAATGAGGATTTCACATTTATGTTTCCCTTTTTATTTTTTTCCATATAGAGGTAATGTGATCATGTTATTAACACAATCACATTATTAAAAATGAAAATAACACGATTGTGTTAATAATGCGATCATGTTATTGTTCAATATAACACAATCGCATTATGGCTTGATAATCCTAAGCCTAGATTCAAATAATGTGATCACGTTAATTAAATAATGTGATCACATTATTAATTAATGGGATCCCATTATAGGTAATGTCTATATAATTATCCTCTAAATTTTTGTACTTACCCTAGTGTCCAAATATATTGGTTAACATCCATAGGGCCTAAATACCACCTATGACATCTAGACGATGAATAGATATGCTGGATGATGTCTATAGGATCTAAATGCCATCCACTAGGCCTAAATGGTGGCCACATAGCTTGCATGGTATCTAAATTATTTGGATGTCATCCATAGACTCTAGATGATGACCTGATAGGTTGGATGGTACCCATAAGGTCTGGACACTATCCACGTAGTTTGGATGGTGTTTAGATAGCTTGGATGACATCCATAGTTATGGATGTTCTCCATTGAATCTAGATTGAAGTTACATAGCTTGGATGGAATCCAATAGGTTTGGACATCATCCATATAGTCTAGATGGTGACCAAATAGCTTGAATGACATCCACAAGTTCTGAATACTATCTACAAACTTTAGATAGTGACCAGATAGACTGGATAGTGTCTACAGAGTCTAGGCATCATCTCAAAGGTCTAGACAGTGAACAAATAGCCTAGTAGTAGGCTTTATATGCCATCCACAAAATAAAGATGATGACCAAGTAGATTGGATGGCATATATAGGATCTAGACATCATCCATAAAAATTTTATAGTGACTAGGCAAAATAGATGGCCTCTACGAGGACTCGATGAAATCTACAAGTATTAGGTGATGACCTAAAGTACTTGGTAGCGCTTGGCATATATAGAGACTCTAACCAATGACCACATAGAAAGGATGGTTGACTACATAGTGCCAAAGTGTCAGGCCACAACTTGTCTAGCAAAAAAAAAATTGCAAGTTCACTACCAAGCTTGATACCATTGTTTATCGGTAGAAACACATAACAACTTTGAAAACCTTTCCTTAGCAAACACAAGTTCCAAAAAAAACTTGCAGGATGGAAAGGAAATAAATTACACTTATGGGAAGGATTAAACTCATTAAATCCACCATATAGACTATGCAAATCCTCTAAAGTGGTTGAGATCTTTGAGAAAATTTATAAAAAAATTATACAGTGTAGAAAAAATTAAACAAAATAAAATTCACCCTCTTAGCTAGGATGAAGTGTTCAGTCCTAAGGAATGGGAAGGTGTGGGAATCAAATAAGGCACTTGGATTTAAAAATCATGTGGTGCTAATAAGTTTAGAGAATCTTTCAAGATAAGGATCACTTGTGGAGAAAATGTTTAAGAGCCAAAACTTGCCTAGCATGGACCCAATTCATTTTTTTTACATTTCATCCATATATAGTGGATTAGGTGTACAAATTTTCATTCATCAATGACCAACATTCAATAAACCTTTCCATAGATGAAATATTTAAAGAAACTACAATGTTAAATTTTGGGAAGAAGCTTGTCTCGGTGACAAGCCTTTAGGCAAAATAGAGAATTGGTGAGAAATGGAGGATATTTTAAGAATAGTTATTAGGATCGAATTAAAAGACTATATGTGTCAGATAAAAGGGACTTGAATGAATTTGGTCTAGGAAGATTTTATGATCAACATAGATAAATTAATACAATTACAGTAATTACTCAACACCTCTCACATTCCCATTAGGAGTAGAAATCATGAGATCAGGTGGAATGGGTCAAAAAGTTCCAAGTATAGTGTGAATGAGGGTATATCACCATAGTATATAAACACTATAGTTATCCATTATTAAAATAAGGATTGCCAAAATTTGTAGCCTTTTTATGGATGTCAATTAGAAACAAGATCCTAACCCATGACAATCTAGTCAAAATAGGATGAAATGGACCCTATAGTGTGTTCTATGTCAACAAGACTTTGAATCAATTCATAATATCATTTTTACATCACTCTATTTGTTAGGTTGTGGAGCTAAAAGCTTCACCTGGATGTAGACATGGAGGGTTGTTGAATGTCACAGTCACCGGTGTCAGTCAGGCCAACTGACATCAGTCAGAGGTAGACAGGAAGGTAACTGACATCGACAGGAGTCGGCTAACGTCGGTCACCTCCAGGCAGACAGGGACCGACGTCAATTTCCTGTGCGGTTCTAAACTACGAGTTTCATGAATAGTTAGTTAACGAACCGGTTGTTTGCATGTAGAAGGCCAATTATAGTCTTGAGCTGTGGATCTAATTATTGTAATTAGATGTCTAATTATTGTTTGCATGTAGAAGGCCAATTATAGTCTTGAGCTACGGATCTAATTATTGTAATTAGATGTCTAATTATTGTTTTCATGGGATCTATATAATAGACTCATGGGCTGTATTGTAAAGTTTGCTAGAGAGTAAGAGAGCAAAAATTAGCTCCTTCAGAGTGAAGAGAGCAAGCTATGTTCCTCCTAGTGCCATAGTGCCAAGTGTGGGTGCTAATTTGGAGAATCAAAAGGATTCTTCATGTATGTATGATCTCGGTCAGCAGGTGTGCAAGGCTAGGTTAGGAGATCTACATGGTAAGTAATATCATTGATCTGCAGGTGTTTGTGTGTGTTTGATCTAGGTTTGTAGGTGTTGCAAAACCAAGTTGATTTGCAGGTGGCAGCAAGATCAGGGAGATCACAACACAATAGGTAACAAGATCAGGCGGGATCTACTTGGAGTACGGTGTGTACTCAGTCGAAGAGCAAAGAGCAAGGCAAGGTAGATCCTTCCAAAGTAAGATCATTTGAGTTATAGGTTGTTGCAAGTTCATGGGAGATCTACTTGAAGTACTTTGAGTACTTGTGTACTGGCAGTAGTGATACTGACTAGTGGTACTGGCAGTAGTGATACTGACTGGTTGGAGGTGAACACAAACTCTGTGTTTGAGTTGTGTGTTGGGACCGTAATAGAGAGAGTGAGCTCTTGAAGAGATTTACTGTTTATGCCCTAGAGGTGTGGGAGCCCTAGAGGTGTGTAAAGAAGAAGACTGTGGCATCTTCCTTGTTGTATTTCCTTCTGGAAGAGTATTAATACAATTGGGTATTGTCTCTCATATTCTGTGTTATTTCTAAATTTCTAGTTACTTGTTACTTCTGGTTAAATTCCACATTTAGTTGCTTGGTAATCAATTGTGCTTCCTAGATCCTGACAAGTGGTATCAGAGCAGTTTGTTGTTCTAGATGCCTGACACTATTGAGAATATTTGTAGTTATTTTATGCAATTATTTGAGATCAATTGGGTTCCTTGCCTTAATAAGAGAGACTTGGATGAAATTTTGGGAGAATAATTTAGGGCATAAGCTTGGAGGATTGGATCATTTGTTATTTTGTGTAAACTTTTGTTGGAGATAAATGTCATAATTTTCAAATAAGTCAAGACCCTATCCATCATGTGTTAACCATAATTGAAAATTTAACTCCTACACAATTGAGAACTTGGCCCCTAAAAGATCAAAATAAAAACATGAATAAATAACATATAACATTACACTAGATTATGACATTGAATACATCCTTGCTATCGAGGTTGTTTTAAATGTCCTAAAATTTACTACTAGTAGTTGCCCCGAGGGTGTAAGTAATGCTGGAAGATATATATATTTTTGGTAATTGATTAATTTAGGCATTTACAATGCCTACCAACTCTCCCTAACACTTGGGACTAATCGCCAATCGGCCACCTTTTCTCTCAACCATTGAATCCTCTATCATAACATTCATCTTGTAACATGAATGATGTCCCCTTATGCACCCATGTGGCATGCACTTTGTAAAAGCATTGGTACTCACTTTAAATGCAATGAAAATAACAAGATAGACATCACAACCTTAATTTATTACCCCTACATCAACAAAATTACATTGTTTCAATATGATTCATGCATTGGATGTGGAGTCCTGTAATAAAATAGAAAATAGTCAATAAAAAATCCCACCACCTTGCAATATACAAATTCCTTTGTAATGGGTGTAGCTCATGTAAATCAAACAATTGCATTGAAGTCAAGGCATGTGTATGATATGGGCCCTCTAGTGTATGATATCACCTAAAACACCTTGTCATTGCTCCTCATCATCACTGCCCAAATCAATTTAAAATATTACACCAATTATAAGTTATGTATGATGTTTCCCTTTATTCTGTGGGTACTATTATGGTGTCAATATATTGGTGGTGTGGACAAAATAATTTGCAATATAGACTTTGAATCCTGAATGTCTTCCCTCCACATCAACAACATTGTAGTGATAATTTGAGTTAAACATCAGACATGAAACCTTATTGAAATAAAATCTTCCTCAATTTTTTCTCATAGACCCTTGATAATACAAAATGTCCAATCAAAGAATACATCACCGTGCAAGCTACATACCCCTTTACAATTAGTGTAAGTCATGTAAATCTAAAAACTAGCCTAAATTTGGATATGTTGTAGGATATTATTTCCTCTCACCATTACCACCTAACTCACCTCTTCATAAATAAAACCTTGGGGTGGAGGCTTTGGTGGAGGTTTTGATAGTGGTTTGGCTAGGATCTATGGGTTTAGAAAATGTGTTGCAGATAGTTTAGATAGTAGCTTAGGGTTCGGTGGGGGAGCTAGAGGTAGTTTGGGTGGTGGTTTGGTTCTAGGAAAAGGTGATGCATTGGACTCTATATAGGTTTAGGTGGCACTATCAAGCTTCATTTAAGTTTAGATGGCCCTAGTTGTGGTAGTGGGCATGGGAGGTAAACCTTTTAAATTTTTGAGTCTTTTTGAAATTTTTTTATTTTCATTATTGGATTATATTCCCCTTTTAACCATATTATGAGGAAAACCCCTAATGTATGATAATTAAACCTACCAAGCCTACCTACAACCTGGGACTAATTGCCAATCAACCACCATTTATCTCAATCCATACTCATCCACTATGATCATCACATTATATCTCCATTGCTACCCCCATATGAACCCATGTTGCATGGACATTGTAAACACTTTAGTACTACACTTCAACCTCAATGAAACCATTAAGATAGACTCCATAACTTTAATGCATTGCCTGCATATCACCATCATTACATTTTTGCTTTGAACTACACATCAGACATGGATTCCTTTTGTAATCAAATGGAAAAAATTAATAAAAGATGCCACCACGCTGCAAGCTACAAACCTCTTTGTAATGGGTGTAGATCATATAAATCCAACAATTTCCATGAATTGATAATATATCTTAACTCAAGCAATAATTCCCCACAAGAAATTAAGAACATTAAGCATGTTATTATTGTTCCTCGATACTTTTAGTGAAATGTTGCCCAACTTCACAACTATTTAGTAAAAAGAGAGTAATAACCATTCTAATACATCTATAATTAGAAACTCAAAAGAACATATTGAGGTAATCTATGCACTATAGACATCACCCACATGAACCATGGTATGAAGATCCAAGAGAAGGATAAACATGTGTACAACAAGGGAAAAACCATGCACCTAATCTAATGAGCCCAACCATTTAGTGGTCCTCACCACCCCAACCATCAGTTGGGTGGTGGATTTTGGCCTTCAAGATTTTATCAGGAACTTGAGCATGAGATATTTAAGCCTTGGTCAACATACAATACTATATAGCATAAAAATAATAAATCAAGAACACAAAAAACTTCACATACATAAGTGTAAACCAATGGGGGTAAAGGACATAACACTCAAGGAATCCTCACAAGTCAAATAATAGACATCAACAAAAAGGAGCATATCAAGTTGAGAAACATGTAGTTATTATTATTGGGGCTCATAGACACTGATTTAACACTAAATCATAACCAATGAATTTCATATTTTCATACTTGGAGAAAACACAAGTAACTGGCTCAACCTATGATCTTATCAATAATACTAAGAATGATCCCAGGCAAAAAATATAATAATTAAATGAAGGGGTAGAAATCCAATAATTAAGACACCATGAATAGCCAAAAGATGAACACTCAACCTTCAATCAGTTCAGAGAAGCTCAAAACAAGAGAGAAGCACAGCTATATATAATAGAAACCCTATCAAACTAATAAATCAACATATGAATTTAATAAGGGAAGAACTATAGCCTTCCAAGGAGAGTCGATTATAAAAACATTCAATTCAAACTTGCATTCAAATGACAATCATAAATTATAGATTCCAAGAGATAAATTAATAAAAACCCAACTATTAAAGCTTGCCCAAAAATAGGATCATGGATCAAATATTTTCTTAAGGCTAAGATGTCATCTTAATTTAGACAGGGTTAATATGAAAGACCAGCTAGGTTGAATAAAAAAAATATAGATTTAAAAATTAAAAATAAATAAATCATTCCAAAAATAATTTATTCATAGCCCATCTATGTTTTCAAATGAAAAGCATATTGCTATAAATCAAAATAAGATTCACGTCACATTATTTTAACAAAATGCATTCAACATACATTGTAAGCAAACATGCTATAAGTCAAATTGAGGCACAATCATTTATTCATCATT
>JARHVA010006020.1:905000-917500 GCA_037957365.1 Torreya grandis
TATTGCATATAGTTAATTAATTGCTCCCTCATCACAAACTAGTACATCGTGGGATTGCAATCACGTCAATTTAAACTATTCATTGAAAAAAAAGTCATTGGGATGTGACTTCTACATTAAAATATATGTCATGGTCTTTTTAAATGGCGTATGTTGACTTCAATCCTAAGTAAATTCAAAATAATGCCTTCTGTAGTTTTATATAAAATAAGAATTTGTAGCAATTGCAACGAATATTAAATTAATTTAGTGTTGGGAATTAGATTATTGACAATTGTCTTGGAGACATTAAAGAATAGATTATATTATTGCAAATAATGGATCCTGACATAAAGTATCAACCAAATGAACATCATCACAACATGTTTGGACATTGTTCTTGATTGGTTGTGTTTGTCTTCCATCAAAGCGTATATATATATATATATATATATATATATATATATATATATATATATATATATATATATATATATATATATATATATATATATATATATATATATGCATTGTGTTGGATTGTGGATATCATCACAACATGTTTCCTTCTAATAGTACCAACCAAGGAAATGAACATCATATAACACATTTGGACATTGTTCTTCATTGGTTGTGTTTGTCCTCTATCAAAGTGAGAATATATATATGCATTGTGTTGGAATGTGGATATAATCACAACACATTTCCTCCCAATGGCTTTCACTTCCCCAAATCCTTTTGTTATTGTTGTCATTACAGTCTGTGTTATCCTCTTCACCAACCCATATCCATGTCTCTTCTTCACCAGATGTGGGATGGCATATCCTGCAATAATCAAACTAGCCATGTGGCTGCACTTCATATCAGAGATGATGTTCATGGTGGTGTCATCTCAGATAGCTTATGCCAACTTCTTTTTCTCACCTCCCTAGATTTGCAATCCAATGAATTAATAGGTATTCTTCCTTCTTGTTTGGAAAAACTTTCCTATCTTCAACATCTAGATTTATATAGAAATATGTTAAGTGGGAATATTCCCAATACAGTTTGTCATCTCACCAGGCTTACTTATCTTATTCTTGATGCAAACCAACTCAGTGGAAATATTCCATCATGTTTGGGTAATCTTTCTTCCTTAACTGAGCTCTGGCTTGGTGGAAACCATCTAAATGGAGGAATACCACATTCCCTAGCCAGTCTCTCTTCTATGTAGACCCTTTCTCTTTGGAATAACTAGCTTAGTGGTAACATTCCCTGCTCCTTGGCCAATATCTCTTCACTTAAGTTCTTAGACATTTTCTCCAACTAGCTAAGTGGGACTCTTCCATCATCATTTGGTAGTCTCTTCTCCCTTGTTTCTATCCATGCTCATGACAATAAATTCAATAAAAGCATTACTTCCTTGTCATTTTCATCTTCTATACGGTCCCTCACCCTCTCCTTTATCCACCATGTGAAAATTTTAATTTTCCAACCTAACAACATTAGAAACCCTCTATCTATCCAATTGTGTTCTCAACATTAGCACAACATGAATTCCTTCCTTCAATTTAAAAATCTTAGATTTGATATCATGTAACATTGGTGGCCAAATTCCAGCATGGATTTCAATTCAGTTCTCACTTGAGTCCTTGGGATTAGCTAAGTATAGTCTTATTGGAGAACTTCCCTCTTGGCTATTGGAAGATAGGCCTTTCTTGGTATCCCTAAATGTATCAACCAATCATTTGCAAGGGAAACTTTTTTAAATAACTTTTTTTAAATATTTAAAATCTGATGCAACTCGAAGAATTGGATGTGTCTTAGAATGCATTGAGCGGACCCGTGTCATCAATGTGGTCTCCTAATTTAACAAATTTACTGTTAAATGACAATTTTTTTAGCAACAACATTCCTCTGAGCTTGGTCAGAATATCCAATCTTATAGTGCTAAATCTAAAAAACAACTACTTGACTGGAATCATACCTATAAGCTTGGCCAATTATTCTCAGCTTGAAATACTAAACTTGGGAAATAATAGACTAGAGGGAAGGTTACCAGACACATTTGGAAAGCTAAGCCAACCCTACTCATTAGTTGTTCCTAATAATAATTTGATGGGATTGTTCACTTCCTTAATAAAAAATTATTCAAAATTATAAGTTATTGATATTGGGCACAACTCATTTGAAGGCCAAAAAACAAATTCATATGGAAATATTTCAATGTTAAGATTGTTGGTCATGATAGGAAATCATTTTAGAGGTGGCATTCATTTAGAAATTGAGAAACTAAAAGACCTCTGTATCTTGCATCTCTCCTCCAATAATATCTCAAGGTTCATTCTAGATAACACTTTATGTTTACAAGCAATGACTAATATAAGTCAAGATGGTTTTGTGTTGTCTAATGAGAAAACTTATTATCAAGATGGACTTGATATGATTTCCAAAGGCAGACATGCACACTACATCTATATTCTTTCCACCCTAACATCCATTGATCTCTCCAACAATGGATTGGAGGGAGAAGTTCATGTTGACCAATTTTGGTCTACATACAAAATTTTGCCTAGTCCAAGAATTCAATGGAAATAGTAGAAAGTCTAAATAGGAAATATATAAAGGCCATATGTCACACGTGTGGTAGTCTCAAGAAAAAGTGATCACATGGGTTTGTCTAACTTGGTCCCTAGTTACCACACACTAAGTTTTAGATCATCCATCAAAGCACGGTAGAAGTTGTGCATGTTTAAAGTTGGCTCCACAGTCAGATTTCACTAGGTTTTCCATACTTAACCAAATGAGTTAGAACGTCACTAGGACATCATGTGAACTAGATATGGACTAGTCAATTAAAAAATTTATATCTTCACTCAGAAGGCTTTTGAAACCAACATATCAAATGGGTTCATCCCTTTCAGCCTCAAGAACAACTCCAACAAATTTGGCCCCTTTATGATTCCTGTGTTGCAAGATATAAATTGTCAAAATTAATTAAATAATGAATGACAATCACATGAGAGTAAAAATGAAGCTAAAAATTTATATGTGCTTAAAATTGATAGTTTGTGGGACATCCAATATGACCAGGCAGATGTCAAATGATGTTTGTGCATATGTCAATTTTAATCAAGGAAAGTAGTCATTTTGGTTTAAAAGGTCGTTAAAAGGCTTAAAGTTGGTCAGGATATAATTATCCACACTAAGTCAACCAGCTCAAAAGGTCACCATGTTAAATCCTTTAAAGATCTACAAGTTGGACATAATCTGATGATGCAAAATAATCAAGCCAAGATCTAATGGAGTGAAATCACTGACAAAAGGATGGGTCATAGGTAGATCAATGGCTCATGCTCAATCATATCAATGATCTGACGGAGTGAAATAATTAACAAAAAAGTGTTACTAAGGAGATCTATGGTGTGCATGAAGTCATATATCTTGATCGAATGATGTATGTGAGTTAAACTGGTTAGCGAATCTATAGAGCTAATGAGTCAAGGACCAGTGGTACAAGCATGTTCAATTGGGAGAAAATCAAAAACTCACAGGTATCCATGAACAAGTAGATCAATAGAGGGAACAAGAGTTATAAAAGTCAAGGGTCTGAGTTAGCATTCGACAATTAATGAGAATAATTGAGCCCTGAGACTTTTAACAGAGGTCAAGGAGACAATTTTTTGACTCGAGTAAGATAATACAAAGGAAACAGAGCTCAAGCAAGATTTGGGTCAAGTTGGGGTGAATATTTTAGGACCAAACATTGTTAGTAAAGTTCCTTGAAGATAGGATTGGTCTTTTGAACCTATTTTAGTCAAAGGTCAACATTTGGTTTGTAAAATGAGACCAAGCATTGAGCTATAGGAAAACCAATAAAATGATTGGTTTTCAATCTATAAAGAGATATGTACTCAGTTACAACCTTGACAAAAGGGTACATCCAACCATTCAAAATAGACCAATAATATCTTTCAGTTCTAAGGTATAAGGGGTTAGTCCTTATCAATAGATTAGGTGAAAAAGGTATGAAATCTTGAGATGATGACCTAATGGCTAGATAAAAATCAATGGAACATTAAATTCTTTTGGAAAGCCCTTTTAAATTGTACCTTCTTGATAAGATCCTGACTCAGTAGTATCCTTAAATTGGTGCTAATATATTTTAAGTAGTTGGTCCTTTTCCAATGCACAACTCTCTCTCTTTTATTTTTCTATAAATGCAGGCATCTATCCCTCTATCATAGCTTTATAATCCCTCTCTTGGGCATGACTAGAATCTTCCCAAATTTGATCATTGTAACCTCTTGAGATGAATAAAGGACTCTTTTTAGATTTTATTATTATTATTATTATTATTATTATTATTATTATTATTATTATTATTATTATTATTATTATTATTATTATTATTATTATTATTATTATTATAGTATAGTGTGTCAATTTTAGATTGATTTGCAGATGTGGTATAAATCTCTCCCTTGTCAAATCCTAAATATCACCTAGCTATGAGATCATATTGTTTTGTAGGTCATGTTTAGTGTCAAATGTCATTTGATTAAAGCTATCAAGTGGATACATTGATTGGTTAGTGCCATAAATCAAGCCTCCCCATCAATTCCCTTAGATTTGATCATTTTGTGAACCTTTGCATGAAATAATGATGCATAAACAACCATTTTGAGTTGTAGATCCCATCTTATCAGTGTTTGTTAGAAGTTCAATAGAGTGGATGAATAATCACATTACTGGTGCATCACCTCCTTTACATGTTTTTATGATTTTTTACACATTTCTCTCTCCCTTTTCCTAGTAAATTTTAGTTTAGGTGATAGATCCAAAAGGAATCTGGCCTTCTCTGGAGTTCTGACCTTATGATAGGTGACCCACAGCCTAGGGTCAGTCCCATGTTGGTCTAGATTTGAGCAAAGGACCTGAACAATCCCCTTCTCAGCTAGGGTGAAAATGTAGAACCCCAATAATTTTGGCACACCTGGTGGGACCCATTGGAGCTTGTCTTGTTGGAATTTTAGTTTCAATAGTGTTCATAAATAATTTAGTGATTTCAAAGATCAATCAATTGTTTCTCACAGTTCAAGTAGTTTCCAAGTAAGTTCATTTTCATTGCACTATCTTGATGTTATTTTCATGGCTATGTATGATGTAAATCCCTATGATATACCTCCTTGTCAAACCTATGATGGATCATACCAACCCTATCATGATCCATATGAGCCTTGTTATGAGCCAAGTCAGCCTTATCATGAATTTTATCAAAGCCATGATGAGCTGTATCAAGTTTCCCATGATCCTTATTACCAAAATCATGACTCTTACCTTCATTATGAACCATATCAGTTTCAAGACCATATTTCACCTTTCCCATATGGATATGATGTGGTATACGAGTAACCTTGTCTCCAAGAGAGAATAGATGAAATAGATCTTAAATTTTTAGCATATGCAAGAAAAGTATGTTCATATTCTTAGTATGAGGAAGTGAATGATCAATGTTTTCAGAATGTGTCTAATGATCTAGAGGAGAGGCTTATGTTTTGTAGATTTGTATTATAAAAAATAGAGGATTATGAGAGTCAAAAAATTCAATTGGATTAGTTATCTTAAGAACCCTATTGTATTCCTTACTAGCCTTCTTGTGTTCCTTATTCTTGTAAAGTTCTTGACCATGTTCAATGTTAGCTACTGGAGATTCCTAGTTGGAATCAAGAACCTATTCAAAAAGATATTCATATGCCTATTAAAGATTCTAAACCTTCTTATATTCCCTTTCTTTGCCACTTACCCCTCAAGCTCAAGTTCTCCATGAGGACAAAAAGGTTTTAGACCTTGATGAAGTAATGGCCAAGTGGAAGGAGCAAAATATAGAAGTTCTCAAAAGTTTCTCTTTCCTTCCTATTCAAGATTCCATAAATTATTCCATTGCCTCAAAGATCCAAAAATATGATACTGATTAACCTCCCATGTTTCATACTTACTCTCAATCAAATGAATTTCATCACCCTCCCACCATCTCCTTCTTCAAAAGGAGCCTATTCTATGGGTAAATATAGAAAGAGATTGAAACTGCAAATCAAGTTCTTAAAAAATGTGAAGAGTATGATTCAATTGTGTATGATGAAGAGATATTTATTGATACTTTAATTGAGGTCCAAGTTGAAATAGAGATTGTAGGTTATATTGAAGAAGATGCTTCAAGTATGCATGAAAAGGTTGATCATGATATGGAATAAATCCATGAGGAACTAGTATAGGTTGATATCACAAATGATGTTAAGATCTCTCCACTAGAGGAAGATCAAGATACCTTTCAAAATGATCTTATTCACGTTAATCAAAGTGAAGAGAAAAAGGATGATTGGTAGCTATATTTTGAATCTCTGTAAGAGATTGAAGAGCTTTGTAAGGATATGTTGCCCATTGGAGAGCATGATATTGAGAATTTTGATCAAGAATCACCTATTCAATATCATGATGCATATTGGTTTGACTATCTAGAGCTCATGAATAGTTGGATGAAATTGTAGCAGTTGATAAGAAGGATAGGGTTACTCAAAGATCATGCATAAATGAAATATCACTTGGCAAGGTTGTAGTTGACAAGTAGTATAAAGAAAGTCTAGAAGTGCAAGATAAATTTGTATTTATTGGTGACTAGTTTACTATTGATGGCTCACTTCAAAAGATGTTAAGATAAATAGTTCATAAAAAGAGTTCCTCTTCAAAGGTCATGTTCAATAAACCCCTTAATTTTCAACTCGTACCATCTTTTATAATGAGCAAATTCATGAATTTCACTTTTGATCTAGGTAGACCATGTTTTATCGTGTATAATTAGGTCAATTTTTTTATATTTTGTCCCAGATAAGTGCTTTATTTGCACATTTACTTTGTTAGGATAGTTTCCTTGCTTTCTTTTGTTTTCCTCCCTATTTTGGTGGAGTCCATTGTCTTTGCCAATAAAGAGGTTTTATATAGTCATGGAACATATGTGTTATTTGTTATAAGTCAAAGGTCATGTACATTGTCTAAATTTGAGCATAGTAGGTATGCTATCCAGCCAAATCTCCAAAGATGTTGACCAATTTTGGTCTACATACCAAATTTTGCCTAGTCTAATAATTTAGTGGAAATAGAAGAAAATCTAAATAAGCAATTTGTAAAGGCCATTTCTCACACATGTGACATTATCAAGAAAATGTGATCACATGGTTTTGCCTAGATTGGTCCCTCCTTATTATGTGCTAAGTTTTTGATCATTCGCCAAAACATGGTATAAGTTGTGCATGTTCAAAGTCAGCTCCTCAGTTAGATTTTGCTAGGTTTTCCATACTTAGCCAAATGAGCTAGAACGTCACCAGGATCTCATGTGAACCACCTATGAACTAGTTTATTGAATATTTTATATCTTCACTTAGAAGGATTTTGATACTAGTGGATCAAAAGGGTTCATCCCTTTTAGCCTCAAGAACATCTCCAATAAATTTGACCCCTCCATGATTCTTGCATTTCAAGATATAAATTATCAAAGTTGATCAAATAATGAATGACAATAGTGTGAGTGTCAAAATAAATCTTGGGAAAAAATCTATCTATGCTTAAAATTGATGTTTTATGGGACGTCAAATACGTCCATGTGTACATCAAATGACATTTGCGTGAATGCCAATTTTAATCAAGGAAAGTAGTCTTTTAGGTTTAAAAGGTCCTTAAAACGTTTGAATTTGGTCAAGATCTAACGATTCACATTGAGTCAACCATGTCAAAAGGTCCCTAGGTTAAAGCCTTTAAATATCTACAAGTTGGACATAATCCAATAGTGTGAAATAATTAAGCCAAGATCCAACAGAGCGAAATCACTAACAAAAGGATGGGTCACAGGAAGATCAAGGGCTCACACTCAATCATACCAATGATCTAACAAAGTGAAAGAACTGATAGGAAAGTGGGACCAAGGAGATCTATGGTGCATGTGAACTCATACATTTTAATCAAATGATGTACATGAGTCAAACTAGTTAGCGAATCCAAAGAGCTAATGAGTCAAAGACAAGTAGTACAAGCACGTTTAATTGGTAGAAAATCAATGGCTTGTAGGCATCCATACATAGGAATATAAATAGAGTGAACCAGAGTTAGAAAATTCAAGGGTCTAAGTTAGCATTCAATAATTAATGAGAAGAATCAAGCCCTAAGACTTTTGACAGAGGTTGAGAAGATAGATTTTTTGACCTAAGTAAGCTAATTTAAAGGAAATAGAGATTGAGCATGATCCAAGTCAAGTTAGGGAGAATATTTTAGGACCAAGCATCATCATTAGAAGTTCATGAAGATAGGATTGGTCTTGTAAACCTATTTGAGTTGAAGGTCAACATTTGGTTTTCAAAATGAGACCAATCATTGAGCTATAGGAAAACTAATAAAATTATTGGTTTTTAATCTATAAAGAGATCTGTGCTCAGTTACAACCTCAACAAAAGGGTACATCCAACCATTCCTAATAGACTAAGAATCTCTTTCAATTTCAAGGCATAAGGGATTATTCCTCATCAATAGATTAGGTGAAAATGGAATGGAATCTTGAGATTATGACCTAGTGACTAGATAAAGATCAATGGAGCATTAAATTCTTTTGTAAATCCCTTTGAAATTTTGCCTTCTTGATAAGATCCTGACTCAACAACATCCTCTAATTGGTGCCAATCCATCAGAAGCAATTGGTATTTTTACAACACACTGATCTCTCTCTCTCTCTCTCATTTATTTTTCTATAAATGCAGGATTCTATCCCTCTATCATAGCTTGATAATCCCTCTCTTTGGCATGACTAGACTCTGCCCAGATTTGATCTTTATAAACTCTTGAGATGAATAAAAGACTCTTTTCATATTTTATTATTTTTGTATAGTGTGTCAATGTTAGATTGATTTGTAGATGTAGTAGAAATATCTCCCTTGTCAAATCCTAAATATCACCTAGCTATTAGATCATATTATTTTTTAGGTCATGTTTAGTGTCAAATGTCATTTGATTAAAGCTAGAAAGTGGATACATTTACTGGTTAGTTCCTTAAATCAGGCTTACCCATCAATTTCCTTAGGTTTGGATCATTTGGTAAATATTTACATGAAATACCAATGCATAAACAACAATTTAGAGTTGTAGATTTGATCTCATTAGTGTTTGTTAGAAGTTAAATAGAGTGGATGAATAATCACATTACTAGTGCATCACCTCTTTTACATATTTTTATGCTTTGTTAAACATTTCTCTCTCCCTTTTCCTACTCATTTTAGTTTAGGTGATAGATCCAGAAGGAAGTTAGCCTTCTCTAAAGGTCTAACCCTATGATAGGTGACCCATAGCCTAGGGTCAGTCCCATATTGGTCTAGATTCAAGTAGAGGACTTGAACAATCCCCTTCTCAGCTAGGGTGCATATCTAGAACCCCAACAGTTCCTTATGATTTTATAAAGTTGAAGGGTTTGAGGTTTCTTAATCTATCTATGAACCATCTGATAGGGACAAGTCTAAATATTTTTGGAGAAATGAGTTAGTTGGAGTCATTAGACCTTTCTAAAAATAGGTTTTTTTGGAAAAATCCTAGAGGATCTTAAATTTATAAGCTCTTTACGATCCTTAAAATTGTGTAGCAAAAAAATTTCAAGTAGTATACCCTAAGGATAACATATGAGTACATTTGAAGAATCATCATTTTTTGGAAACCCAAATTTATGGGGTTGTCCCCTTCAAAAAAATAGCCCCTGGTCAAAATTTGCTTCTCTTCCCGCCACTTTTAATAACAAATCAGAGAAATGGGAGAAAGGGATTGAAATTCCCTTGTATGAGATAGCATTGGGATTGTCAAGTGGAGTAGGTTTTGGAATTACAATGT
Source organism: Torreya grandis (assembly GCA_037957365.1). Classification (NCBI taxonomy): domain Eukaryota; kingdom Viridiplantae; phylum Streptophyta; class Pinopsida; order Cupressales; family Taxaceae; genus Torreya; species Torreya grandis. The sequence continues at coordinate 914,874 of JARHVA010006020.1, forward strand.
TATTTATTATAAGCATGAGGTGGAGTAATAAATACTTCCATAAAGTTGATATTATTTTAAAATTTGTTTTTCCTTGGCTTGAGAATTAGACTTTATGATGGGATATGCCTCCACTTCAAATGTGAAAGGTAAAATCAAATAAATTTATTATATATTTTTTGTTATCTATTTCAGAATGTCTACAATGTGCACTAATTATTAACTGACTAAATATATTACTTCCATTATAGTTTTGCATAGGTAACTTTGACTAGATAGAGATAGTTTTGAGAGATGATTATGTTTTAAGTAGGATATAATTTTAAGAGAAAAGGGTCTCTCTTTTGAAAATAATGTAATAGAGAAAAACACAATTTTAGTCATAGTAGAATGCTTTGTTTGCATAACTGCTCAGTATATTTAGGTACTGTTTCTCATGTTTTGAATGGTTGAGTTGTAAATTGTGTGAGATAGATCTAGCCTCTTATGTGAAGAATGAGAAAGGATTTTTGATAATATGATAATTGTTGGTGATGATATATTTGGGAATACATTTTTTTTATTGCATTTACCACTATTAAAGACACCAATGTCTGTTTAAATTGAACTAAATTATGAATTTCTTATGAAATTATTTGAAAAAAGAAAAAAAAAACCATATTAATATTACTTAGAAGTTAGAAAATGAAGTTTAAATTTTAATTTTCATCAATTTTAATATTCTTTGGGTGGTTGTGCAACTATTAAAGCTAATGCATTGGTATAGGCATACATAAAGGTAACATTCAAATTTCTCTCTCCTATCTCCTTATCCAACTCAGTACTAAAGTTTATCCAATTATGATTTCTAACAAATGTATCACAACAACTATCTCAATTTGAGTCAAACGTTCAATTACCTAAGTTACCATTACAATGCATAGAATTATAGGAAAATATTTCCAATATAGTCAATAGCTATCTCCAGAGCATTATGAAAATAGTTTATGTTGAAGGTAGATGTGTGTACACATATTCCATTTAACACTTTCCATATATATTTAGTCTAATATTTAATTTTTTAAATGTTGAAATATGCGAGATTGATTCAAATCTTGGAAGCCAACATTCTCACTGATTCCCTTTTTCTATAAACCAAACAATTGACTTTTAAGAGCTATGGAAGAGTTTTAAGAAATGATGACAATGATGATGAAAAAGAAAGAGAAGAGATGAGATGAAACTAAATTTTTGAGATAGTTGAGTTGGTGTAAGGCTTCTTAATATAAATATTAGTGGATTCAAATTGAATATGACTCATTATATATAAAATATCTAGCATATAATCTTAGTTTGATCTGACTCATTACATATAAAAATTCTAGCATAGGAACTCCTCTCCACTGTTTACATCTCATTTCCACTCTTTCTATTATAGTCGTTCATTTCAAATCCCATTATCATAGTCATTTATAGGCCACATATATAATAATTATGTCAAATAAATATATCATAGTTTAGGCCTATTAATCTAGCACTAAATAGTAAGTAGGAGATGATCAGGGAGAATTGTTTTGAAAGAAGTTGTTTAGAGAAAATGATTCTAAATTAAGATTTTTGAGAGAATTGGAGAGGTGATTAACGATGTACTCTCCCCTCCCCTCAATCCTTAGATCTAGGGCTTACCTTATTTTATCATGGATCAAGGGACACTATTACCTAAGGGAAGAGAGATCAAAATCCATGGTGATTCTAGGGTAAAGCTTAGTACTAAATTTTTACCTTATGCATCATTTATCTATAGTTGTGGAATTAATTTATGCCTTGTTTTAAGAGAGGTGTTTGTTGTTTGTTGTGTTAGCCTACATTTTTAGATTTTGATATGCCTTTGGTTGTATATTGTTATTAGATGATTTCCTTGGTTACCCTTATTACAGTTTGGTTGGGATGCACTATTATGATGTCTTAAAGATTAAGAGGTTCATGGTGGGAATTGGTTTTGTGTTTCTTTTCTTACAGTTGCAATGGCAACTTGTTTGTGTTTCTGGTAAAGGGCTTCCCCAACTGTATTAGGTTTTACTAGGTTAAGTTTTTTCTAGTTTTCTATTTTTATTCGCTTGTTTGGCTCTTTTTAGCTAAAAATCATGATTTTTGGGATGTTTATGGAAATCAGAATTATTGGGATCTCCTAACTAGTAAGCTTTGTTTTGTGGGACGTCTCCTAACTGTGAATTTTTTTTGATAGCTCATGGGTCATGTATACCAACTGGGCATCCTTACTATGTAAAATAAACTAATTTTTTATTAGTAGATGTGTTTCCAATAATAAATGATTCTAAATTAAATTAAAAAATAAATTTTATATTTAAAAATATATCATTAGGTCATGCACATTTTTTTTTGAAAGTGGTTGTTAATTAAAACAAGTGTTTTTAAGTATAAAGGATAAATAAAATATTATATTTTAAAACATTACCCTTGAAGATATTTTTAAACAAGTTTATTATATTACGTGATATGATTTTGGGATTCAAATCCATAGTTTTAGGTTAACCTAGGTAGCTTCATAATGAATGGTTCATGAGGCACTACACTTGCTGATAATTTTACAAATGGGATTGCAAGATAAGTAGGATTGAGTGTGGTAGAAACTCCATGATTAATTACAC
>JARHVA010006020.1:922500-955000 GCA_037957365.1 Torreya grandis
ATACATTGAAGTTATGGACTCTATCTTAATGGATTAATTGAGGTTGAAGTGTAGCACCAAAGTGTTTACAAAGTCCATGCCATGTGGGGTTTAAACAATGACTGGATCCTTAAACATAATATTCTTCCCATTTGTGGCTCCTATCATGCCCTAATTGAACTCCAGATTGATGAAGATAAGGCCCCTCCCCTTTGCACCTTTAAATTCGAGCTCATGTGGCTTCATGATCCATAAGTTCATGACTTAGTAAAAGAATGGTGGAACAAGATCCATCATCTAGAGGGTACTAAAAGGTTTATAATGAGAAAAAAAACATTCATATTAAGGCCTACTTAGAATCTTGAAATCAAGTGAGTTTCAAAAATATTTTCCAAGAAATTGATATAGTGAAATATGAGATGGAAATAATTAATCAAAATATTATTGCACTTGGTATGGACATGGACCTATATAAAGTAGAGAAATTCCTTTTAGCTAAACTTTCTAAGCTACACCTGAGAGAATAAGTGTATTAGAAATAAAATTTGAGAGAAACGTGGCTTAAAAAGGGGGATAAGAATGATTTTTTTTTTAAAACTCTACTCGAGCAAGGAGATCTATAGATCATATCTTGAATATTTCCTTCGGGGATAAAGTTGTGTTTGAATCTATTTAAAAAATAAAAAAGGAGGCAGTTAGTTTCTTTGAAGAGTTGTTTTGTTGCCTTGAACCTTATTCCATTAGTGTCCAATCCAGTAGTTTGAACCACATCCATAGTTTGGTTTTTGATCAATAATATATGAATTTAATGGCTCTATTTTTTAAGGAGGAGGTCAGGATAATGGTATTTTATATGGGTAGAGACAAGTCCCCTTGGCCTAATGGTTTCCAAAAAAAATTATTTTAGGATTTATGAGATGTAGTAAGAGTTAAAGAAGTGAATATGGAGAGTGAATCTTGACTAAAACAAAGAGTTGCTCTGAACATTAATAACACCTTCATTTATCTCATTCTAAAAGGGGAGTTGTAGCCCACTTTTATTTATTTCAAGTCTATTTCTATATGTAATACCATTTAAAAAATCATTTCTACAACCATTTCAATCAGAGTTAAATCTATTCTTGACTCTTTAATTTTAAGTGAACAAGGGGGCTTTGTTCTAGGTAGGCAAATTCAAGAAGGGATCATAATCACACATGAAGTGGTTCACTCTCTTCTTGGTTCTTAGCAAAAATGTATGATTGTGAAATTAGATATTATTAAATCTTATCATAGAGAGAATTGGACATTTCTAATTATTTTTTTAAAAATATTTGGCTTTGATAAAAAGAATGGTGCAACTAGGTCTTTAGTTGCATCTCTAGTCTTAGGTTCTCAATTATAGTCAATGGAGAATCCTCAAGTTTCTTTGAAGCCTCTAAAGGACTAAGGCAAGGGGATCCTTTATCCCCTTTCCTTTTCATTATGATGGTAAAATATATTGACCAATATTTTTAGGGGGTGCTCATTAAAGGCAATTTACAAGGCATTAAATTGGATAATCGGATGGATAGATTTGCTCATTAGCAGTTTGCTGACCAAATGGTACTCTTTGGTTCAACCAAAATTTAAGATGCAACTACAATCAAACACATCCTGATCAGATCTAAGGAGGCTTCAATCCTAGTTGATAAGTGAAACAAAGTCATAAATTTATTTTATGAACATGGATAAGACAACCAAACACTTATTCCTAATATCTTGAGCTTCAAGATGAGTAGTTTCCTAGCCATGTATATGGGGGTCCCTCTTTTTGGTGAGAATGACAATACATGACTATGGGATAAACTTATAATGGATTTTAGGGATCAATTGAAGACTTGGAAGCGTAGATGGTTATCTTAGGTAAAAATAATCACTTTGATAAAGTTAGTACTCAACTCTTTCCAAATCTACATTATGTCAGTTCTTTCTCCTTTGATCAAGGTGCTAAAAAAATCAATTGAATCATGAAAAAAAATTGTGGTAAGTAATGGAAGAATAATGGAAAATGCCTCTATTTAAATGGGATAGAGTGTGTCTACTTCAAGATGGTGGAGGAGTAGGGTTGAAGAACATGGTCATGCAAAACCTAACCCTGGGAGCTAAGTTGGTTTGGAACATGGTATCTTATCCATAGGGTTTATCAAATAAGCTTCTGCAACATAAGTACTTAGGTGAGTTTAACCTCTAGAATTTAATTTTCAAGTGTCATCCTATCATTTCAAACCATGTATTTTGGACAGTAAATAATGGATGCAAAGCTGATTTTTGGGGAGACTCATAGAATAGCCACATGCATATTCAAGAAATTTAAGGATTGGATGAGGTGAAAGCACTTTTATCTAACATTTGGGGAAGTAAGGTGAAAGGCTACTTGGAGCCTTATCCATGGACTAGCATGATCAAATAGAAGTAGACAATTTTGAGGGCCTTTAAATCCATGATAGATAAAAGTAAATTTTGTCAAGTATCTTGGTAAAAAGGAAAGTCTTCATTAATCCCAAACAAGACTCCATCCATTCAATTGGTGATAAATTAGGAATCTATTTGGTCAACTTAGGGTACAAGATGTCTGAATGTGAGGATGCCTCTTTTGTTTTGGTAAAAGGGTTATGTTGGAACAAAGTTGGCCTACCTAAGGTAAGGGATTTTGCATGGATGACAACCCAAAATAGGATTATCACTTATTATATACTTTGGAAGATGAGGTTTGAAGGTCTATCTAAGTGTTGCATGTTCTTATCCACTAAAGAAGATCCCCATCATCTATTATTTGGATGCCCCTTCATGACTATTTATTAGAATTGGATGTGTGCTAGATTGGGGCTGACCTAGACCAGCCTGAGACCTCTCTTGGATGCTTTCTCATCCTAGCCTGGGATCCCTCAAAATAATGTTTTTTCTAATATTTGTGTGTCATGATCAACCATTTTAATTCAAATTCTATGGAAATAAAAAAACCAAATAATGTTTGAAAACAAAATATGTCAATTAAGTGAAATTTTATGTAGGCTTGAGGTTATTATGTCTGAAGTTAGGTCCACGCATCCCTAAAAGTACATAGGTTTTATTTTAGGTTGGGATAGCCCTATCATTAATAATAATCCTCTTCTAAAAGTTCCTCCTGTTAAGGGGTTTGGGGTTTATAATAACAAAACTCATAGGGTAGAAAATACAATCTAGATTCTTCCTCCCTCAGGAGTTTTCAAACTCAATTTTGATAAGGTAGCTTAGGATAACCCCAAAGCATAAGGGCTAGTTGTATCATCTGAGATTGTATAGGTTCTCTAATTTGGGTAAGTTCATTCAAATTAATTGATGGGACCAACAACAAGATGGAGGCCCAAGCATTTTCTTTGGGGATCAATTTGGTGGTCCAATGTGGTATCTCAAAGGTGATTATTGAAGGTGATTCCATGGTTATGATCCAATATCTGACAAATAGACATGCCTATGTTTGGCATATTGAAAACATTTTGGGTAAGTCCTTGGAAATTCTATGTTTTTTTTCTCATTGGGAGGTGATTCACTATTTTCATGAAGCAAATAGGGAATCAAATTTTTGGGCAAATCAAGGCATTGAACAGGTAGATGATTTTTTAGTGATAACGAATAGGGGGATAGGTCCATGCCCCCCTTTGCATCAAATTAGAGCATGATTACACTGGAGTTATTTAGGAGGTTCATGAAGGTGGCACTAGAGGAAATTATGTTGATAATAGTACAATATGAAAGGTTATATTAGCAGGGTTATGTTGGACTACTCTGTTTAAAGGTGATAAATCTTATGCATGCTAATGTGATATAGCCTAGTGCATGGGTAAATAAAAATAAATGGATTTTATGCCCCTTCATCAAATACTAGTTCATGAACCCTTTAAGAAATGGGTTGTTGGTTTTTTTGGCCCCATTAATCCAATAAGGAGGCATACTAGAATGCACTATGTTATTATCCCCATTGATTACCTCCCTTGTTGGGATAAAGAAATTCCAACCTGAGATTGTACTACTACTAGATTTATTTGAGAGAATATTATTACAAGTTATGGATGTCACTTAAGCTTGACTAGTGATCATGGAACTCATTTGCTTAATGAGATAATTTGTATTCTCTTGTCTAAGTTCATCATTGTGCACAACAAGAATACACCTTACCACCCTTAATCCAAAGGTACAATTGAAGCATTAAATAAAATCTTGGGTCATACATTGACAAAGATTTATAATATTGGTCACTCTGACTAGGATGATCATGTTTCTATAGTATTATGGGCATATCAGACCTCATACAAATGATTTAATAAGATTAATCCCTCTAACCTTGTCTTTAGTGTCAAACTTTTTCTCCTAAATGAGTTTCTTGTATCTTCTCTACATATTGCACATGTTAGTTGATTGGATGATGAAGAATATTTGAAAGTGCACCTGGATGATTTACTATAGTTGGATGAAACACACTTTCTAGCTTCGTATTTAACATTTTGAGTTATGTTTCCCTTTTGTTAATAAGGCATATGCCATGAGTTTAGTTTAGAATTTTGGTTTATTTTTAAATAAGGCATGACATTGAATGCACACCCTTTCTTAGGTTTAGATCAACCTTGGTTCTTTATTATTTTATTTATCGTGTCATGGATGACCACATAAAGTTTTAGTGTGGGGTAAAAAGTGTGAAATAAGTAAAACTATAAAACACTAAGAAACAATGGAAGGGAATGTGTATGGAAAAAGGGGCACATAAGTGGAAGTATATAAGGAGAAGTAGATACATAGGATGTGGTGCATAACTGATATGAAGAGAAAAAATAAATATTGAAGAGGAGGTAGGAGAGATCAAGCAAGAACTTGAAAGAGTAATAGTGGATAGAGTGAAGATCTTAACACTTTACTAGTCTATTTTGTAATAGGAGTCGATCTTTGCAAATGGAGTTACTCTTTATAGATAGGCTATTGATAGGTTGAGAACCCTGTGGAGTTATTTTTGAATAAATGTAAAGACCAACCCAATCCCTAGCAAAAAAAAACTTGGGTGATGGAGAAAATTACTAAAATTGTGTAAGTGTGCAAGAGTAGAAATGGCAATACAGTTCCCATCCTTGATGGGATTTTTGTTAAACTGGTGTGGCCCAAGAAAATTTGAATCACATATTCAAGTGGAGGAAATTGAATGCTATCAATTATCCAAGAGTCCATTGATAATAAAAGATTGAGCTAAGTGGGATAGAGAATTTCAATATGTGGAAGCCTTAAAAAGCAAAATAAGTGCACACCATTAGGATTTGAATGCATGTTTTATAGTACTCTGATGATAGGTTTCAATAGAGGTCACTTCATTGGAAGACATTCATACGGATGATTCTATATCACTTGGGTGTTTAACCATTTAATTGAGTGATTTTCTATAGCAACCCAAGGAATCTAAGAGGCTTAAGTAGGTAGTTGAATAAATCACTTCTAAGCTCCATAATGTATTGAATCACTGGGAGGAAGTGAAGTGATAGGTAGAATAGATGGGACCTATTTTTTTGATAGAGGGACTTGAAAAAATGCATAGTCTAGGATAAACCATTGACTTAGTGTGGGGTGATGTTGGGCCCTCAAGACCATGACACAAAATATCATGGGAGAGACATGGTGCAGAAGACCATGGCACAAAATAACATGGAATACAAGAGAACAATCATGTTGAACAAAGAAACATGATACATAATGAACTCTATATCGTATGACTCAGATATTATTGAAAGACTTGGGAAAGGTGTGGAAAGTAGAGAGAGAGTTATGTAATGGTTCGTATGAACTTCAGAGAAGAATAATTCAAGTGTGAATCCAACACTGACCCATGGGAATATAGGTGCAGGACGATGAGGATCTAGTATAGACAAAGAATATAGGGGTAGTTAGGCCTAGATCCTTGGGAATTAATCATAAACAACTTGCTATGACTCATTATTATTAATTATCATTGGTGAGCCATCTTTTTTGTATTTACTTGTATAACTGAATGGTGGAGTTAAACCATGTATAAATACCCCCTTATTTTACTTAGTATTATTTTTTATCATTATAATCTTGGAGTCATTATAATCTTGATATGACTTATGAATGTAATTAAATTAATCTTATGTTGATTAAATACTTGTGTAATATGTTATTGATTATAATGGAGTTAATATTATTTTATCACCAATTTGTGCCTAGCTTATTTTTCTTTGGTTAAGTAATGAATGAATAGTTAAGATTTAGATATGGAGCTAAATATGAGTTTAGGACTATGTGATTATTTGAGTAACATATCATAGGAAAGTAAATGAAAAAACCTTTGCATGATAAAACCAAGGGGAACTACTCTTAAGATATGTGCTTCGAGTGAGAACACGAGAACCTTTTCTTGAGTGATATATCACTGTGCTAGCTTGTTGAAACTCTTGTTTTATTATTAGGCATGTAACTAGGGAAAATATATTCTAGACTAAAGGAAAAAATCCCAACAAATAACTATTTTAAGTAAGCACTTACTATTTGTGAATAGATATGATGATATTGTTCATGATGAGTGTAAAGTATCCATTTAGTTGGAAGTGACGTAGCAAAAATATTTCAGATGTAATATCTTGCTTATATTCAATGAGGGAGATTTTAGTTAATTCAAAGATTTTTTCCACCATGGATATTTGATTCAAAATGAAATCAATTTTAACATTTTATATGTTTATAATTCATTGTAGTGCATGTTAGACTGAGTAAATTTGACTATGTTGAAATTTTGTATAGTGTGCAAAATCATCAGTCGAAGGAGCATTAGCCAAGCCCTGTGGTTTGAAATAATTGTAAAATGGATGGAAAAATGATGCATGAAAAGTTTATAGTTCTAGTAAACCTTTGGCTAGAAAATCAAAAGTATTTTTTGTCATTCTATGAAATTATTTAATTTCTAAAAAATATGAAAACTTATTTATTTTAGAATACGATAATGAATGTGAGATATTTTATTTCCTCAATATTTGTTTTAGCTAAAGTTTTTAGATGGGATTTTGTATACTTATTTTTTAATATGTTCAAAAAAATGGTCTGACTTCCATGGAATAAGGGAGTGCCTTTAATCACATTTTTTGTGATGTTTTTGAAAAGAATTATTGGTGTATTTAACGATGCCAATGTTTATTGTAGGCTTGGATATATATGTTTGTAGGTGTCATTGATTATAAGTTATGAAATAATTTATAAATGTTAGTGTTTTAAAAAATAATATACATGTGTATATGCTGAAGTAAATGAAATGACATTGTAAGTGATGAAGAAGGAGAAGTAAGATATTTGAGTCAATACTTACTATTTCCATGTCTTGTTTATTTTCATCATCTTTGAGATTAAGTTCATATTTGTTGTATTTTTTTTGATATGTAATCATAATGGCACAAAATGAACGCACTACATATTATGTTATTTGATTGTAAAAAATCATGTGTAGTAGTATCTGGGGTAAGCATACATTCTTTGTAAACTATTGTAATGTTTTCTACAGTGTTGTTTGTGTGTAATGCAAGGTAGTAATCATCATCACATCTTTCATATTAGCTTTTGGTTTTTATTGTGAATTTTATGATGTGATCACTATTTCCAACATAAAAGTATTGTAATAATTTTTCAATTAATTTATTGTTGATTTTGATAGTTATTGTCATCTAACCAATTTTGTGAAAAACATCCACATGCACTATTTATATATTTGTTGGTGAATTCGGAATCTTTATGAAACCAGGGACATAGATAACCAATACATTGCTTTCGAAAACATTTCCATTTATTTGTTTTGAGAAGTTGATGATTGAAATTGGTATTTATTGTCTTGTGTTTGCACTATAAGAATTATTTCCAAATGCAAAATTTGAGTACAAATATTTTATTGTGGGATATAATGAATGCATTTTGAAAGGAAAAATCCAAAGGAAATTTGAAGTTGAACAATTAAAAGTAATGAAATATTTTATTAGTAATGCAATATGGAACATATCATGAGTTATTGATAGAGAAGGAGGTAAAGCCAATTGGTAGGCAACAGGGTTGATTTTGTCAAAGATGTTGAATGGGCCAAAAATGAAAGGATCCAACTTGGAGGTTTTAACAAACTTGATGGAACTATTCTGAGGCCTTACACATAGAAAAACCTTGTCTTCAACAATGAAGTCATGAAGATTTCTCTTTAAATTAGTATAAATTTTTTTGTTGATAAAAAACAACCTTTAGGTTTTGGTGTATTATGGCCATTTTCTCATCATATTCTACAAACAAATTTGGACTAGAAATGGCCTAACTTTCTAGGTTATCTTAGACAAGTGGAGTTATACATTTTCATCCATACATGGATTCAAAAGGATCCATTTTAATTTCTTAATGATAAGAGTTATTATAGGAAAACTCAACTAAATAAAGATAATCCTCCCACTTGGTTTATTTATCCATAACATACATGTGCAACATGGTTTTAACTACTTGGTTCAATCTAAAATTTAGCTAAGTGCCAAAGGTTGTGGTCAATGTTCACTAGAACCTTGATGTGAACAACATATATTTATCAAAGATAATGAATTCTGACATGTCATGCAACTGAACCACTTATTTCACAAAGTGTTCCATAAAAACAACAACATCATCAATCAAATTCCCAATAATAAAGTGATGAATTTCAGTTGATTTATCAATTATTACCAATATAGTGTTATGTTGACTATGGGATTTAGGCAATCTTACAATAAAATAATGTTAAACCACTACCCATTTTTCTCTTGGTATGTCATGTGGGTATAAAAAACTCCCAAGATGTAAATGTTTAGCCTTCACATGCTAATATTCTAGACATCTCATCACAAAAATAACATCTTTCTTCAGACCAGACCAAAAATAGAGCCTTTTTACTTCATGGATCATTTTGGTGACCCCTAGATGGACAAAATAGGGTGATGTATGCACTTCCTATAGTAAAATATTGATATTCCACCTAATTCAGTAATAAAATTCTATTTTGATGCCTTACAAGGCCATTTGGTTCAACAAAAAAATTGGCAATTTTTTTTTTCCAAGGGCTCATTAGCCAATATTTCACTTACTTCTAGGTAATAGTTATAAAAAAACTACTATTTTAGGATGGTATTCCTAAAATTCCCTTGTGGAATAGACAAGGCAATAAGGTATGTATGCCTACTGAGTGCATCAACCATGCAAATTTAATTTCTCTTCACATAAGTGATGTCAATGTCAAAGTTACTGACAAATTCCAGCCATCACGTTGGTAGGCATTTAAATAATCTTGAGAGAATAGGTGTTATAGGATATGATGAATAGATTTATCTTTGAAATTTTTGCCTAACAAAAAGTGCTTTCACTATTTTAATACGTGTACTATGGAAACATGTTTTAAATCATGCCCAGGATAATATTTTTTAGCTTCTTTAAGCTTGTGAGATTCATAGGTAACTACTTTACCTTATTATGTTAATATGCCACCAAATACTTCCTTAGAAGTGTCATCCTATACCTCAAAATGACCATTTGGAATAGGTATAATCAGAACAAGAGTTGTTAATAGCTCCTTGAGTTTTTTAAAAGATTTTTTTAACCTGAGGTGTCCATGAATTTTTTTTACTTTACATTGTAAGGATGTAATTGGGTTGGATAGGTGAGATATTTATTTTAAAAACCTCTGATATTATCCATCCAATCCCATAAACTATGTACGTCATGCACATTATATGGATTAGGGCACTCTTGAATGGCTTGAATTATTTTTGGGTCCACCATTATGCCCTTCTGGGAAATCACATTTCCCAAGTACTATATTTTTTATTGGTAAAAGTCACATTTAGATAGCTTAAAAAATAACTCATGCTATTTTAATCTTTGTAAAAATATTCTTAAATGTTGATCATGTTCAGCTTTATTTTTGGAGTAGAAGAAGATGTCATCCAAGAACATTGGTATAGACCTATCTAAGAAATCCCTGAAAACACTATTCATTAAATTCATGAATGTCACAAGTTCATTGGTGAGGCCAAAAGGTAGAATGCTGAGCTCGTAGTGGCCATATCAAGTTTGGAAAGTGGTTTTGTATATGTCTTCACTTTAATCCTTAATTGATGGTAGCCAAATCTTAAATCAATTTTAGAGAAGACTACTACGTCTTTCATCTGATCCTTTTTTGGGATCAATCAACTGTTGCATGGTGTTGTTATAGCCAATCCATGCCTAATATAATGTCATAATACCCTAAGGGTGTTAAAATAAAATTTACACTTGTATTGAAGGAGCCCATATCAAGTTTGGTTTACTCCAAACATTTTATATAGGTGCCCTCTTTTTGGTACCAATCCTGAATTTCCATCATTCTCTCAATGACCTATTTTTTTGCTTGTATTTATTCACTATAGAAGGTTAAATACAATTTTATGTTGTACTAGATTTAATTATAAAAAATACAAAATTACCAGTAAGATCACCTCTTATCTCAATTGGGGTGGCCTGAAAGTCAAGTTTCTAATTATCTACTACAACATATACTCTATGGTTCACTGACTATCCCAATTTCAACTTTGGGTAGTCCTTGTGGTAGTGGTTATCATCGCATTCCCATCACACCACTATCCTTGTGGGGCTATTGGAATAGTGTTCACCCTAGTGGCTGATCTATGTTGGCTATTTTAGTGTTGGATCTTTTTAAAAGACTAATTTTTAGAGTTGCCTTAGGTTTTAAAATTCTTATTTTAGATTTGGAATCAGTTGAAATTCTTGTTTTTCCCTTGGAACTTATGATTCTATTCTGATTTGTTGCAAATATTTGATTTGGGAGGTGGATTTCTAGATTTTGATTGATGTGTACTCATCTTGAAGTATTGTCTCACTTTTTGCCAAGACTTTTATTTTTCTTCTACCCTGTGCGTAGATTCTATAATAGCTACCATTGTCTTAAGATTATTCATATTGACATTATGCATCAATATTTATTTCATCCATAACTTGAACTTAGTTATGTTTATCTCTTCATGATGCATGTAGTTTACACGATGTATCAGATTCAAAAACCTATTTTCCTATTCAAATACAAACATTTTTTCTTGCCTGAAAAACTAAAAATTTGCTATATTCTGGCCATTAAAATTTGCACTTAAGTATCTTTTTTGGAAATTGTTCTCAAAAGTTGTCTAGGTAAGGGTCACATATTTATACCACTCTAAGTCATAGAGATGGTTCCTCTTAAGGGTAGCAAAACCATTTAATTGATATTAAAAAACCCTTTCCTTCACATTGGATGGCATGTCATGAAGTTGAAAGCATTTCTATAGATTTACAAGCCATGCATCAACTGCATCTCTTAATTCCTCACCTGAGAAGGTATATGGGGGAAGCTTTTTAATTTTTTTGATGATATGGCCTACTATTTTTATAGGTAATTTTTGAAGTTCTTGTTCCCCTATTTTTCCAACTCCCAATCAGGAAACTTCTTCCTGAGGAGCACCCTCAGGGTTGTTTAATATTTGCTCTTGATTTTTGATTTTGCGTTGAATGGCATTCAGAGTAGACAAAATTCCATGAAGGATTTCTTCTTGCTTATCATTTGGGTTATTCCCAACCATATTATCATTTGGTGCATCATTATTTGTATTGTCATTATGGGGAATAGGTTCATTCTAGATTTGGTTTAGGTTTTTGGTAGTACAACCCATACCTTGGCTTTTACCTCTACTTTGACCTCTATCTCTTAAGACTGATCTATCATTTCTTTGGTCAATGTCAACTTGATTGCTATAAGATCTAGTCTTAACCATTTTCCTAAGAAATCACCAACTAGTTTATTAGGCTCATTTTAGAAATAAATTCTTCTAATTTCTATTGTGTTTAGAATTGAAAAATTATCATAGGCTCTGATACCATATGAAATGACCCCAAAATAATTTTTGAGCATCCTTTCTTTTAGAACTTAAAGTGGAAGGTGAAATGGTCAATGACCTTGGCTTCGTAGGAATAATAAAATTATACCAATGATTTTGAAATTTTAGAATCTATAATCCTTTTTTGAATGCATTAAATTTTGAAATACATTCATTTAATAACATCAACACTGATTGTGCTTACTAGTTATAAATTGGGCAAACATTACCGTGTCCTAACTATAATACTAATGGGCTTATGAAACTAAGTTAAGAATGATTTACTATATCCATTAACTGTTGAAAGTGTCCACTCATGGAAGGCAAATTCTTTGTCATTATAACTCACCATGCTTATTGATACTCAAATCTCTATATGCCTTAGTTGTGAATAAAAGGAATATGGATAAAGTTGTAACAAAAGTTAGTAATATTCTCATGAATAAATTAATTCTCAATTGAGAAATTGAGGAAACCTTCCTACAATCCATAAAATAATATAACTACTTTTATTGAGTTTCCACTTAAGGATAATGATGTAATCTAGCCATTGTGAAAAAAAGAAGGGAAATAATGTTATCAACTATTTCAATCCAGATTCATTAATAAAAAAAATTAAGATAAAATTTCTCCTTTTGAACATGATTAATTTGTCTATTTATAATTCCATTTGAGTAAAGACTCAGAAAGATCTTTGGAGATAAAGCTTGATATACTTCGTAAATCAAATTACTATTATTTTTAGTAATAATAGATTTAAACATAATACTATTATGTTTCAAATAACATAATGCATTAAAAATATCCTTACTTGACACTATTTTATTTTATCATACTGTAAAAAGGAATTATATTACTGTTGCTTATAAAATAAATTTTTGTCCCTCATGGTACCTTAGGGTACAAAACAAGGAATGTCTTAAATTTTATGCATACATAATACCTTGAAATAACAATATAAACTATAATTGATTATCACATATAAAAACTTTCCTGAATGTCTCTTTTAGCACACAAATATGTTATTTGCATAACTTTTATTTATGAATTTAACATTTGAAAACTATCTGGTCCCATAGAATATTTTATCAACTTATTCACAAGTTAATCAATAACTATCAAGAACATTTACTCAAATACAGCTTAAATTTAGAATTTTAGAACTAATTCCCATATGATACAACATACTAAAGGGAGTAATTAAACATGAATTATACAATAATATTAAATTATTTCATTTGGAATATTATACAAGTAAAATTATGCATTATAAACCATGTTATATAAACTACATCTAAAAATGGATTAATATAACAAAGTACCACAATCAACAATAAATTTGCTGAGTAGTATGCATGATGTCTTCCTCATATGAGACATCTCATCCTAACCTGTCCTATGTTCCCCCGCAGTTTGTGGCCTTTACGACCCCCAACCATTACATGGAAGGTGGCATCTAGATTTTAGGACTTCTAGAACATAAGGATAATAAGAAAAAATAGCCTTAAATTGCAGTAGTTACAAAATAATGAAAACTTCACAAATAAAATATAAAATGTAGACACTCACAAATAATCTTGGGAAAACCTGGTCATCATCTAAAGGAGTTTTTAAAAGTCAACTACTTATTTAATTGATCTCATTCTTCCTTCATCCCATATTCTAGGTATACCAAGATAATTAAAAAAACACTACCAGGTATGATGCATTCATAACCAAAAAAAATGTGAATGAGAATTGAAACTGGTAATAAACTACCAAGGGTTTAAACATCTCACCATTTTTACTAACTTACCAAGTATGGACATTTAATAACTTGCAATAGTGTGCCATAGTGATGAAGTTTACCTATCTAGACATCATATTGATGGATCAATTTTAATACCAATAAAATCATAAATATTACACAAATCCCAATGTTTACCAATAGAATAATTTCATATCTCTAGGTATATGTTGATAAACCATTAAAGCAATTACTGCAAAATGTGACATAATAAATACTAATTATATGATCATCCAAATGCATAATATTCTAAGTGATAAAAAATCCAAACACAAATAGTAAGTATTAATTAAAAACCCGTCAAAATTTATGCACAGGTATCTCTAGATTACTCAACCCTTCAAATTGACTTCCCCCAAAACATAGTTAGGGAAAAAAGAAAAAACCCACAAAGTGGTATGAATAAATGGCCAAGAAATACCTAATACTAAATAAAGTTACAATTAAAAAAATATAAGTAATATCATAATGATTCTGCGATTATTATGGAGAAGTTCCCATGAATTATTATGCCAAATTTTGACCAAGGCAAGATAGTTTTAAAACACTAAAAAACTTAAAGCGACTTGTAACTAAATTTTTAATAACCCAATTGATGGATTAATTGATTTTTTTCCATTTAAATCAATATAAAAACCCTTACGTGTTCCTCAAGAAGTTGTATGACTTATTTATGAAGCTATAAGTATTTTTTTTAATATTTCTTTCCCTTAGGACTAGTAATGAACACCTAATTCCTTGCAAGAGAAAAAGAAATACATATCTTACTTATTTTCTTGTATCTTAGTGGAAGATTTTTTTTGTTTTCTTACTTTCCTTTTTCCAAGTCCTCTTTTTCTAGCCTTGGCCCCAAGCTACTCTATTCTCTCTCCAAGCATGGTTTTCATTCCCCAATCTTCTTCTTTACTACTTCCATTCCCTTTGGGTTTCATTTTCATCCCCATCCCTCTATTATGCCTCCCTCTCTCTCCTCCACAACTACCCCCATCAAAAATAAATCAATATTGGCATTAGGGGCCAATTTAAGTCCCTCTAAGTCTGCTAAAATTAATAAAATGATTAGATTTAAACAATGAGCAAAAAGAATTGCAATGATGTTAAAGGTCCATGAATCCCTAATATTTATCATGGCAATTTGATTTTGTCAAAAGTAATGTTATCATTACTAAATCAACTTAGGAGATAAATTTTTAGAGTCTCTTGCTAGGAGTTTAAAGGAAAATGACATGAGAAAGGTTTAAAATAACAACAATGCACACCCAAACATAAAAATCTATCAAGCTAAAAATGTCAAGTGGCCAAGACCTAATCATAAAATAAGGCTTGGTATATGATAATCTTCATTTCCAACTTCAAGATACAAGAATAATAAAATAAAACAAGTCATGACATACAAATTTAGGGATACGATTGAAAATGAAAATAATAATAATATAAAAGATGACAAGTGATGAAATGGATAGACTATTGCAAGTGTTTATAGATCAGTATAATATCCCTTTTACCTATGTCAGTTTCCCTTATTTTTTATACCCCAAACACCAGAATCCACCACCAACCTATCTCATTTTACCTATATCTACACGCACAAATGATATCAGTAATACCTATAAAATATAATAACATGCAAAGTTTATTTGAATAGTATAGTGTATAAAAATGAATGTCAGAACCAAATTCACTCATACAAAATAAACTCTAGCTCTAACATTTTTTTATCTAAAAATAGATTACAATAACAACTCCAAGTATAGATTAATAGTGTAAAAGTATTTTTAAATTATGTATAATAATATAAAAATGAAATATACAAGTGGGGTTATAACACAAAACTATGATTACTTTGTTGGCATGAATATACTTGAGATATTGATGCACTATGGAGGGTACTACATGGAGATTATGAATCCAAGGTCATACCAATAAAATATCAAAGACTCCCACATGTGGTATAAGTAAAACTTTTATGGTCCTATGTGTTGGACAAAACTATAAAGGCAAATTAATCTCACAAAAAATATCTTATGATTTCCCATCAAATGTTTTGAATGTCTTTGTAAAAAGGTATAAACTGTCATGTGTATATCCCAAATGTGTGACTAACGTCATGTTACATACATTATTCTCACTAGAACCATTATCAACCATAACATTGTGTATAGGCTAATAATAAATATTGTTCTAATAAATAATGAGTGAATATCTGAGACATCATCCACATATCACAATCATCAAATGTAATAGAAGGTCTCTGAACCATAGGAGGTATATTACATGTAAGTGTGCCAATTATCCCATCTAATGGGTTCCCATAATGTGGTGGAGGAAGATGTGAATTATATTTCATTTTCACATGTGGTGTTTCCTTAGAATGATCTTGTAATGGATTGTTGAATATATTCTCATTTTGATTGTTACCATGTTATGATCTTGGATCCTTTGGTAAATCATCAAATGTGATATTTTCTTTATCAATAAGGTCTTGTATCCTTTGATTCAAATTATAACATCTATTTGTAAAATGATCAACACATTGGTGATAGTCATAGTAAGAATTTGCATCATATCCTTTTGGTAGAGGTCAACTCATATCAACTTCTAAGGGAAGAGGGAGAGATATGAGATGACTCTCCACTAGATTATTAAGGAGTGAATTTAGATACTCAGGTACTCACATAAATTATCTATTAGGTGTATTGGATATGTTAGGAACCCGTGCCTTACCCTTCTCTTTGCAGTATTAGTGTAATAATTGCTATGGATGCATATGCTTTGTAAGTCATCCCTTAGAGCATATTTGAATTATCCCACATAAAAGGGAATTAGTAGTTGTTAGAATAGAGTTAGTATATAAGTAAGTGTTGAGGCCCAATGAAGGCATCCATGAATTTATTATATTGAGCTTGCTCAAAGGAGGTTGCCCCCTTGAAGTGGCCTGCAAGCAATATAAGCTTTTTATGTTTCTGTTATTCGTAAGAGTTATTTTATTTTTGCATATTTTGATTAAATCTATTATAGGAGGTAATCTGCTATAGGAGGTTATTCTCATCTGGTATTAGAGCACTTTCTTGGCTTTGTGGGTAGATTTGGAGCAATTTTTTTTTAAGCAGGGCTTTCTAGGAGCTACACCATTTTTGGCAAGAATTTTTTTCATTGCAGGTTCCATCATTTCAGATTGGGTAAATACCTATCCACTTAAATGTGGGAAGTGCTTGGGCATAAGCCCTAAAACTCATTGTGAGGAGTACCATAGGAACCCTGAAGTAGCTGGCCCATTAAGAGGACCTACCAGCAAAAAGGTCAATGGCCCCATCCTGATTGACTAGTTCCCACCCGTGAGGTAAACCAAAAGCTATTGTTAAGTGGTAAACCCATGGACGCATATTTTTGGAGAGCGATACTTGATCAGACAGCTTTGGTGGCTAGAGAGAATTTTAAAAAATCCTTTAGACAACCAAACAAACTTGGGGTCCATATCCAACTTATCAAGTTTAGAGAGCAAACAACATTGTATCCACAGTTGAGGACATTTACAACCACATAGTTGCAGATAATCAATTTTTGAAGCAGCATTAAAAAAAAAGAGCAACAAAAATCATGGAGGAAGAAATTGTCACATTAAAATCTCAGGTTACAGAGTTAACCGATATAATGCATGGCTTGAATCAATAGAATAACATCTTTCTCAATAGAGTGCAGAAGGAGGAGTCTTCTTTAGAGCATCACTCCTTTGCTTCCAAATTCTCACATGGACCTAAGCTAGACTTTACATAGTTTAATGGTATAGATCCTACAGGATGGATATATTGAGCTAAACAATTCTTTAACCTCCACAATACTTATTCTATAAATAAAGTCCCAATTGCTTCCTTTCATCTAGAACAAGAAGCACTTCAGTGGTACTGTTGGTATCTCAAGACAAATGATGAACCTGATTGGTCAAATTTTTCATCCTTAATTCTAAGCAGGTTTGGTCCCTCAACATTCAAGGATTTCACAGGAGCTCTCACCAAACTCCATCAAATAAGTACTATTCATGAATATCAAATTGAATTTGAAAAACTCACTAATCAGACTGGAGGGTTGTCTGATGACTCCTTCAAAAGCTTCTTTGTTAGTGGCCTTAGAGAGCTGATGCACTCAGAGGTAAAAATGTTTTGACTTGAAAATATGATGGATGATTTTGGTCTAGCTAAGTTAGCAAAAGATAAACTCTCTACACAGCGTCAACCTCCCACCTTTTCACCAGCAAAGAACATAGTGAATCACCAAACAACCATAACCACACCAATCAAGCACCTAACTGAGGCAGAGATGTGGGCTCACAAAGAGAAAGGATTATGTTACAACTGTGATGAAAAATGGGTTAAGGGTCACAAGTGTGTCCAACAAAAACTTTACTTGCTAGATGTGGAGTCACCACCAGAGCAAGATAGCGAGCCTGATATTCTAGAATTTCAAGATGCTCAAGAAGAACCTGGCATTGAAGAGGACCCAACAGTTCAAGAGACTCAACTTGAGATCTCAGTGCATGCACTAGCAGGTGTCACCACTCCCCAAACAATGAAGGTAAAAGGGTGCTTCAAAAAGATCCCTCTCACAATCCTCATTGACTCAGGCAGTACTCACAATTTCGTTGATCCTCACATTGCTAAGGTGACAGACTGCTTTGTATACCCTTTTTCTAGCTCTAAATTCATGATTGCTAATGGGGACACATTGCCAGGTAAAGGGAAGTGTCAAAATATGCATATTGTAATGGGTGATTATAATTTTCACTCTGATATGTTTTCCCTACCTTTAGGAGGGTGTGATGTGGTTTTAGGGGCACAGTGGCTTCGCACATTAGGACCTATTTTATGGGACTTCTCTAAGTTTTGGATGTAGTTCACAGATAATGGTCAGAAGCACACCTTAAAATGGTTATTACTAGGATCTGCTAGCATCATCAGTTCTCATCATATGGAAAAACTTTTAAAGAAAGGCTCACATGGGGTCATTGTACAGCTGCATTCCATTCAACTCTAGCCCCCCACTGCTACTAACCATCCTACAGATTTGCAAGCCATACTCAACAAGCATGCAACCATTTTTTTAGAACCAGTAGGTTTTCCCCCTTCACACCCTAAATATCACCACATTCCTCTCCTTTCAGGAAGCATCCCACCCAACATTTGGCCATACCATTACCCCTATCTGCAAAAGATTGAAATTGAGAACTTAGTCTGGGAACTCCTCAAGTCTAGAGTTATTCACCCCAACACTAGCCCATATTCCTCCCCTGTGCTTCTTGTCCACAAAAAATATGGTTCGTGGCACCTTTGCATTGACATCTGAGCGCTTAACCACCTCACTATCAAGGATAAATTCCCAATTCCTATCATCGATGAGCTTCTTGATGAGCTCCAGGGGGCCAAAATCTTCTCCAAGTTGGATATGCATTCTATCTATCATCAAATCTAAGTGCATCCTGATGACATTCCCAAGACAACCTTCTGTATGCATGAAGGTCACTATGAGTTCCTTGTCATGCCATTTGGCCTTACAAATGCCCCTTCCACTTTTCAATCACTCATGAATAAAATCTTTCGGCCTTTTCTCCGTCAATTTATTTTAGTTTTCTTTGATGACATTTTGATCTACAGCCGCACATGGGCCGATCATCTACAAAATATTGATAGGGCATTACAACTATCAGTAGATAATCAATTATGTGCCAAGCAATCCAAGTGTTTATTCAATCAAGAGGAAATTGATTATCTGGGGCACATTGTTTCAGCTAATGGGGTTCACGTGGACCTAGAAAAAATTAGTGCTATGTAGAATTGGCCTCGATCAACCACCCTCAAGAGCCTTCATGGTTTCTTAGGCTTGATAAGATACTATCTCAAGTTTTTCAAAGATTATGGAAAGATCGCGGCTCCTTTGACTTCATTATTGAAGAAGGATGCTTTCACTTGGGGTGCAAAAATTGATCAAGCATTCATCAAACTCAAACAGGCTATGTGTAGCACACTAGTTTTGGCAGTGCCAGACTTCACCAAAACTTTCACCATCAAAAGTGATGCTAGTGGCATCAGCTTGGGTGCTATTCTTCTCCAAGAGGGCTGACCAATTGCCTTCACTAGCAAAGCCCTTTCTAGCCATAATTTAGCTTTATCTACATATGAAAAGGAAATTATGGAAATTTTACATGTAGTACAAAAATGGAGACCCTACTTACTAGGAAATCATTTTTGCATCAAAACTGATCATCAGAGTTTGAAATATTTCTTGGAACAATGGGTCTCATCCCCATCTCAGCAGAAGTGGGTGAGCAAACTCATGGGTTATGATTATGATATCACCTATAAGAAGGGAAAAGACAATGTTGTGGTTGATGCTCTCTCAAGAACCTTAGAGACCAGCCTTCCCTCTCTGCCATCTCCATGCCCATTTTGAAATGGTTAGAATCTATCTAACAAGGGTATGCAAATGATCCCTCCTTATGCCACCTCATTCATCAATTGGCCACTAACCCCTCTACAGCACCACATTATTCATGGGATAGTGCTTCTCTGCAATACAAGGGTCGTTTGGTGCTTTCCCAAAGTCCAAACCTACATCAGGCCATCTTCTATGAAATCCATGCTTCCCCATCAGTAGGGCACTCAGGATTTCTCAAAACCTATGAGTGGGCACATCGATACTTCTTTTTGAAAGGCACGAAAGCTGAAATTAAATAGATGGTGGTCGAATGTGATATCTGCCAACGAAACAAAGGTGAAACCACATTGACTCCCAGTTTGCTTGAGCCTTTGCCCATTCCTACTAGGATATGGATAGATATTTCCATGGATTTCATTGAGGGCCTCCCTAAATCTAGGGGAAAGATAGTGATCATAATCGTAGTCGACCACCTCTCCAAATATAGTCATTTTTGTGCACTCAGCCACCCATACGCAGCCTCCACAGTCACATAGGTTTTCTTGGATTAGATCTTCTATCTTCATGGCATTCCTTCTTCAATTGTCTCAGATCATGATGCTACTTTGACCAACCATTTTTGGATGGAACTATTTCGTCACATAGGCACACAGTTGAGAATGAGCTCTAGGTACCACCCACAAACAGATGGCCAGACAAAAATAGTCAACAAATGCTTGGAGACCTTCCTTCATTGCTTTGATTTAGAATAACAACATCAATGGGCCAAGTGGCTTCCCCTAGCTGAATGGTGGTACAACACCTCATACCATGCTTCCACCAAAATGACTCCATATGAAGCAATTTATGGTCAAGCACCGCCACCACTTCTTCCATATAATCCTGGCAGCTCACTAGTTCAGGCAGTTGACAGTACTCTCCAAAACTGGGATCAAATTCTTCACACCTTACAAGACAATCTCCACATGGCACATAACCAAATGAAGCAACAAGCTGATCAACACTGCTTTGAGCATACCTTTCAACCTAGTGATATGGTATTTCTTCATCTGCAACCATACAAGTAATCATCATTGAAACTAAAAGGGCACCAAAAGCTTGCTCCAAAGTTTTATGGGCCATATAAGGTTCTACAAAATATTAGGTTCGTTGCTTACAAGTTAGAGCTTCCACCTTCCTCCCAAGTTCATCCCGTCTTTCACATCTCCTGTTTGAAGCAAGTTCTTGGATCCAACATCCAAGTGCAAATAGTTTTACTAGCACTAGATAATGAAGGCTCCATCCTTCTCAAGCTAAAAGCAATCTTGGATAGGCACACCCACCAACTTCGATCCCACTCCATCATAGAGGTCTTAATCCAATGGCATTGCATGTAACCAGAAGATGCAACATGGGAACCACTCTTCCAGATTCAACAATAATTCCCACATTTAAAGCTTTGAGGGCAAAGCTTTTTCTAAGGGGGAGGGGATGTTAGGAACCCATGCCTTACCCTTCTCTTTTCAGTATTAGTGTAATAATTGCTATGGATACATATTCTTTGTAAGTCATCCCTTAGAGCATATTTGAATTATCCCACATACAAGGGAAGTAGTAGTTGTTAGAATAGAGTTAGTATATAAGTAAGTGTTGAGGCCCAATGAAGGCATCCATGAGTTTATTGTATTGAACTTACTCAAAGGAGGTTTCCCCCTTGAAGTGGCCTGTGATAAATATAAGCTTTCTATGTTTTTATTATTCATAAGAGTTATTTTATTTTTGCATATTTTGATTAAATCTATTGTACGAGGTAATCTGTTGTAAGAGATTCTTCTCAGGATAATATGAGTTGATTAGAATTTTGTGACACTGTATTCACTATAGTTTTTGCTTCATTCTTAGCCTCTATATGTTTACCCTTATATCCCGACTTGATATAAAACTTTGTATTTGATGTAGTCGGTGTGTTGGCTACATAATTAAGGTTTCTTAATGTAATAAGTTTCATTTATAAATCTTATAAAATATGGCATAAGTCATCAAATGATTTAAACTTGTTGAAGATAAATGACTCAAGTAGTGGAGCCACCAAACTTTTCTTGAAGATATCTTGAATCGATTTATCTATCATTGGATTTGTCATTTGGCCAACATTATCTTGTACCTCAAACATATTCATTGATGGGATAATTTGTTCAATAATGTTGATAGAGAAATGAGCTAAAATTTAATCAAATAGATGTTTGGATGCCTTCATTTTTTGTACTGGTAAATCATAAAACCATCTTAAAGCATAGTTATGTAGGCTTCTTAGAAATAATTTGGTTAAAATTTTATAATTGGAAGCACAATGAAGACATTTTTCATAGAAAGTTTGGAGATTTTGTTCAAGGTCACCCTTGCAATAATAAAGTGTGAACTTGGATGCTAAAAAACTAGTTGGTAAAGTGTACACATATATTTTGGGTGTAAAAAGATTATGTAATACATATCGTGAGTCAATAATAGGAGTTCATTTTAAAGCATTTTGCTCAATAGTGGTAACCTTAACTTCCAAAGTTTTAATAACATGGATAACGGTTTACACAATAGACCCATTGGGATTAAGATTTGATATTTAGGAAGTCACCAAAAGTGATGAAAACACTTTTTTTATTGATGTAGGCAATGAAACTGGTAATTTAGTTGAAAATTTGATTGTTCCTATGGAGGATGTAGTAATATTTGTTTGGTTTTTGGGGAATAATTTCCTAAAGACATATCTCATGCCCCCACTAGAGTTTAGAATCAATGGTGTGTTTAAGGAGAAGGATAATGGGATCGATGGACAATAGGTATATCTACTAGCTCTAATATTTGGATCAATATATACCAATGGTTGTTTACTAATGCTTTTGGTTTTTTAATTTCCAATATATTATTGAGGATTTTTTACATTTTCATGAATACGCTCCCACAACATCAAGATAAATTTAAATTTATCTTGATCCTTACTCAAGTTCATTATTATCATGTGTTTCATTGTTTTCATGATCATATTAATCCTCTATGTTAAATTTTTTAGTATTTTTCTCATTGTCATTATTGGTAAAATTTGACAAGGTATTAGTTTGAAACATTTTTGGCGGTATAAGAGGAAGCTGCTAAATAGGTACACCACCTAATTTAGCACTACACCTAGGTTTCCTATATATTAATAAAATCAAGATATGTATAAGTATTACAATCTAAAACTGTAGAAGGATAAAAACCCTAAGGCAAGTTATGGTTGCACAAGAAGACTCATAAGTCAACTTCACTAAAATTTTAATCCTTTTAGATATAGTAATGAGGGAATAGTCTAATCAAATAAATGGCTAATCTATTATAAAAGTAGGCCAATTATATAATCTAGATTCACAATATTTTGATACAACATAAATAATGAAAGAATTCTAAATATAGAATTTACAATGCCAAATAATATTTTAAAAGTTGTAACACGAAGAAAAACAATACTTAGCTTATTGTATGATGTGTAGGTAGATATGAAAAGTGCAGATGTAGAATAAGATAGCCTGATGTTCCATCCTAATTCTTTAGATTCTAGAAGTTAGCTCTTTGGCAACCTAGACACTGCTATAAAAATTTAAAAGCTAGCATCTATGTTTTTGTCATAATTTTGATGCTTCTATTTGTCATGAAGTAAAAATTGTTTTCAAAAATGACCACCTATGCATATTAGGGTTCACTATCTCCTTGTATATTCTTTGTTTGGATCATGAACACATGTTATGGATATTGATATGTAGCTCAAAACCCTAGGTCTTCCAATTAGGGCATGCCATCTTGTAAAATAGGTGTTAGTGGGCTCAAGTACAGTTGAGTTAACCTCAAAGACTCCTATAGTAGTGAGTGTTGCCTACATAGCTAATACTCTAAAGAGGGCCTCATAACGATGTAGTTATCCCCCTTATGTGGGCTTGTGTGTGAACATTTATGTAATATATAATATACGAGTGCATATAGTGATCTATATTGTAACTTGACAAATATTTCTCATGAGTTGTTCTCTGAATGCCTTAGAGTTGTAAGAAGGTTGTTCCTATGACTGATTTGGAAATAGCGAAGAATAGGGTAACTTTTCAAGCTTGATAGGCATTTTTGCTTGATATAAGATAGATATGTGATTGATTTTTACTTGATTATAATTAATGGCCTTTAACTTGTATTTATACTACACCTTTTAAAAAATATCATCAGAGAGATAATAAAAATCAGTAGATTGACCCATACATGTTGAAATATTTTCAAATTTGACTATTTGTAAGGTTTGGACACTAGTGTTGATGTTAGTGTCCTAGTCTAGATGGTAGTAGATAAGAGGTAAAATTATTGTTCAAGTTTTACAACTAAGAAAATAGGATATTAATTATATTTTGTAAAAACTATGGGCTATAGGTGATCTAGGTAATTAAAATATCAGGGTTAGACTATATGATAATCATTTAGGCACTGTGAGATGGCAAACACAAGTGTTTTTGTAGTGGGAAGGTCTTAAATTGAAGGGTTGAGCCATGAGTGATATTTTTGTTAGGAACCCTGTACTCTACAAATACTAACATGCACTGATACCACTTATTAGTGAACCAAGCTCTGATACCAACTATTAGGATCCTCACCTAAGAGTACAATTGATTACCTTTGTATAAGCAACTAAACACAAAATTAAACCAGAAGTAATAAGTAACTAGAAATCATAAACAACAAAGAATAGATGATACGAGAAATAATACAATCTGTATTAATACTCTTCCAAAAGGAAATACAATGATGAAATCACACTCTTCCCACACCTCTTGGGTGTACAGTAATTCTCCCTCAAGAGTTCTCTCTCTCACAATCAATTACAACCAACAATCAAATCAATACTGAGTTGTTGTTCCCTTGCTTACCAGGCAGACCTTCTTCATCTTGCACACTTGTAGATCTAACTAGTCTTGCTTACCATGTAGATCTTCTCTGATCTTGCACACCCTACAGATCAACTGATCTTACACTTGGAAGGATCTAGTCCTTGTCCTTGATTACAATACAGCCCCATGGGTCTCTTAAATAGATCCCATACAAACAATAATTAGAAATGCAGACTCAAGACTAAAATTAGTCTTTACATGCAAACTAACTGTCCGTCTAAAATTAGACCAATTTTGGAAACACACAGGTGACTGACATCGGTTCCTATTTGACTGATGTCGGCCGACCCCTAATCGATGCCAGTTACTATATAGCTAAAGATGACCAATGTGGGTTGGCCTGACCGACGTTGATTACTCTATAACTCAGCAACCTCCATATTTGCATCAGTGAAGCTTTTAGCTCCACAACTTAACAATCTCCCACTTGGAGATAAACAGCTGCCCCTGTACCTATACCTGTACAACATCTAATTTATTTCTATCTTGTATCTCCATCTTCAAGTTCAATCTTGAAGACCATCAAAATTTGAATGAAGATTCAACTTCTCCTTTGTTTCTAACTTTGTTAACATACCTGCAGGGTTCTTATCCTTGCTAGCCACCGTGACTGCAACAACCTTCTACTAAAATCCATCTAACCACCATTCCACCAATAGTGAACACATATCTTGTGGTGCTTCTTCTACCATCCAAGTCACCTACCATATCCAAATCTACATACCCATGTAGAGAAGTGCTTAACCCTGCATAGCATAAATACCTACTGTTGGTCCCTCTCAAATATCTGAGAATCCACTAAACTACTTTCCAATGTTCCTTTCTTGGATTGGCCATAAACTTGCTAACAACTCCCACTGCTTGGGTAATATTAGGTCTAGTACATAGCATTGCATACATTAAGCTCCCAACTGCTGAAGCATATGGAACTTTTCTCTTGTACTCAAACTCATCATGTGATTTAGGACACTGTTCTTTGCTCAGCTTGAACTATCCAACCATAGGTGTGCTAACCAATTTTGCATCCTATAAATTGAATCTCTCCACTACCTTATTCACATAATCCTCTTGAGACAAAATCAACCTGTGATTTTCCCTGTCTCTAGAAATACTCATGCCAAGGATTGCTACTCCCAAATCCTTCATGGCAAATCTCTGAGCTAATTTTACCTTTAGCTCAGTAATTCCTTACATGTGTGACCTTGCAACAAGCATATACACTACATACAGTAACAGGATAATGTAGCTAATATTATCCAACCTGGTAAAATAAACACAATGGTCACATTGACATTGACTAAAGCCATGCTTTGTCATACACCTGTCAAACCTCAAATACCATTGTCTTGGAGCTTACTCAAGACCATATAACCTGGCCTTCTATCTCACCTATCCATTCTCTCCTTTCTTTAACTTGTAAATCCATTCATTTTTTAGTGCTTTCTTTCCTGCTAGCAACTCTACCAAATCCCTCGTTTGGTTCTTTTCCAAGGAATCAATTTCCTCATTCATGCCATGCTCCCACTGTTTCCTGGATTCTACCTACATTACCTCTTCAAAACTTCCTAGTTTTCCACCATCAGTGAGCAACAAGTAGTATAAAGATGGGAATAATGAATTTGAGGCTTACTTACCCTTTCAGACCTCCTCATGGGCATTTGAGACTCCTTAATATCTTGTTGTCTGCCCAAATTTCATTCTAACAGTGACCGATCCTGGTCATCTCTCAGTCTACACTCGACCGATGTCTGTTTATGTGACTGACCTGACTGACATTGGTTCCTACCTGACCAACATCAGTTTCCACCTACCCAACATCACCAACTTTGGTCTCCACTAGACCGATGTTGGTTCCTGCCTGATCGACGTCGGTCACTGCCTGACTGATGTCAGTGTCTGTGTTTTCCTGAGTGATGATTTTTACCCATGAGCTCATTTTGGATCATAACCTTGTCCAAATCAACATTACCCTACTCAAAATTATTTAGCCTCTTGAGCTGATCACTGTCCATCACCTTCTCCTTGAAAACCAAGGCTTTCCAGTTCTTAACATTTGACTTAAGAACATGCATTCCCTTCTCACTCATGTGACCAAGCCTATAGAGCCACATCTTTGCATCTACATCTAAAGTAGATAAAACAAAAGGAGAATCAGTAATACAAGTAGATAGATAAAGTGTACCTACTTTCTTACCTCTTGCTAATACAAGTGCACCCTTGAAAACTTTCCAAGATTTCACTGTGAGAGTTAATGTATAACCCTCATCACCCAACTTTTCTACAGAAATTAGACTCCTCTTCAGGATGGGAACATGCATGACATCCTTCAACACCCATATGTTTCCAGTCTGCAATTTCAACTTCACTTTCCCTTTTCCAACAATTTGACAAGGCTTACCATCCCCTAAATAGATTTTTCCAAAGTCTCCATGGACATAATCATGAAAAAATTCTCTATTTGGGGTTGCATGGAAAGAGGCACCATAATCTAAAACCCAATATTATACTTTATCCAAGGAACATATAAGAGCATCCTGTGCACCAATAACTACATCATTTGCTTCTTTATTTCCTTCATGTTGATCTTCTACCAACCAAAAATGTTTCTTTACATGCCCTTTCTTTCCACAATTCTAGCAAGTTATACTGCCATACCTAGATTTGGATCCACTACCTATCTTTGACCTTGATTTCCCTTGCTTGACCTTCTCTCTTTTCTTTCCCCTACTTTCAACACTTAAAGCATTACTTGATGATTCCCTTGTGCTTTTCCTGCGAATTTCTTCATTCAAGATTACACTAACAACATCATCAACTTTTAAGATATTTGAAGCAGATGCAGTATTACTTACTACCATTACCAAGCTATCCCAATTTTTAGGTAAAGAGCATAAGATTAAGAGAGCCTTAATTTCATCATCAAAAACTATTTTGACTAAATTTAACTAGTTTACCAAACCATGGAAATCACTAAGATGACTATATACCGATCCACCTTCCTGCATTTTCAAATTAAATAATTGCTTCATAAGAAATACCTTATTCGAAGCTGAGGTTTTTTCATATAAATTTGCCAAAGATTCCATTAACTCTACCATCATCTTTGCCTGAGATAAGTTGGAAAACATAAAAGCTACTAGTGTCAACCTTATAGCTCTAAGAGCCTTTCTATCAAGAACCTTCCATTCTTCATCTTGTATACATGTGGGCTTGCTTGCAACCCCACCCAACGGTAAGTACATATATTTCTGATACAGATAATCTTCTATCTACATCCTCCATAATTGATAATTCTTACCATTGAATTTCACTATTTTTAGAGTACTTTCTTCTGCCATTGCTTTACTTTCACTCAAATAGAAACCCTTGTGAGTGACCTGTAATCAACAAACACTAACCTTGCTCTGATACCACTTGTTAAGAACCCTATACTCTATAAATACTAACATGCACTGATACCACTTGTTAGTGAACCAAGCTCTGATACCAACTGTTAGGATCCTCACCTAAGAGTACAATTGATTACCTTTGTATAAGAAACTAAACATGAAATTAAACCAGAAGTAATAAGTAACTAGAAATCAAAAAAAGCAAAGAATAGATGATACGAGAAATAATACAATCTATATTAACACTCTTCCAAAAGGAAATACAATGAAGAAATCACACTCTTCCCACACCTCTTGGGTGTACAGTAATTCTCCCTCAAGAGTTCTCTCTCTCATAATCAATTACAACCAACAATCAACTCAATACCAAGTTGTTGTTCCCTTGCTTACCAAGCAGACCTTCTTGATCTTGCACACTTGCAGATCTAACTAGTCTTGCTTACCATGTAGATCTTCCCTGATCTTGCACACCCTACAGATCAATTGATCTTACACTTGGAAGGATCTAGTCCTTGTCCTTGATTACAATACAGCCCCATGGGTCTCTTAAATATATCCCATACAAACAATAATTAGAAACATAGACTCAATACTAAAATTAGTCTTTACATGCAAACTAACTGTCCATCTAAAATTAGACCAGTTCTGGAAACACACAGGTGACCGACATCAGTTCTTGTCTGACTGATGTCGGCTGACCCCTAACTGATGTTGATTACTATGTAGCTGAAGATGACTGACGTCAGTTGGCCTGACTAACGTCGATTACTTTGTAACTCAACAACCTCCATATTTGCATCAGTGAAGCTTTTAGCTCCACAAATTAACAAATTTTCAAGTGTACATGACTAGTTTATCATATAAAATAAGATTTTATTATCTACAAGTTGTACCATTATCTAAATTCAAGATAAAGTTACATTATCCTTATAGGTTATTGTCATGAGATGCGGTGAGAAATACAACTTCATCAAGAAACATATCCATCCTTATATAATTATAGAATAGAACCAAAACTTGTAGTATCATAAAAAATAAAGTCAATGCTTGGAAGCACACTGAAAACCATAAAAACATCCAAAGGCTTCACTGTTATTTATTAATAACTTACTTATATTTTTGGTTGATGGAAAATTGGTTGTGGACCTAGTTACTCCTACATCATACACTTTGACTAATAAATTTTTATGAGCATGTTGCTCATGCACTAGATCTAGGTGATATAACCACCCATTCATCCTTTACTAAAGGACTTAGTAAGTTCTTGCAACATGTGAAATAAATTCCACCTTCTAGTGTGTAAGGTCAATGAACTGGGTCAAAAACCTTCCTCCTCCAACTATGGTGCTTCTCATCACTATTATCCAGCTCCCACTTTTACTTGTGCAAACTTCCTCTATCTATGTAGGTAGATCCACTCTTCCTCTCCATTGTGACACTACCCTTTGATATTACTCTATAATTCTTATGGTTCACACCCACACTTCTCTTCTTGTATGTGGCATCACTCTTCATCTTCATGCACACTATCTCCTCCCCCACTCCCCCCACTTCCACTAGGTAAGGTACTTTTTACCTCTTCCAACAACTTGCTATTTCATTGATTGTTATCCACCCATATACTATACCCAACATTCTCTCTCTTCTACCCACCAATTGGTGTCACCCATCCTTCAACAAGCATCATCTATGCTTTCTCTACATATTTTATCTCATAAATATTTTTTGATTTCCTATTCATTCTCAATTCACATGTCGAAGGATTCACCACATATGTGGGAATCACAATTATTTCCAATATTATCCCTCCCTAGCTATAGAATGCTCCTCACGGCATCCCCTTGTGTTACTCTTCTTATAACCTCAAACAACTTCAACATCTCTACTGTAATAGTCTCCACTTTTTTCTTTTTTGCTTGAATGATCACTTAAATTTCATCCACTTCATCACTTCTCCACCTCTATCCACTTTTCACTACAACCACTACATGTTATAAAATACTCATTTAAGGATTCCAACATCTATTAATCCCCCTTATCACAATCCCAAGCATTACATAGTCTTCCTCTCTTCCCTGGTTGAATATGGGATATCCACAAACTACCATCATAAAGACCATATCAATGTGCTCCATATTTAGCTCATATTTATCTAATGGAAGATATTCTTCCTCTCTAATTCATCTGCTATGCATATCCACATCATGTGCACTCATTCACACATCTTATATCTCCATCTTCATGTCTTTGAAAAGACACATTATGGCTCTTTCCTCTAATATAACTTGACACATTATGGCTCTTTCCTCTAATATAACTTTCTTAATTCACTTCAAGGTATGAGTCATATTCAATTTGAACCCACTCATATTTAGATTAAGAAGCCTTAAACCAACTCAACTATCTCAAAAATGTAGTTGCATCTCATCTCATCTCTTCTCTTCTCTTCTCTTTCATCTTCATTGTCAGCATTTCTTAAAACTCTTCCATAAATCTTATACATCTACCCATTTGACTTAAAAGTCAATTGTTTGCTTCATAGAAAAAGGGAATCAGTGAGAATGTTGGCTTCCAAGATTTGAATCGATGTGGCATATTTCAACATTTAAGAAATTAAATATCAGACTAAATATATAAATAAAGTATTAAATGGCATATGTGTATGCACAACTACCTCTAACATAAACTATTTTCATAATGCTCTGGAGATAACTATTGACTGCATTCACCCTATTTTCCTATAATTCTATGAACTAAAAATGGTAACTTAGGTAATAGAATGTTTGACTCAAATTGAGATAGCTATTATGATACATTTGTCAAAAATCACAGTTGGATAAACTTCAGTCCCGAGTTGGATAAGGAGATGGGAGAGATAAATTTGAATGGTACCTTTACCTATGCCTATACCAATGCATTGGCTTTAACGGTTGCATAACCACCCAAAGAATATTAAAATGGGTGAAAATTAAAATTTAAACTTCTTTTTTTAACTTCTATGTAATTTAAAAGGGATTTTTTTTTTCTTTTTTCAAATAATTTCCTAAGAACTTCAGAATTTAGTTCAATTGAAATAGACATTGGGGTCTTTAATAGTGGTAAATGCAATCCCAAATATGTTGTCACCAACAATTATCGTATTATAAAAAAATCCTTTTCATTCTGAATATAAGTGGCTAGAGCTATCTCACACAATTTACAACTCAACCATTCAAAACATGAGAAACAGTGCCTGAAAATACCGAGTAGCTATGTAAACAAAGCATTCTGCTATGACTAAAGTTGTGTTTTTCTCTATTACATTCTTATCAGAAGAAAGCCCCTTTCTCTTAAAATTATATCCTAATTAAAACATAATCATCTCTCAAAAACATCTCTATCCAGTCAAAGCTGCCTATGCAAAACTGCAATGGAAGTAATTTCTCTAGTCAGTTCATAATTAGTACACACTACAGACATTCTGAAATGGATAACAGAAAATATATAATAAATTTATTTGATTTTACCTTTCACATTTGAAGTGGAGGCACATCCCATCATAAAGTCCAGTATTCAAGCCAAGGAAAAACAAATTTTAAAATAATATCAACTTTCTGGAAGTATTTCTTTCTCCACCTCATGCTTATAATCAATGACATTGTAACGCTAAAACCTGCTCCACATGACAATCCCAACGCTATCTCATACCATGGAATTTCAATCCATTTCTCCCATTTCTCTATTTTCTTATTAAAATTGGCAAGAGGAGAAGCATATTTAGGCCAATGGCAATTCTTTTGAAGGGGGAAGCCCCATGAATTTGGGTTTCCACAAAATGATGATTCGTCAAATGTACTCATATGTTGTCCTTGGGGTATACTACCTGAAAGGTTGTTGTTGCACAAGTTTAAGTATCCTAAAGAGCTTAGAAATTTAAGATCCTCTGGGATTTTTCCAAAAAACCTATTTTGAGAAAGGTCTAATGATTCCAGCTGACTCATTTCTCCCAAACTATTTGGAATTGTACCTATCAGATGGTTCATAGATAGATTAAGAAACCTCAAC
>JARHVA010006020.1:960000-970000 GCA_037957365.1 Torreya grandis
TACAATACTTTTTTCCATCTACATACATGGTTACTAATAATTGAGAGAATAAATCCTTTAGGCTACTCAATGTAGACCTCTTCTTCAAGATTCCCATTTAGGTAGGTGGATTTGACATCCACTTGAAACACTTTGAAAATTTTAAACACTGCATATGCAAGAAACATTCTAATAGCCTCTAGCCTTGCCACTAGTGAAAAAGTTTCTTCAAAATATATTCCCTCACTCTGAGCATATCCTTTACATACTAATATTTCTTTATTTTTGGTCACTTATCCATTTTCATTTAACTTATTTATATAAACCCATTTTGTTGCTATCACATTGTGATCTTTTGGTCTAGGCACTAATTCCCAAGTATCATTCTTTTTTATTTGATTTAATTCTTTATCCATAGCCTTGACCTAATGCTCATCATGTCTAGCTTCTGATAAAGTTTTAGGCTAAATTTTTGATAACAAAGTGAAATTAACTTGTTCAAATTCACTTACCATCATTCTTCTGGTGTGAATTCTTTCATTTATGTCCCCGATGATGTCACTTTCATTATGATTTGTCTGAATGTATTTGGATGGAGTTTTGATGCCCTTTTTCTCCTTGTCCTCATCTTCATCTGATTCTTCAAAGCCTTCCTCTTTAATTATTTGAGGAATGTCTACTAGATCACTGATTCTTTGTGCTCCATCTTCTTCTATCCTGACACTTGCACTTTCAACAATTTTCTTGTTTTTTTTATAACATTAATAAGCTTTACTTTTGAAAGAATAACCAAGAAATATACCTTCATCTACTCTAGATTCAAACTTACCAAGTTTTTCATCAATTCTCTTTATGAAGCATTTGCTATCAAAAAATTTGAAATAATCAATTGTTGTTGGTTTGTCTTTCCATAGCTAATAAGTAGTCTTATCACTATTGACTCTTAATGATGCTCTATTATAAATATGCACTTCTATACCAACTGCCTCTCTTCAATATTTATCTACTATCTTGGATTCATTTAGCTTTATCCTTGCCATCTCCTAAACTATTCTATTTTTTCATTCAACTACTCCATTTTGCTGTGGAGTTTTGGCTGCTAAATAATGTCTCTTTATTCCATGATCTTTACAAAAATCAATAAATTAATCTAACATGAATTCTCCCCATTAATATAATCGTAGACACTTAATCTTAAAATTAGTTTCATTTTCAACTAATGCTTTGAAATGTCTAAAAGCTTCTAATTTTTTCTTTAAAAACATTACCCAAGTCATACGTGAAAAATTATCAATAAGTAACATGAAATATTTATCACCTTGAATACTTTGAGTCCTCATTGGTCCATGTATATCAGTGTGAAGAAGCTCTAGCATCTGAGTGGTCGAGTACTCTTTTGTTTTGAATCACCTTCCAGCCTACTTCATATGTTGACAAGTCAACAAAGCATGTCAGATGGCTTTGTAATCTTTGGAAGATTTCTGACTACTTAATTTTTGCTAATGTTGATAAGATTGTTAAAATTTATGTGCCTCATTCTCCTGTGCCATAGCCAACTTTCTTCAATCTAACTCAAACAACATCTTTGAACTTTGATGTCTGATAGCATATATAAGTTATTGCCTATTCTTTGAGGATCTACAACAAGTACATCTAAATCTTTTCTTCTAATTTCACAATCTTATGCATAAAACTTTAGTGTGTGATCGTAATCACACATTTGACTTACACTCAAAATATTATGCTTAAAACCTTCTACATATAAAACATTTTCAATTTTAGTTCTATCATTATCTAAACTTAGTGTACCTTTTCTAGCAATTCTGGCAGTAGTATTGTCTCTAAATTTTATTGTGCCACCATTGATTTTCTTCAAGGTTATGAACTTGATATTGTCTCCAGTCATGTGACTTGAACATCCACTATCAATTAACCATGGCTTTTCTTCATTTCTTGCATGCAAAGCTATTTGAACTAACATAGAATCTTTAGGTTATTTATTCTGTCATGTCTGAACCTTTTTCTTGATGAATGGATCTTTGAAACTCTGGTCCTTCTTGAATGACTTGAACACAATTCTATAGTACCGAGCTATGTGTCCAAAGTTGTTACACTTATAAAAAATTATGGCTTCTTCATCAAAGCTTGATAGAGGAGCAAAAGAGTTGTAGCTTCTGCTTGACTCTACATGAATTTCCTTTTCCTTATTTCTGAGACTATTAGCTCTTTTTCTACATTCTAATTTCTTATGACCATATATATTACAATAAAAATAGAAACCATAAAAATAGAACATGTTTTTGTATCTCTAACTTGATTATCTTTTGTAGCTTTGTTCCCTCCAGCCTTCTTTGTTTGAGATGACCTCTGTATTCTTCACTTCTTCCTTCTTTGTTTCCTCTTTTGTAAGAGCTTCAACATAGCTCTTTTTATTTTCAAATCCAATACCTATCTTATTTAATATTGCCTTTTGGCTTTCTAATATCTTATTCAGCATATTGGTGCTATTCTCAAATTTTGAATCATTGGTTGTTCTATTATTGATTACTTTATTTATTTTATGAAGATCTAATTTTAAAGAAGCAATTTAAATAACATACATTTCACATTATTTTCTTAGTATTTTCAACTTTTTCGTTAGATCTTCTTCATTCTTCTTGGCTTCTTCAAAGTGTGCTTGTAGATCTTCAATTATTTCCTTTGACTCCTTTTCATTTTTCTCTATCTGGCGCTTCAATCTTTGATTTTTTTTCAATAGCTTTTAACCCTTCTAAGGCACAAATGAGTTCTCCTTATAGATTCACTTTGACTTCATCCTCTTCTTCTTCTTGATCATCTATTCTTTTTCTTGTAGAGGCACCTTCATGTATGGCCATCTTGTGCTTTCCCGATCTACCTTCAAGCTGTAAAACTTTTTAAAAATGAACCTGCTCTGATACTAATTGTTAAGCACAAGATATACTGAGAGGGGGGTGAGCCATTATATCATATATCTTATAAAACTTTCCCTTAATCAAATTCCACTTAACCAAACATTCAAGATATGTAATAAAATTGAAACAATATACACCACACAAGATAGAGAGAGACACCATATTTAATGTGGAAACCCAGTGTGGGAAAAATACATGGATAATAATCTCAAGTATATGAATGAACACGAACTCAAACAACAATATTCACAAGCACCAACTTGTAGGAACACCAACCCCTTTGCTAAGCACCAACATAGAAACAATTCGTGAGCACTAACCCACAGGAGCACCAACCCCTTTGCTGAGTACCAACACAACAACAATTCGTGAGCACCAACCCACATGAGCACCAACCCCTTTATGTATACCACACAAATATCTCTCAATGTTTCTATCTCAACAAATGATATTTTATTACAATATATTTTTCCTCTCTCACTTTTGCTCTTCTAAGGTAGATATAACAAATACAAATCATATTCATCTCACACAATGCTTTCCAAATGACCTTTGGCCTTACACCTTTGTGACACATAAATCCTCATGGAAAATGGTGCTAAACTTGCATGAACCTTCATATCCTTGCATTTGAAAAGTCATGTGGTGACCCTTCATAAGCAAAAATGTCCTTTCCTCTTTTATCCTTATCTTGGTGACTTTTCGTATTCCTCAAAGTGTCTCTTCATGAGAAATTGCAGCCTTCCTCTTTTATCTTCACTTGGTGACTCTTGGAATTCCCCAAGATGACTGTTTATGGGAAAATGCATCCCATTCTTCTTTTGTGTTTATCCCGTGACTCTTTGACTTATCCATGGGCCCTTCTTTCGTCTTATATGCATCCAAAAATATATTCGTTAATATTAAACAAATATTAACACACATTAGCCAAGATATAACTATTAAAAATATCATAAATGAAATGGGGCCTTTATCATTAATAATGTTAAACCTTTGACATCAATGACAATATTTACAACATATATAATATTATAGTAAATGTGTGTGTGTGTGTGTTTGTCTCTCTCTATCTCTCTCTCTCTATATAGAGTTTTATAGTATTATACTATTACTATGACTAAAACTAATAGTTATAGTATAACACTATTACTATAATTATGTGTGTGTGCCCACC
The DNA here is from genome assembly GCA_037957365.1 of Torreya grandis. Taxonomy (NCBI): domain Eukaryota; kingdom Viridiplantae; phylum Streptophyta; class Pinopsida; order Cupressales; family Taxaceae; genus Torreya; species Torreya grandis. The sequence continues at coordinate 964,087 of JARHVA010006020.1, forward strand.
CACACACACACACACACACACACACACCTGTTGTCTACCATGGACATTATTCCTCTTCCCATCTATCACCAAAAGATGCCATAATAGTTCAGGGCTTCCTCCACACTTCATCTAATAAAAAAAATGCAATTTGAACAAGGCCCAAAACCTTCATGCTGACTAGTTAGCCAACCCCATCACAATATATATATATATATATATATATATATATATATATATATATATATATATATATATGATTTATTTAATTTTGATTAGTATATGAACTGCATGTTACAAATATAATTCTAGATTTAATATTCACTTTAGTTATCATGATTGATTACAGTGATTTTGGTTTAACATTACAATAGATGCTTATGCTTGATTTACTTAGAACATACTTTACATTTTTGCCTAGTTCAAATTTATAAGATTACTATTATTAGAATACTATAAGATACTATTAATGCCTATCTTTTGTGGTTATAGGAATAGGGTATATGAGCTAGGTGAGGGGGTGGAGTTTGGCAGTTATGAGAATAACAAAAAGGTTTATGAGTAGTCAGGATTAATACAGGAAAAATGAGATGTGACACAAAGTTTTAAAAGCCATTGGTCATCTTGAGTCTTTCTTTCTTATTTTTATATCATCTTTATTTATCTTACTCTAGTGTTCTGAGGGTTTTGGATTATGTTGTCATTGCGTGTGTGCATTAATTTGATATTTTTTTCCTTGTTGGGATAGTGATTTGATCTCATTTCATATTATCATGTATTCCATGGTATCTTGGCTTCATCTTCATTATACATACATACATACATATATATATATATATATATATATATATAATCTAATATATAATTATTAAACTACACACACACGCACACACAATATATATATATATATATATATATATATATATATATATATATATATATATATATATATATATATATATATATATATATATATATATATATATATATATATATATATATATATATATAATGTTATCATTGCGTGTGCGCATTAATTTGATATTTTTTTCCTTGTTGGGATAGTGATTTGATCTCATTTCATATTATCATGCATTCCATGGTATCTTGGCTTCATCTTCATTATATATATATATATATATATATATATATATATATATATATATATATATATATATATATATATATATATTCATAATTTTATATAATTAATATTATAGTAAGTATATATATAAAATATTTACTAACTAATACTATTTTAACTTATATTAATATATAAATATGTTTGGAATGAATATGGTGTGAATAAGCAGATAAGCGAGTGGAGGAGTAAGCAGAGAAGTGAAGAATTAAATGACAGAGAATGATCGGAAAAAATGAACAGAACATGACAAAAGAAAGCCAATAGAAGGTTGAAAAGACTTGGTTTCATTACAATTTCAAAATTTGGCTAATATGAAAGGAAAATTGAGGGGTATTCTTGGAAAAAAGATCATTAGAAGATTTTGGAAGTAGTGGGATGAGGAAGCTAGTGGGGGTAAAATTGGTACCAAATGGAAAAGTAAGTTGTTATTATAACATCAATAGGAAACAAAGATTATTGAGGGTTGTAACTAAGCCCTAATTTTTTTTAAAGATTTGGTTAGGTTAGAGTCTTTTGCAAATTCACCTCACCAAGAAGAGGGCTTTGAGAAGGTGGTCACTAAGGAGTCTAGCCTTGGGGCATCTTTAGGGCATGGGGTGAAAATTGGAGAATCCAAAACCTTATATTTTTTTTCAAACCATTTTGATGTAAAGATATAGTTTTTAAGTGATTGTGCCCTAATCTACAAGTGTGCTAGAAAGTGGTCGGTAGTTGGTTGAACTCTAGGTTAAAGAGAAATTGGGCAAGGAAGTGAAGTGAGTTTTTTGCCAAAAGGTCTTTTTGTGGTAACATTTCTATCTAAAATATTTAAAAAAAATTATTTAAGGTTAAACATTGGTCTTTAGATGGCTTGGGTATTTGGATTCAAAATTAGAGTCCTAATTTTGATCCATTGAAATCTAGAAAGGGTAGTTATCATACATGGATAAGACTTACATATTAAAGCAAAGATTGTTTGACTTCCTTGGGTAGCCTGGAGGGGTGGGTGGTAGAAATTGATGTTTTTTATTTGAAAAGTGATAGAGCTAAATTTACAAGTGTAAGGGTTGATTTGGATATGGATCAAGAGATTTTAGAGTTTATCATTATTAAAATAGTAGGGAAGGAGTGGTAGCAAGGGGTAGATGTGGAAAATATTCCCTTTAGATGTTATAGCTACCATCAACTAGGGCATATTCATAAGTTTTGTAAAAATAAAAGGAGTCCTCTTCAATCCAAAATTGTCAAATTTGGTCTTCAATAGAAATTGAATCCAATAAAAAAAGGGAAGAAGAATTCTCTAAAAGAATTATAATCTAAGGATACTTTGTGAGAAAAAGATAAGGTAGTTGGAGAAAGTCTTATAGAAAAAATCAAGGCAATAGAGGAATTATTTGTTAAAATTGGTACCATTGAATTCATTTCCATACCTTCAATAATTAAAAGTTGTGATTTCCTTGATAAATAATTTCTTAATATTAGAGAGATGGTTTTGAATAATCAAGTGGTCTTGGAAAACAATAAGGAGGTGAGGGATGTAGAGGAGGAAGAATAGGCAGCCCTAAGTTCTGAGGAGGAATGATCAAATTTTGAAGAAGAGGTAAAAGAGGATTCCAAAGGAGATTTGAATAATAAAAATTTCTTGTCTATAGCTTAGTCCAAAAGTAAAATTTCCAAATCTAATTGGGGTCTAAAAATCAAGAAATGCAAAAAAAGAATGAAAAATGCAATGAAGGAGAAGTCCTAGCAAGAACTCAAGGTGCTCTAGAAGGTTTCTTAGATATTGTAAAGTGGGGGTGTAATTCCCCCCTCTGTCATCATGAAATTCATTTCTTGGAATGTTAGGGCATTGAATGCCCCTAACAAAAGGTGGCTCGTTAAGCACCTTTTAAACATAGAAAACCCTGATATTTTGTTGTTACAAGAAACTAAACTCAATAAGAATGAAGTTGAAAGATGTTTAAAAATCTTATGGAAATGTTGGCTAGGGTATTTTATGGAAGCTCAGGGAGCATCAAGGGTCCTGGAATTTTTATGGTCTCCTTTTTCAACTAGAATTGATATTTTGGATTTTGGTTGGTTTTGGTAGATATGTAAAATCTCGAGCTTTCAATTATATTTATAGTTCCTGATGGTTAACATTTATGGTCCACAAGGAGATGGACATAAATATGTACTATGGGTAGATATCTATTCTTTTCTAAAATACTTTTAGTAGGAAAAGATGGTGTTATGAGGTGATTTTTATATCATATTGATTCAGAGGGATGAGAAAAGAGGTTTTTTTCTATATCTTAGGCAAATCAAGATTTTGGTCTATTTTTACAACAGAATAATCTTGAAGATATTTCACTGAACTTAGGATGGTTTACCTAGAATAATATATGGGTAGGCAAGGATAACATTTTGGAAAGGTTGGATGGTTTTTTTCTTCCTCTAATTGGATTTAAAGTAATAGAAAATTGGATTACTGGCTTTCTCAACATTATGGGTCAGATCATCTCAAATTATTTTGTCTATAAATCTTGATTCTTTACATAAAAGATGCCTTTTCAAGTTTAAATTAATGTGAATGCATGATGGATCACTTTATTATTTGGTCAAAGATTGGTGGATGCGTTGTCCAATTCCTTAAGGTTATAAAATGGTGCAGATGGCTAAATGTCTAAATTGTTTGAAGTAAAGACAATTTAGAATCAGGAACATTTTTCAAATATCTTTCAATAAAAAGTGAGGATTGAAGCTAAGGTACACTCAATGAAAAAAGTGTTGAAGTTTGGGATGGACATGGAAGATAATCATCTAGAGAAATCTCTGACTTCCGAGTATAAATCAATTCTTTGAAGGGAAAAAACTTATTGGAAAAAAAAAAATTAAGGGAGGGTTGGCTCAAATAAGGAGATATAAAATTTGCCTTTTTCCATCAATTGGTGAAAGAAAAAGTAAAGGTTAATAAGATATCCCACATTCTTTCTAGGCAAGGGGTGGTCATGGAAACTCTTGAGGAAATAAAGTAGGAAGTTGTTTCCTTCTTTCAACTCTTACTAAATGATGAAGTCATGTTTAACTTGTAAGCTTAGAATGATTTTCTTCAATTTATTCTAGATGTAGTTTCTTAGTATATGAATGACAGGTTATTATTTCCTTTCTCTATAGAATAAATTATAAGGATTGTTTTTTATATGGTCAAATATAAAGCTCTTAACCCAGATGGTTTTCCATTGGATTTCTTACAATATTTTTGGGAAGTGGTAGACTTGGATGTTTTGGAGATAGTGGAAGAATCTAGGAAGAAGAAAAAAATAAAGCCAAAAATTAATATGAATTTCATTTCTTTATTTCCTAAATGTGATTCTTAGAATTCTTTCATGGATTTTAGACCTATGGATTTGTTCAATATGGTTTATAAGATCATCTAAAAATCTATAGCTAAAAGAATGAAACCCGTACTTGATAAAATAATTTATGGAAAACAAGCTGATCTTGTACATGGTAGAAGTATTCAAGAAGGCATTATTGTGGCTCATGAAATCATGTATTCCTTGGATCATAACCACCACAAAGAAATGATGATAAAACTTGATATAAGTAAATCTTATGATCAAGTCAATTGGAGATTCTTGTTTAAGATTATTTTTAAATTTATAGTTTTTAAAGAATGGTGTGATTGGATATACAATTGTGTATCATATCCCAAATTTTTAATATTGGTAAAAGGGATCCCATCTAAGTTATTTTCCATTTCAATAAGTTTGAGGTAATGGGATCCTCTATCTCCTTTTCTCTTTATCATCATGGAAAAATCCTTGGGGAGAGAGGTGAGATCAGTGTAAGGTCAATAAAGTCTATAGGGGTTGTAAGTGGTGGACAATTTTGATTGTCTAATGCAATTTTTTTTCTTGGTAAAAACAATAATAGAGGAATTTTGGGAGTACAAAATAATTTTGAGAATTTATGAAGAAGAATTTGGGAAAAAATTAAATGATGGTAAATTCAAAATTTACTTTGTTAATTGTGGCCAAAGAGTTGAAAAAAATTTAAGCAGGATTCTTGGTTTTAAAATTGGGAAACTTCCTAGTAAATATCTAGGTGTTCCTTTTTTCAAAGGAATTGGATCTGAAGATATTTGAAATAATCTACTAGATATATTTAAATCTTGCCTTAATTCTTGGAAAGGAAGATGGCTTTCTTTAGTAGGCATAATTACCTTGATCAAGGTGGTTCTAAGTGCTCTTCTTTCTTACTGCTTCTCAGTGCTTTCGCCTCCTGAGCATATTTTTAATTATATGAATAAAATCATCAGGTATTTTCTTTGGAAAGGTTGTGACTAAGATAAAAAATTTCTCTAATGAAATGAGAGAGAGTGTGTAAAATAAAACAAAAAGGAGGGGTGGGAATCAAGAATCTTCCTCTACAAAATTTAGTTTTGGGAGTAAAATTGGTATGGTGAATGGTTTCAATTTTTGAAAGATTGTGGTCTAGGCTTCTTAGAGCAAAATATCTTGATTCAGATTCTCTAGAAAGAATGGTTTCAATAGTGGACCCTGCCAAAGGATCTCATATCTAGAATTTCATGTTGAAGTGTAGACTAGTGATAGGTCAACATGTCTCCCAAACAGTTAATAATTTTACAAAGGTGGACTTTTGAATGGATACCTAGAATGGACATTTCCCTTTAGTAGAAGAGTTTGTAAACAATAATATTAAATCTTTCTAGTGAATTAATAGGGTAGATTAGTTAGGGATAATGTGGTTCAGACACCTAACTCTAGCAAAGTAGCCAATGGTTGGAAAAGTTTGCAAGAGATACCG
>JARHVA010006020.1:985000-987500 GCA_037957365.1 Torreya grandis
GGGGGGGGTCGAATTCCCTATCTATCATCATGAAGGTCATTTATTGAAATGTTAGGGGCTTGAATGCTCCCCAATAAAGGTGGTTCATTAAGCTCCTTTTAAACTGAGAAAAGCCTGATATTTTATTGTTGCAAGAAACCAAACTCAATAAGAATGAAGTTTAAGTATGTTTAAAAATATTAGGGAAATGTTGGCTAGGGTACTTTATGGATGTTTAGGGAGTGTTGAGGGGCTTGGGCTTTTTATGGTCTCATTTTTCAAACATAATTGACATTTTGGCTTCTAGTCAATTTTGACATATAGGTAAAATCTTTAGCTTTCAATAAGATTTATAATTTTTGATGGTTAAAATTTATGGTCCACAAGGAGGTGGACATAAATCTGCACTATGGGTAGAAATATCTTCTTTTCTAAAAGATTTTCAGTAGTAAAATTTGGTGTTAGGAGGTGATTTTTATATCATCTTCAGTCAGAAGGATAAGCAAGGAGGTTTTTTCTATATTTCAGGCAAGTCAAGATTTTGGTCTATTTTTAGAACAAAATAATCTTGAATATATTTCACCGAACTCAGGTTGGTTTACATGGAATAATAGATGGGTAGGTAAGGATAAAATTTTGGAAAGGTTGGATAGGTTTTTTTATTCCTCTGATTAGATTCAAAGTAATACAAAATTGCATTGCTAGGACTCAACATTCTAGGTAAGATCATCTCCTGATTGTTTTATCTATAAATCTTGATTCTCTACCTGAAAAATGCCTTTTCAAGTTTGAATTAATGTGGCTACATGATGGATCCCTTTTTTATTTGGTCAAATATTTGTGGATGCATTGTCTAATTCCCTAAGGTTCTAAAATTTGGAATCGAGAAAATTTTAAGAATTTTTTTTCAAGAAAAAGTGAGGACTGAAGTTGAACTACATTCATTAAGTGAAAATGTGTTCAAGTTTGGGATGGACATGGAAGACTATCATCTAGATAAATCTCTGACTAGTGAGCATGAATAAATTCTTTGTAGGGAAGAAATTTATTGGAAACAAAAATCAAGGGAGAGTTAGCTCAAAGAAATTTATTTGGAGTGGACCACCTGGGTAAGACCCTAGGCTAAGATAGCATAGAAGTTTATGAAGTTCAATTGGGTCAGATAACTAGTTGGCATGGAGGTTTTGGTCTTGGTTTACATTGCATTATTGTTATATGGTGAAGCATGGTGGAAGCACATAATTGTTATGGCAGCCTGTGGTGATAGCTAGGAGGAGGAATGGTGTCCACACTAGGAAGGTAGAGTATGGGACTCATCTTTGGTGAGCATGGTTGAGGTAGGATGATGATGGCACCCTAAAACCAAATACCTCTTCTTCTTCCCCATGGCAGACAACATTTTGGCTAGGTAAGTGGATTTTAGCTTTTGTTATGTATGATGTCCTTTATTTGGGTTTTCTAGTCTACACAAGTTTTAGATTCTGATGGAAATGAAAAATAAAAATGTTACAAGTCTATGATGAAGTCAAGAGACTTCATCATGGACCTTTAACCCAAACATATTGATTTTAAATCGATATACTTCCTTTTCATGCTAGGTCATTTTTAATTTCCACATTTGGTGATGGAATGATGTTAAGTTATTTTTATTTATATTTTTTTAGTGAATATAAGGATTATGGATTTTTTTTAAGAACATAAATTTATAGGATTTGGGTTACTACGTTGATTCATTTAAAACACTTAAACATATAAGGACAAAATGATGTATGAAATACAATTATATCTTTGGTTTAAACCCTTTATTACTTTTGAATTGATTTGAATTTTAACAAGAATGTGGTGTTATTAAAACCTTGTTGAATAGGATATTCATGTACTTCCAAGAAAGCCATAGTTAAGTGAAGTCATATGTCATTGACTGGTTTTATTTTGTGCATCTGAGGGTTTCACTTGTTTATATGTACATTGAATTGGTCCTATTTATCAACCTTCTACTAGTTGTTAAATTGATCCCTATTTTCATTATGATATTTTAATCTTAAGCCATTAGATTTTATTTTGCATAAGAGGATTCCTTGGGCTTGAATTATGATATGCTTTTGGGGGAGATTTTGTGTTTTGTTTCTTGTTGACTTAATCCAACTTGAATCGATTTGTGTATTAGCATTGTTTACACTCATGAAGTTTAAAAAGGTATACAATGAGGGATACATGATCATGCTTTAATTTGACTTATAACATGTTTGCTTGCTATGTAAGTTGAATGTATTTTGTTAAAATAATGCAATGTGAATCTTATTTTTATTTAATAGCATTAAGTTTGTCATTTGAAAACCTAGGTGGGCTATGAATTTTTTTTTTAAATGTGAATTTTTACTTGATTCAACCTAGCTGGTCTTTCTTATTAAATCTATCTTAATTGAAATGACATCTTAGACTTATGATTCTATTTGATTGTTGATCACATATTTGGGTAAGCTTGAATAGTTGGGTTTTTATTAATTTCTCTCTTGCAATC
>JARHVA010006020.1:995000-1020000 GCA_037957365.1 Torreya grandis
AGATTTTGAAGAAGAGGTAGAAGAGGATTTTGAAGGAGATTTGAGTTATAAATAAATCTTATATATAGCTTGTAGAGTAAAATTTTCAAATTTAAATGGGGTTCAAAAATCAATAAAAATAGAAAAAGAAGGCAGAATGCACTAAAGGAGAAGTCCTAATAGGCACTCAAGGTACTCTAGAAGATTTATTAGATGTTGTAAAATGGGGGGGTCAAATTCCCTATCTATCATCATGAAGGTCATTTATTTAAATTTTAGGGGCTTGAATGCCCCCCAAAAAAGGTGGCTCATTAAGCTCCTTTTAAACTTAAAATCGTGATATTTTATTGTTGCAAGAAACCAAACTCAATAAGAATGAAGTTTAAGGATGTTTAAAAATATTAGGGAAATGTTGGCTAGGGGATTTTATCGAAGTTTAGGGAGTGTTGAGGGGCCTATCCTTTTTATGGTCTAATTTTTCAAACATAATTGATATTTTGGCTTCTAGTCAGTTTTGATAGATAGGTAAAATCTTGAGCTTTCAATAAGATTTATAATTTTTGATGGTTAAAATTTATGGTCCACAAGGAGGTGGACATAAATTTGCACTATGGGTAGAAATCTCTTCTTTTCTAAAAGACTTTCATTAGGAAAATTTGGTGTTAGGAGGTGATTTTTATATCATCTTGAGTCATAAGGATAAGCAAGGAGGTTTTTTCTATATTTCAGGCAAGTCAAGATTTTGGTCTATTTTTAGAACAAAATAATCTAGAATATATTTCACCGAACTCAGGTTGGTTTACATGGAATAATAGATGGGTAGGTAAGGATAAAGTTTTGGAAAGGCTGGATAGGTTTCTTTTATTCCTCTGATTAGATTCAAAGTAATACAAAATTGGATTGCTAGGACTCAACATTCTAGGTAAGATCATCTCTTGATTGTTTTGTCTATAAATCTTGATTCTCTTCCTAAAAAATGTCTTTTCAAGTTTGAATTAATGTGGCTACATGATGGATACCTTTTGTATTTGGTTAAATATTGGTGGATGTGTTGTCTAATTCTTTAAGGTTCTAAAATGGTGTAGATGTCTAAACATTTGAATTTTTTAAAGTAAGAACTAAAAATTTGGAATCGAGAAAATTTTAAGAATTTTTTATCAAGAAAAAGTGAGGATTGAAGTTGAGCTACCTTCATTGAGTGAAAATGTGTTCTAGTTTGGGATGGACGTGGAAGACTATCATCTAGGGGAATCTCTGACTAGTGAGTATGAATAAATTCTTTGCAGGGAAGAAATTTATTGGAAAAAAAAAATCAAGGGAGAGTTAGCTCAAAGAAGGATATAGAAAGTATGCCTTTTCCCATCAATCGATGAAATCAAAAATAAAATTTAATAGGATATCCCACACTATTTCTGAGTAAGGGGTGCTTATGTAAACTCCTAATGAAATAAGGCAGGAAGTTGTTTGCTTCTTTCAACATTTACTAAATGATGAAGTCATGTTTAACTTGTAAGCTTAGAATGATTTTCATTAGTTTATTTTGAAAGTAATTTCTCAAGACATGAATGATATGTTGTTGTCTCCTTTCTCTATAGAAGAAATTAGAAAGGTGGTTTTTTATATGGTCAAAGATAAAGATCCTGGACAAGATGGTTTCCTAGTGGATTTTTTCTAATCTTTTTGGGAAGTGGTGGGCTTGGATGTTTTGGAGATGGTGGAAGAATCTATGAAGAAGAAAAAATTAAATCTAGAAATCAATATGACTTTCATTTCTTTATTTCCTAAAGGTGAGTCTCATAATTCCTTAAATTTTTGACCTATAACTTTGTACAATACTATTTATAAGATCATCCCAAAAGCTATAGCTGAAAGAATAAAACCACTTATTGATAAAATAATTTATAGAAAATAAGCCAATTTTGTACTTGATAGAAGTATTCAATAAGGCATTATTGTATCTCATGAAATGATCCAAGCAGCAATTCAAGAGACAATTCAGGTGACGGGTCCACCCTAATTGATGATAAAACTTCCAGAAGCCATAACATTTGCATCGTAACTCCAATTGAATCACAATTTGAACCATTAGAAAGCTAAGAATGAGGAGAGTATGGTGAGATATCATGGATATATGATCAATGGATTCTGACCCCTAAAACCCAAATGGAAGTTCCCTAAATTTTAATTTTAGTAGTGTAGTCTAAAAATATTAAGTTTCTAAAAATATTAATTCCTCGAATTCTATATTTTTGTAAATCACGAAAGTTGAACCACATAATCTCCCTCGAGATTGGTGACCTTAGAAATCATCCTCCCACCTTAAAAACATGTATAAATTAAGATGTAACCCAAAATGGAAAGGAGACATCTCTTCTCAGAGATAGGCATATGTTTGAAATGTGTTTTTTTTGTTTCTTGAATTATCTTTCAACTAAATATTTTGAGTTTTGAATTAGTGGTATCGAAGCAGTTTGTCTTTAGAGTGTATGATATTCAAGATGAGGTCAGATTATAGGAAGCTTGGGTGGAAAATATAACTAGTAGACTATCCACCTATTCACTCCAAATGACTTCAAATGGTGAACAACATCGAGACATCTGATCCTTTCAAGGGAATGGTGAATGAAGCCATCCAACATCAACAAGCACATATGCTACAATAATTCACTTAAATTATCCAACAAATCTTGATGGGAAATTCTAGCTCCACATCTATACCCCCACATCCTTTCAGTACCCTAACGCCCTTCAAGGTTTAGGTGAATTTTGATATCCCTACATTTGAAGGCAAAATCAATGTTGATGTAGTAGAAAATTGGTTGGATCAATTGTCATCTTATTTTTTTGTAAATAAATTCATTGATAAAGAGAAGACCACTTTTACTCTTTTGAAAGCATAATTACCTATCAAAAATTGGTGGGAAGTGTAAAAAAGAGATTTAGTGCAGATTATATTGGCCTTGAGGTGGAACCTACCTAGGATGATTTCATAGAAGCTATAAAGGAAGAATACTACCCCATTGGAGCATATGATGAACTATATAGAGTGGAAAGAACTTCACCAAGGTAAGGAATAGTCTGTTCAAGATTACACTAACATTTTGCATTCTCTATCTATGAGATTGGGCATCTAAGAAAGTGAGAAGCACAATCAAATATCATGGTAGACTACAATGGTATATATGGGGAGAAATAGAAATATTCAATTTGGAAACCCTCAGTGAGGCATACAAGTTCATAGTGAAGATTGAGCGAAAGCATGGAAGAATTAATATGAAGAGTTATCCTTCAAAATAGAAAAGTGACAAAGAAGGTCAAACACGAGGCCAAAATTAAAAGAAAAAGGAAGGAAAGATTTGGAAGTGGTGTGATTATCACAAATATGGAACTCACTCCAAAGAACAATGTCGAGATATCAAGTCCCTACTTTCTAAGTCATAATCCTCAACATTCACTACTTTACCTCATACAGACCCTAAAATTGAAGAGGTTAAAGAAGAGATTATAGATGATAAGCCCCAAGCCATTGTTACTTTATCAAAGACCCATGACGAGAGGCTAGATGACAAGGAAATGTTATTTCACTCTAAATTATGGGTGAAAGGTAAGCCTCTACATTTCATTCTTGATAGTGGAAGTCAAAATAATTTAATCTCTGCTAATATTATGAAAATCCTAAATATATCCATGAAGCCTCACCCAAATCCATACAGTATTGGATGGTTGAGTCTAGGGAGAAACCTTTGTGTCATCCACCAATGTCTTCTCTCATATGTAATAAAACCTTTCCAAGATGAGGTCTTATGTGATGTGGTCAATCTAGATGTTTATGATATACTCTTTGGTCAACCATTCATGTATGATTGACATGGAATCTATGAATCAAGAACTCAAAGGATCACTCTCTCTCTCTCTTGGAACACAGTGCTATAGGGTACTAGAAGTACCACCTTTTACATCGATATCTTTGATTAGTGCCAAGAAATTCGTTCTCATGGTGGTCAAGCCACAAGAATCCAAAAGGGTCGATGTTGCAGCCTTGGCTACATAAAAAACACAATAAAAAAAGAAAATAGATACCAAGATGAATAAGTTCATGGGCTTCTATCCATAGACTATTGGATAGACAAAAATGGTGAACAATCGAGCCCTACATAGTTCCATAAAGCACAGTCTATTCCAAGTATGCATCAGGGATCAAATTAAAATATAACTACCACACTTGATGAAAAATATTGATGCAATGGTGACCATTGATTTTCAAGGAGGGAAGAATGATCTGGAAAATAATTTAGGTGACAATTCAAGTGATGGGTCTACCCCAATTGATGATAGAACTTCCAGGAGCCATAACTTTCACACCGTAGCTCCAATTGACTCACCATTTGAACCGTTGGAAAGCCAAGAAAAAGGAAAATGGAGTGAGATGGTATGAATTTTTTTTGATGGATTTTTACCCCCAAAAACCTAATATAAGTTCCCAAAATTTTAATTTTAATAGTGCAATCTAAAAATAGTAAGTTTCTAAAAATAGTAATTCCTCAAATTATATATTGTTGTAAATCATGGAAGTCAAACCACTTAATATCCCTTAAGATTGGTGACCTTCCACATCTTCCTCCCATCTTAAGAACATTTATAAATTAAGATGTAACCCAAAATGGAAAGGAGACATCTCTTTTCAGAGATAGGCATATGTTTGGGTCTGCAAATTTGATGAATAAAACATCTCTTCTCAGAGATAACATTATTTTAATTGTGTTTTTTTTGTTTCTTGAATTATCTTTCAACCAAAGCTTTCAAGTTTTGGATCATTAAATCACATATTACTTGAATCATAACAATAAAAAAGGAATGATGAATAAAATTGATATAATTACAACTTACAATCGAGTCAATTGGTAATCCTTGTTTAAGATTCTTTTTAAATTTGGATTTTGTAAAGAATGGTATGATTAGATATACAACTGTGTCTCATATGCCAAATTTTTTTTATTGGTAAATGGGAGCTCGTCTAGCTTCTTTTCCATTTCAAGATGTTTGAGGCAAGGGGATCCTCTATCTCCCTTTCTCTTTATCATCATGGTAGAACCCTTGGGGAGTGTGGTGAGGTCAGTACAAGGTCAAGAAAGGCTACATGGGTTGTAAGTGGTGGACAATTTTGATTGTTTAATGCATCATCAATTTACATATGACACTTTTTTGTTTTGTAAAGTAACAATATAGGAAGTTCAAGAGTACAAAAGAATTTTGAAAAGATAAAAACAAGCATTTGGGAAAAAAGTAAATTATGTTAAATCTAAAATTTACTTTGTTAATTGTGGTCAAAGTGTTCAAAAACATTTAAGCAAGATTCTTGGTTTTGAAAATTGGGAGACTTCCTAGTGAATATCTAGCGGTTCCTTTTTTTTAAAGGAACTAGATCTAAAGATATTTGGAAGAATCAGCTAGATACATTTAAAGCTTACCTTAATTTTTGGAAAGGAAGATGGATTTCATTAGCAAGCAAAATTACCTTGATCAAGGTGGTTCAATGTGCCCTCCCTACTCACTACTTCTCAGTGATTTCCTTTCCTAAGCATATTTTTAATTCCATGAATAAAATCATAAGGGATTTTCTTTGGCAAGGTTGTGGGGAAGATAAAAAAATCCCATTTATGAAGTGGGAGAGTGTGTGTAAAAGAACACACAAAGGAGGGGCAAGAATCAAGAATCTTCCTCTATAAAATTTAGCTTTGGGAGCAAAATTGGTATGGTGAATGGTTTCAAATTCTTAAAAATTATGGTGTAGGCTTCTTAGAGAGAAATATCTTGATTTATATTCTCTTGAAAGAATGGTTCCAATAGTAGACCCTCCTAGAGGATCTCATATCTATAATTTCATGTTGAAGTGCAGACTAGTGATAGGTCAACATATCTCTTGAACAATTAATAATGGCAAAAAGCTAGAATTTTGGATGGATTTTTGGCATGGACATCACCCTTTAATAGAGGATTTTTGAAATAGTCAAATAAAATCCTTTTTGATAAATCAATGGGGTGGATCAGTTAGATATTATGTAGTTCAGGCACCTAACTCTAGCGCAATAGCCAATAGTTGGAAAAGTTTACAAGAGATACCAGATCTATGAGAGGAAATTTTGTAATTAGAATATTGTCTCAATAAAAGAATTTTTTTTATTAAAAATCTAGAATATCAACTACATTATACTAGAGATAAGTTGGGTTTATACTCAGTAAGATAAGGTTATCAGATGGTAAAAGTTGAGGATGACACCTTAAGTTGAGCAAATTTTCATTGCAAGAGCAAAGAGGGTTTGTAAAAAGTAAGGGATTTTGCTTGGTTGATGGTTTATGGGTGTATTCTAATACAAGATCATTTGAAGAAGATTGGATTTATTGTTACTTTAAGATGATGTCTTTTAAAAGAAGAACAAGAATCGGTAAATCACTTGATTTTTAATTGCTCTTTTTCCCATTGGTGTTGGGTTTAGGTTTACAATAGGTTAAATTGGTCATGGGCATGGCCACAAACTCTTCACCAAGATTTTGATTCTTGGTCGATAGGAAAATTGAAGAATTTTGTGTTCAAATTTAGAGATGTAGTCTAGTTATCCTCATCTAGATGGTCTAGAAAGAGAAGAATGCTCACATTTTTGAAGATAAAGAGTGCCCACTGCATGTTATTCTAAGAGATATAGAGGAGTCCATATCAGAATTTGTTTCCTCACATTTTCTTAGAAAGAAAGGTATGCTATGGCAATGGGATATGTAAATGTGTGATAATTTGAAATATATTAAAATCCCTCCCTTTAAGGGGTCATTGATAGATAAGAAATATAATAAAATTAGAGGAGATTTGGATTCCACCTAAATCCATGTGGTTCAAACTTATTTTTGATGGGATAATAGAGGAAATCCAAGAGCCTCATGGGCAAGATGTGTAATTAAAGACTGAAGTGGTTATTTAATTAGATCCCTTTCCCTTAAGCTTTCTAATGGAACCAAAAATGAAGCTAAAGCACAAGCCTTAACAACAAGTGTTAATATGGCTATGGATTGTGGAATATCCTTTTTATAAATTGAAGGGGATTCATAGGTGGTGATTCAAGCCTTGGCTAGTCAAAGGGAAAAATAATGAAAAATAACAAATATATTAGATGCCATTTGGTCCAAATTGGAATTTTTTGAAGGTTGGATTTGTTCTCACTATTTTCAAGAAAGTAATAAAGTTATGGATTTTTTGGCAAATGTGGTGATAGATCAAAGGGAGGAAGAAAGATTGGACAATTTTAGTGAAAGATGGGAAGATTATAAGAATTTTGAGTAGATCAGTTTCTAATAACATTCTTTAAGAAGGTTTATTGTGTTTCTTATTTTGTTTGGGGCTTTCGAGACATTTTTAGAAGGCTCTAATAGAAGAAATGGTCTTACTAAATGTGGTTTTATTGATCTTTTTAAAAATATTAATGAAGTGTTATGGGATCAATATTGTAATTTGTTTTTATAAAAATATTTTACAATATAATGTATTTGGAAATGTCTTTTTAAAATTATGGAAAAAAGGGTAAAAAAGAAATAGTAAAAACAAGAAGTAGAAAAAAAGAAATCAAAAATCTAGAAATTATATTTTCAAGGACAACTAATTCATTTGGTTGTCTTATATTTTAGGTGTTGTGGATAACATCAAACTAAGCATGTGGAAATGGATTTTGATGGCACTGGACTCCCAATATCTAAGCATTTGGATGGGCCTATATTTCTCATAATGGCCTCTCTCAATTTTCAAGCATGTGCATTTAATGATAAATATTTCACAATGAGAGTCATTATAGGAGGTTGGTTTTTTATTAGGTTTGTTGTTTGGTGTAGAATAATTATGTTTGGATCTCTAGTAAGATGGATCATTTTAGTGTCGAATTGGTAGGTTGGCCTTTGGCATATGCTCGAGCTAAGAGTAGGGAAATGGGCTTTGTGGGGTTGATGTCTAGAATGTGTTTGTTCAACATTTTTAGATTCTGATGGTGAAGGTGGTGGAAGAAATTGAGAAGTTGTTAGGTGTGTCAATTTTGGTGGATAGTAGAAAAGTCAAGGTGAATTCAAACATGACATCACTCTTTGCTTTGAATCTTTGTTTGATTATGTCAGTTAGGGAGTAAGTTCAAGCTATGGTAGAGTTATTTGTGTGGCCAGTGTATAGGTTAGAGCTACTATCATAATTAGAAGCCCTTCCTCTCTATCCATTCCAAATACTCCCATTTTTAGAAAGTGATTATTTGGGTTTCATCCCTCTATCAATGTTCCATGAGCTAGATTCCTGCTTTTTGGCTTTGGTTGATTTTGTAAGAGATGTGGATGTGGCTTGTTTAGTTTAGCTAGTAAAATCAGAGCAGAAGGGTGTAAGTTTACCAAACATTGAAGAGTTTCTAAAACCCATCCTAGGGTTAGAGGAGTGGTGATATTTTAGGCATTATCTAAAAATGGTTAAGGTCATCAAGTGGTTGGGTAAAGGATTCATGCGTGGTTTTTTAAAATCACCAACATGGTGGAAGGGGAAGAAGTAGCTTTGGCAAGACTTTGGTCATGTATAGAAACATGTAAACTTCTTAGTAGTTAAGCAGCCTAAGGGAGAGTCAATCGGTAGAAAGAAAGTGTAGATTGGAGTCATCATGGTTGGAAATGTTCAGGATGTTCTGCCAGACAATGGTTTTATGACTAGGTAGGCAACAAAGGCAGGCAACATAGTGCCCAACAATGGAAAAATGGTCCAATTGGTAATTTTAGAGTAAGCTATTAAAGTTTGATCTTTTTGTTATTTCATGAATAATAAGTTTGTTAAAAGTGTAAAATATTTTCATAACTCCTCCAAAGTTAATATGGTTTTTTTAAAAACCAGTTTTGTAATCTGGTTGGTCTAAATGCATTAACATGGTTAAATGTTAAGCCAAATCCAAATTGTTCTTTTTTATCCTATTTTTTTAAAAGGACTAGGGACCAATTAATTCCCTAGTAACAATATAAAAAATTCTAGTTTTGATATTCACTTTAGTTATCATCATTGATTACTATGATTCTGGTTCAACATTATAGTAGATGTTTATTCTTTAGTTACTTACAACATTCCTTACATTTCTACAAAATTTAAATTTATATTATTACTATTATTGGAATACTATTACATACTATTTATGCCTATCTTTTGTGGTTGTAGGAATAGGGTATATGAGCTAGTATTGAGGGTAGACTTCAGTAGTTAGGAGAATAATGGGAAAGGTTTATGAGCAATCATGATTGATATAGGAAAAAATGAGATGTGACACAAAGTTTTAAAATCCATTGGTCATCTTGAGTCTTTCTTGCTTGTTTATAAACCTAAAAGTAATTTTTTAAATATTTCTTTCCCTTAGGACTAGTAATGAACACCTAATTCCTTGTAAGAGAAAAAGAAATATAGATCTTATTTTCTTATATCTTAGTGGAAGAGAATTTTTTTTTGCTTACTTTCCTTTTGCCAAGTCCTTTTTTTCTATCCTTGGCCCCAAGCTACTCTATTCTCTCTCCAAGCATGGTTTTCATTCCTAAATCTTCTTCTTTAATGCTTCCATTCTTTTAGGGTTTCATTTTCTTCCCCATCCCTCTATTATGCCTCCATCTCTCTCCTCTTCAACTACGCCCATAAAAAATAAATCAAGATTGGCATTAGGGACCAATATAAGTCCCTCTGAGTCTTCTAAAATTAATCAAATGATTAGATTTAAACAATGAGCAAAAAGAATTGCAATGATGTTAAAGGTCCATGAATCCCTAATATTTATCATGGCATTTTGATTTTATCAAAAGTAATGTTATCATTACTAAATCAACTTAGGAGATAAATTTTTAGAGTTTCTTGCTAGGAGTTTAAAAGCAAATGACATGAGAAAGGTTTGAAACAATACCAGTACACACTTGAACATAACAATCTATCAAGCTAAAAATGTCTAGTGGCCAAGACCTAATCATAAAATAAGGTTTGGTCTATGACATTCTTCATGACCAAGTTCAAGATACAAGAGTAATGAAACAAAACAAGTCATGACATAAAAATTTAGGGATACGATTGAAAATGAAAATAATAATAATATAAAAGATGACAAGTGATGAAATGGATAGACTATTGTAAGTGTTTATAGAATAATATAATATCCCTTTTACCTATGTCAGTTGCCCTTATTTGTTATACCCCAAACACTAGAATCCACCACCAACCTATCTCATTTTACCTGTATCTACACCCACAAATGATATCAGTAGTACCTATAAAATATAATAACATGCAAAGTTGATTTGAAGAGTATAGTTTATAAAACTAAATGTTAGAACCAAATTCACTCATACAAAATAAACTCTAGCTCTAGCATTTTTTTGTATCTAAAAATAGATTACAATAACTGCTTCAAGTATAGATTAATAGTGTAAAAGTATTTTGAAATTATTTATAATAATAGAAAAATGAAATATACAAGTGGGGCTATAACATAAAATTTTGATTACTTTGTTGGCATGAATATACTTGAGACATCGATGCACTATGGAGGGTACTACATAGAGATTATGAATCCTAGATTATACCAATAACATATCAAAGACACCCATATGTGATATGAGTAAAAATTTTATGGTCACATGTGTTGGAAAAAACTATATAGGTAAATTAATCTCACCAAAAATCTCTTATGATTTCCAATCAAATGTTTTGAATGTCTTTGTCAAAAGGTATAAACCGTCATGTGTATATCCCAAACGTGTGACTAACATCATGCTACATGCATTATTCTCACTATAACCATTATCAACCATAACATTGTGTATAGGATAATAATAAATATGGTTCTAATAAATAATTTGTGAATATTTGAGACATTATCCACATATCATAATCATCAAATGTAATAGAAGGTATCTGAACCATAGGAGGCATATTACATGTAAGTGTGCCAATTATCCCATCTAATGGGTTCCCATAATGTGGTGGAGGAAGATGTGAATTATATTTCATTATTTCTTGTGGTGCTTCCTTAGAGTGATGTTGTAATGGATTGTTGAATATCTTCTCATTATGATCGTCACCATGTTATGATCTTGAATCCTTTGGTAAATCATCAAATGTGATATTTTATCTATCAATAAGGCTTGTATCCTTTGATTCAAATTATAACATCTATTTATAAAATGACCAACACATTGGTGATAATCATAGTAAGAATTTGTTTAATATCCTTTTTGTATAGGTCAACTCATATCAACTTCTAAGGGTGGAGAGAGAGATACAAGATGACTCTCCACTAGATTATTAAGGAGTGAATTTGTATACTCAGCTACTCACATAGATTGTCTCTTAGGTGCATTAGATAATATGAGCTGATTATAAGCTTGTGACACTGTATTCACTATAGTGTTTGCTTCATTCTTAGCCTCTATATGTTTTACCATATATCTTGACTTGATATAAAACTTTGTATTTGATGTAGTCAATATGTTGGCTACATAATTAAGGTTTTTTAATTTAATAAGTTTCATTTCTAAATCTTATAAAATATGACATAAGTCATCAGATAATTTAAGCTTATTGAAGATAACTGACTCATGTAGTGGGGCCACCAAACTTTTCTTAGAGATATATTGAATCTATTTATCTATCATTGGATTTGTCATTTTAGCAAACATTATCTTGTACCTCAAAACATATTCATTGATGGGATCATTGGTTCAATAATGTTGATAGAGAAATGAGCTAAAATCTAATCAAATAGAGGTTTGGATGCTTTCATTTTTTTTACTGGTAATTCATAAAACCATCTTAAAGCATAGTTATTTAGGCTTCTTAGAAATAATTTGGTCAAAATTTTATAATTGGAAGCACAATCAAGACATTTTTCATAGAAAGATTAGAGATTTTGTTCAAGGTCACCCTTGCAACCATAAAGTGTGAACTTGGATGCTAAAAAACTAGTTGGTAAAGTGTACAAATATATTTTGGGTGTAAAAGTATTATATAATACATATCCTGAATCAATAATAGGAGTTAATTTTAAAGTATTTTGCTCAATATTGGTAACCTTAATTTCCAAAGTTTGAATAACATGGATAAAAATTTACATAATAGACCCATTGGGATTAAGATTTGATATTTAAGAAGTCACCAAAGGTGATGAAAACACTTTTTTTTATTGATGTAGGCAATGAAATTGGTAATTTAGTTGAAAATTTGATTGTTCCTATGGAGGATGTCATAATATTTGTTTGGTATTTGGGGAATAATTTCCTAAAGACATATCTCATACCCCCAGTAGAGTTTGGAATCAATTGTGTATTTAAGGATAAGGATAATGGCATCGATGGATGACAGGTATATCTAGTAGCTCTAATATTTTGATCAATAGATACTAATGGTTGTTTACTAATTCTTTTGGTTTTTTAATTTCCAATATATTATTGAAGATTTTCTATATTTTCATGAATATGCTCCCACAAAATTAAGATAGATTTAAATTTATTTGGATACTTTCTCAAGTTCATTATTATCATGTGTTTCATTGTTTTCATGATCATATTAATCCTCTATGATAAATTTTTTAGTATTTTTCTCATTGCCAGTATTGGTAAAATTTGACAGGGTGTTAGTTTGAAACATTTTTGGTGGTATAAGATGAAGCATGCTCAATAGGTACACCACCTATTTTACCACTACACCTAGGTTTCCTATATATTAATAAAATAAATATATTAATGAGTATTACAATCTAAAGCTATGGAAGGCTAAAAACCCTAAGGCAAGCTATGGTTGCACAAGAAGACCTAGAAGTCAACCTCAATAAAATTTTAATCCTTTTAGATATAGTAATGATGGAATAGTCTAATCAAATAAATGGTTAATCTATTCTAAAAGTAGGCTAATTAAATAATCTAGATTCATAATATTTTGATACAACATGAATTATGAAAGAATTCTAAATATAGAATTTACAATGCCAAATAATATTTTAAAAGTTGTAACAAAAAGAAAAACAATACTTAGCTTATTGTATGATGTGTAGGTAGATATGAAAATTGTAGATGTAGAATAAGAGAACCTGATGTTCCATCCTGATTCTTTAAATTCTAGAAGTTATCTCTTTGGCAACCTAGACATTGCTATAAAAATTTGGAAACTAGCATCTATGTTTTTGTCATAGTCTTGATGTTTCTATCTATCATGAAGTAATTTTTTTTTCATAAATGACCACCTATGCATATTAGGGTTCACTATCTCCTCGTATATTCTTTGATTGGATCATGAACACATGTTATATATATATTGATATGTAGCTCAAAACCCTAGGTCCTCTAATTAGAGCATGTCATCTTGTAAAATAGGTGTTAGTGGGCTCAAGTGCAGTTGAGTTAACCTCAAAGACCCCTATATCAATGAGTGTTTCCTACATAGCCAATACTCTAAACAGGGCCTCATAACGATGTAGTTATCCCCCTTATGTGGGATTATGTGTGAACATTTATGCAATATACAATATAAGAGTACATATAGTGATCTATCTTATAACTTGAAAAATATTTCTCACGAGTTGTTCTCTGAATGCCTCAGAGTTGTAAGAAGGTTTTTCCTATGACTGATTTGGAAATAGGGAAGAATAGGGTAACTTTTCAAGCTTGATAGGTGTTTTTGCTTGATATAAGATAGATGTGTGATTGATTTTTACTTGATTATAATTAATGGCCTTAAGCTTGTATTTATACAACAAATTTTAAAAAATATCAATAGAGAGATAATAAAAATCAATAGATTGACCCATACATGTTGAAATATTTTCAAATTTCACTATTTGTAAGGTTTGGACACTAGCGTTGATGTTAGTGTCTTAGTTTGGATGGTAGTAGTTAAGAGGAGAAATTATTGTTTAATATTTAAAAATAACAGAATAGGATATTAATTAGATTTTATACAAACTATGGGCTATAGGTGATCTATGTAATTAAAATATCAGGGTTAGACTATAGGACAATTATTTAGGCACTGTGAGATGGCAAACACAAGCCTTTTTGTAGTGGGAAGGTATTGAATTGAAGGGTTGAGAAATGAGTGATATTTTTCAAGTGTACATGACTGGGTTATCATATAAAATAAAATTTTATTATTATCTACAAGTTACACAATTATCTAAATTCAAGATAAAGTTACACTCTCATTGTAGGTTATTGTCATGAGATGTGGTGAGAAATACAACTTCATCAAGAAGAATATCAATCCTTATATAATTGTAGAATACAACCAAAACTTGTAGTATCATAAAAAATAAACTTGATGCTTGGGAGCACACTGAAAACCATAAAAAACATCCAAAGGATTCACTATTATATATTAATAACAACTTACATATATTTTTGGTTGATGGAAGATTGGTTGTGGACCTAGATACTCCTACATCATACACTTTGACTAATAAAATTTTATGAGCATGTTGCTCATGCACTAGATAGAGGTGATATAACCACCCATTAATCCTTTACCAAAGGACTTAGTATGTTCTTGAAACATGTGAAATAAATTCTACCTTATAGTCTGTAAGGTCGATGAACTGGGTCAAAAACCTTCCTCCTCGAGCTATGGTGCTTCTCATCACTGTTATACCAGCTCCCACTTTTATTTGTGTAAACTTCCTCTATTTACATAGGTAGATCCACTCTTACTCTCCATTGTGACACTACCCTTTGATATTACTCTATAATTCTTGTGGTTCACACCCACACATCTCTTCTTCTGTGTGGCATCACTCTTCATCTTCATGCACACTATCTCCTCCCCCATCCCGCCCACTTCCACTAGGCAAGGTACTTTTACCTCTTCCAACAACTTGCTATTTCATTTATTGTTATCCACCCATTTAATATACCAAAAATTCTCTCTCTTCTACCCACCAATTGGTGTTACCCATCCTTCAACAAGCATCATCTGTGCTTTCTCTACATACTTTATCTCATAAATATTCATTCACTTCCTATTCATTCTCAATTTTCATGTTGAAGGATTCACCACATATGTGGGAATCACAATTATTTCCAATATTATCCCTCCCTAGATATATAATGATCCTCATGCCATCCCCTTGTTTTACTCTTCTTATAACCTCAAACAACTTCAACATCTCTGCTGCAATAGTCTCCACTTTTTTCTTTTCTGCTTGCATGATGACTTAAATTTCATCCACTTCATCACTTCTCCACCTCTATCTACTTTTCACTACAACCAATATATGTTATAAAATACTCATTTAGGGATTCCAATATCCTCTTAATCCCCCTTATCACAATCCCAAGCATTACATAGTCCTCCTCTCCTCCTTGGTTGAATATGGGATTCCATAAACTACCATCATAACAACCATATCAATGTGCTCCATATTTAGCTCATATTTATCTAATGGAAGATATTCTTCCTCTCCAATTCATATACTATGCATATACACATCATGTGCACTCATTCACACATCTTATATCTCCATCTTCATGTCTTTGAAAAGATACATTATTGCTCTTTCCTCTAATATAACTTTCTTAATTCACTTCAAGGTATGAGTCATATTCAATTTTAACCCACTCATACTCAGATTAAGAAGCCTTAAACCAACTCCAACATCTCAAAAATGTAGTTGCATCTCATCTCTTCTCTTCTCTTTCATCTTCATTGCCATCATTTCTTAAAACTCTTCCATAACTCTTAAACATCTGCCCATTTGATCAATTGTTTGCTTTATAGAAAAAGGGAATCAGTGAGAATGTTGGCTTCCAAGATTTGAATCAATGTAGCATATTTCAACATTTTAAAAAGTAAATATAAAACTAAATAAAGTGTTAAACAACATATGTGTATGCACAACTACCTCCAACATAAACTATTTTCATAATGCTCTAGAGATAACTATTGATTGCATTCACCCTATTTTCCTATAATTCTATGAACTATAAATGGTAACTTAGGTAAAGGAATGTTTGACTCAAATTGAGATAGTTGTCATGATACATTTGTCAGAAATCATAGTTGGATAAACTTCAGTCTCGAGTTGGATAAGGAGATGGGAGAGAGAAATTTGAATGATACCTTTACCTATGCCTATAACAATGCATTGGCTTTAGCAGTTGCACAACCACCCAAAGAATATTAAAATGGATGAAAGTTAAAATTAAAATTTCTATGTAATTTAAAAGGGTTTTTTTTTTCTTTTTTCATATAATTTCCTAAGAACTTTAGAATTTAGTTCAATTTAAACAGACATTGGGGTCTTTAATATTGCTAAATGCATTCCCAAATAGGTCATCACCAACACTTATCATATTATAAAAAATTCCTTTTCATTCTGCATATAAGTGGCTAGAGCTATCTCACACAATTTACAACTCAACCATTCAAAACAAGAGAAGTAATGCCTAAAAATACTGAGTAGTTGTGTAAACAAAGCATTCTACTATGACTAAAGTTGTGTTTTTCTCTATTACATTCTTATCAGAAGAAATCCCCTTTCTCTTAAAATTATATCCTACTAAAAACATAATCATCTCTCAAAAACATCTCCATCCAGTCAAAGCTGCCTGTGCAAAATTACAATGGAAGTAATTTCTCTAGTTAGTTCATAATTATTGCACACTACATACATTCTGAAATGGATAATAGAAAATATATAATAAATTTATTTGATTTTACCTTTCACATTTTAAGTGGAGGCACATCCCATCATAAAGTCCAGTTCTCAAGCCAAGGAAAAACAAATTTTAAAATAATATCAACTTTATAGAAGTATTTATTTCTCCACCTCATGATTATAATCAATGACATTGTAACACCAAAACCTGCTCCACATGACAATCCCAACACTATCTCATACCATGGAATTTCAATCCCTTTCTCCCATTTCTCTATTTTCTTATTAAAAGTGGTAGGAGGAGAAGCATATTTAGGCCAATGGCAATTCTTTTGAAGGGGGTAGCCCCATAAATTTGGGTTTCCACAAAATGATGATTCTTTAAATGTACTCATATGTTTTCCTTGGGGTATACTACATAAAAAGTTGTTGTTGAAAAAGTTTAAGGATCCTAAAGAGCTTAGAAATTTAAGATCTTCTGGGATTTTTCCAAAAAACCTATTTTTAGAAAGGTCTAATGACTCCAGCTAACCCATTTATGCCAAACTATTTAGAATTGTCCCTGTTAGATGGTTCATAGATAGATTAAGAAACCTCAACCCCTTCAACTTTCTAGAATCATAAGGAACTTCTCCCTCCAATCCATTGTTGGAGAGATCAATGGATGTT
This sequence comes from Torreya grandis, assembly GCA_037957365.1. NCBI lineage: Eukaryota > Viridiplantae > Streptophyta > Pinopsida > Cupressales > Taxaceae > Torreya > Torreya grandis. The sequence goes on from JARHVA010006020.1 coordinate 1,012,319, forward strand.
AGGGTGGAAAGAATATAGATGTAGTGCACATGTCTACCTTTAGAAATCATATCAAGTCCATGTTGATAATATTTTTCCTCATTGGACAACACAAAACCATCTTGACTTATATTGGCCATTGCTTGTAAATAGAGAATGTTGTCTGGAATGAACCCTGAGTTACTATTGGAGGAAAGGTGCAAGATCTGGAGGTCTTTTAGTTGCCCAATTTCTAAAGGAATATCACCTCTAAAATTGTTCCCTGTCATGACCAACACTCTTAACATTGAAAGATTTCCAAATAAATTTGATATTCGGCCATCAAATGAGTTGTGCCCAATATCAATAACTTGTAACTTTGAACAATTTTTTATTGAATAAGGGAACAATCCCATCAAATTATTATTAGGAACAACTAATGAGGAGAGTTGACTTATCTTTCCAAATGTGTTTGGTAACCTTCCTTCCATTCTATTATTTCCAAAGTTTAGTATTTGAAGATGAGAACTAGCCAAGCTTGGAGGTATGATTATAGTCAAGTAGTTATTTTTTAGATTTAGCACTATAAGATTGGATATGCTGCCCAAACTTGGAGGAATGTTGTTACTAAACAAATTGTCATTTAACAATAACCTTGTTAAGTAGGAGACCACATTGATGGCATGCATGGGTCCACTCACTGCATTCCTCAACACATCCAATTATTCAATTTGCATTAGATTTGAAATATTTACAAAAAGTTTCCCTTGCAAATGATTGGTCAATACATTTAGGTATACCAAGAAAGGCCTATTTTCCCATAGCCAAGAGGGAAGTTATCCAACAAGACTATTGTTAGCTAATCCCAAGGAATCCAGCGAGAACTGAGTTGAAATCCACGCTAGAATTTGGCAACCAATGTTACATGATATCAAATCTAAGCTTTCTAAATTGAAGGAGGGAATCCATGTTGTGCTAATGTTGAGAACACAATTGGATAGATAGAGGGTTTCTAATTTCGTTAGGTTGGAAAATAAAGTTTTTGAAATTTTCACATGGTTAAAGGAGAGGCTGAGGAACCATATAGAAGATGACAATGCCAAGGAAGAAATGCTTTCATTGAATTTATTGTCATGAGCATGGATAGAAACAAGGGAGGAGAGGCTACCAAATGATGATGGAAGAGTCCCACTTAACTGGTTAGAGAAAATGTGTAAAAGCTTAAGTGAAGAGATATTGAACAAGGAGCAGGGGATGTTACCATTGAGTTGGTTATTCCAAAGAGAAAGGGTCTATAGAGAAGAGAGACTGGCTAGGGAATGTGGTACCCCTCCGTTTAGATGGTTTCCACCAAGCCACAACTCAGTTAAGGAAGAAAGGTTACCCATACATGATGGAATATTTCCACTGAGTTAGCTTGCATCAAGAATAAGATAAGTAAGCCTGGTGAGATGACAAACTGTATTGGGAATATTCCCACTCAACATATTGCTATATAAATCTAGATGCTGAAGATAGGAAAGTTTTCCCAAACAAGAAGGAAGAATACCTATTAATTCATTTGATTTCAAATCTAGGGAGGTGAGAAAATGAAGTTGGCACAAGCTATCTGAGATGACACCTCCATGGACGCTCTCACAGATATCAAGTGCAGCCACATGGTTGGTTTGATTGTTACTTTTAATTATAATAATTAATTTTAATACAATGATAAATTATAATATTATTATATTATAATAATTATTATACACACACACACACAGATATATATATATATATATATAAAATTTTATATAATTAATATTATAATAAGTATATATATAAAATATATATACTTACTATATATTGTTAAGCATGGAATATAATGAGAGGGGGAGGGGGGGAGTGAATCAGTATATCATATATCTTATAAAACATTCCCTTAATCAAATTCCACTTAAACATATATATATATATATATATATATATATATATATATATATATATATATATATATATATATATATATATATATATATATATATATATATATATTTATGTGGAATTTGATTAAGGGAAAGTTTTATAAGATATATATATATAAAATTTAAATTCTAATATATATTATATGTATATATATATATTAGAATATAAATTATATATATATATATATATATATATACACACTTATTAGAATATTAATTATATAAAATTATATATACGTTCTAGAATACACACACACACACACACGCGCGCGCGCGCACACACACACACACACACACACACACACATACATACTTACTATATATTGTTAAGCATAAGATATTTTGAGAGGGTGGGGGGCGGTGAATCAGTATATCATATATCTTATAAAATTTTCCATTAATCAAATTCCACTTAACCAAAAATTCAAGATATGCAATAAAACTGAAACAATAAACACCACACAAGATAGAGAGACACACCAGATTTAACATAGAAATCTAATGTGGGAAAAAATCATAAAGAAAAATCTCATGTATATGAATGAGCACCAACTCAAACAATAATATTCATAAGCACCAACTTGCAGGAGCACCAACCCATAAGGGTGCCAACCCCTTTGTTGAGCACCAACACAACAACAATTCATGAGCACCAACCCACAGGAGCACCAACCCCTTTACGTATACCACACAACTATCTCTCAATGTTTCTATCTCAACAAATGATAGTTCATTACAATATCTCTTTCCTCTCTCACTTTTTCTCTTCTAAGCTAGATATAACAAATACAAATCATATTCTTCTCTCACAATGCTCTTCTAAGCTAGATACTACTATCTCAAAACAAACTCTATCTCACACATTACAAGTGGCTTCTCAAGCCTTTATTTATAGCTTCTAAATGACATTTGGCCTTCCCCCTTTGTGACCCTTCAATCCTCATGGAAAATGGTGCCAAAATTGCATGACCCTTTGTATCGTTGCATTTGAAAAGTCATGTGGTGACCCTTCATAAGAAAAAAACACCATTTCCTCTTTTGTCCTTATCTTGGTGACTTTTCATATTCCTCAAAGTGTCCCTTCATGAAAAATTGTGCCCTTCCTCTTTTGTCTTCACTTGGTGACTCTTGGAATTCCCCAAGATGACTCTTCATGGGAAAATGCATCCCATTCTTCTTTTGTCTTTACCCTGTGACTCTTCGACTTCTCCATGGGCCCTTATTTTGTCGTATCTTAAATGAAAAATATATTTGTTAATATTAAATAAATATTAACACACATTAGCCAATATATAACTATTACAAATATCATTAAATACAATGGGGCCTTTGTCACCAATAATGCTAGACCTTTGACATCAATGACAATATTTCCAACAATCTCCCCCTTTGTCATTGATGGCAACCTCAATCCTGAAACTACCACATCTTAAATCCTACACATACTATCATCTAAAAATATACGGTAACTCCCCCTTACTGTAGCAATCTGTACCTATTTTCTATACCTATTTTTGCACCTATACCTATACCTATTATTCTCCCCCTTTGACATCAATGGCAAAGGGCCTACCTAGAGCTAACACTTATTACCTCCTCAATTGATGTTGAACTTCAATTGCAGGAAGTAAAATAAATTACTCCCAACTTCTCTTGTAGATACTCAAATGTGTCTTTTGGTAGTGCCTTTGTGAAAATATTTACAATCTACTCTGTAGTACTGATATATTCCATTTTAACCTATTGATCTGCAACCTGCTCTCTTAAGATGTGATATCTAATGGGAATATGTTTTGTTATAGAATGAATTACTAGATTTTTTGAAGTATTTATAGCACTTGTGTTATCACAAAAGATAGAAATGGGTTCATCATACTTTACCTTGATATCTTCCAAAGTTTGTTTCATCTAAAGCACTTGAGTAAAACACAATACTGCTGCAATATATTTTGCTTCAGCTGTAGAAAGTGATACTAAATTCTACTTCTTAGCCATGATACTAAGCTATCACCAATGAAGAAAGTTCCTCCACTTGTACTCTTTCTGTCATCCAAGTACCCTGCCCAATCTAAATCTGTATAAGCAACCGAAGTGAAATCTTTACCTGTGGGATACCATAATCTACTATCCAATGTCCCCTTGATATATCTAAATATTCTCTTGATGAACTGAACATGACTATCTCTTGGAGATGACTGATATCTTTCAACCATACCTACTACATGCATAATGTCTGGCCTCAATGCTGTCAAATATAAAAGACTACCAATCATAGATCTATACAAAGATTGATCTCTAATAGGTGAATCTTCATCCTTGCTCACCTTATTTCTTGTACACATAAGTGTGTCAAGTGGTGCACAATCCTCAAAACCAAATTTATTCAACATTTCCTTGGCATATTTACTTTGAAATATGAAAATTCCTTTTGTTTGATTGAAATATTTGTAATCATAAGAAAAATGATAATTCTCCAAGCATAGACATCTCAAATTATTTTTACATTCTATCAAAAAATTATTTTGTCATCTTTTCAATATTTCCTCTAAAAATGATATCATCAACATATACCACAACAATCAATTGATGCTCACCTTCTATTTTAATTTAAATATTTGTATCAGCAAATTCTCTCTTGAATCCTTGATCTTGTAGGTACTTATCAAGTCTTGCATACCAAGCTTTGGGAGCTTGTTTCAATCCATAAAATGCTTTCTTCAATCTACATACATGGTTACTAATATTTGAGAGAATAAATCCATTAAGCTACTCAATGTAGACCTCTTCTTCAATATTCCCATTTAGGCAGGTGGATATGACATCCATCTGAAACACTTTGAAATTTTTAAACACTGCATATGCAAGAAACATTCTAATAGCCTCTAACCTTTCCACTAGTGCAAAAGTTTATTCAAAATATATTCCCTCAATTTGAGCATATCCTTTACATACTAATCTTGCTTTATTTCTGGTCACTTCTCTATTTTCATTCAACTTATTTCTATAAACCCATTTTGTTCCTATCACATTGTGATCTTTTGGTCTAGGCACTAATTCCCAAGTATCATTCTTTTCTATTTGATTTAATTCTTCATCCATATCCCTAACCCAATGCTCATCATGTCTAGCTTTTGAAAAAGTTTTAGGCTGAATTTTAGATAACAAAGTGAAATTAACTTGTTCAGATTCACTTACCATCATTCTTCTAGTGTGAATTCCTTCATTTATGTCACTGATGATGTCACTTTCATTATGATTTCTCTGAATGTATTTGGATGGAATTTTTATGCCTTTTTTCTCCTTCTCCTCATCTTCATTTGATTCTTCAAAGCCTTCCTCTTCAATGATTTTAGGAATGTCTACTAGATCACTGATTCTCTGTGTTCCATCTTCTTCTATCCTGACACTTACACTTTCAAAAATTTTCTTGGTTTTTTTGTTATAACATTAATAAGCTTTAATTTTGCAACAATAACCAAGAATATACCTTCATATACTCTAGAATCAAACTTACCAAGTTTTTCATCGATTCTCTTTATGAAGCATTTGCTACCGAAAACTCTAAAATAATCAACTGTTATTGGTTTGTCTTTCCATAGCTGATAAGTAGTCTTGTCACTATTGAATCTTAATGATGCTCTATTCTAAATATGCACTGTTGTACCAACCACCTCTCTCCAATATTTATCTGATATCTTTGATTCATTTAGCTTTATCTTTGCCATCTCCTAAACTATTCTATTTTTTTGTTCAACTACTCCATTTTGCTGTGGAGTTCTGGCTGTTGAATAATGTCTCTTTATTCCATGATCTTCACAAAACTCAATAAATTAATATGACATGATTTTTTCCCATTAATCTAATCATAAACAATTAATCTTCAAATTATTTTCATTTTCAACTAATACATTGAATGCTTTGAAATGTCTAAAGTTTTCTAATTTTTTCCTTAGAAACATTACCCAAGTCATACGTGAAAAATCATCAATAAGTAACATGAAATATTTATCACCTTGAGTACTTTGAGTCCTCATTGGTCCACGTAGATCAGTGTGAAGAAGCTCTAGCATCAGAGTTGTTGAGTACTTTTTTGTTTTGAATCACCTTCCAGCCTGCTTCTTATGTTGACAAGGTCAACAAAGTGTGTCAGATGGCTTTGTAATCTTTAGAAGATTTTTGATTGCTTGATTTTTGATAATGTTGATAAGATTGTCAAAATTTATGTGCCTCATTCTCCTGTGACATATCGAACTTTCTTCAATCTAACTCAAACAACATCTTTGACTTTTGATGTTTGATAGCATATACAAGTTATTGCCTATTCTCTGAGGATCTACAACTAGTACATCTAAATCTTTTCTTCTAATTTCACAGCCTTCTACATAAAACTTTAGTGTGTGACCCTAATCACACATTTGACTTAAACTAAAAATATTATGCTTAAGACCTTCTACATATAAAACATTTTCAGTTTTAGTTCTACCATTATCTAAACTTAGCATACCTTTTCTAGCAATTTTGGTAGTAATATTGTCTCTAAATTTTATTATGCCACCATTGATTTTTTTAAAGGTTATGAACTTGATCTTGTCTCTTTTCATGTTCCTCGAACATCCACTATCAATGAACCATGAATTTTCTTCATTTCTTGCATGCAAAGCTATCTGAACCAACATCGAATCTTCAGGTTATTTCTTTTGCCATGTTTGAACCTTTTTCTTGATGAATGGATCTTTGAAACTCTGGTCCTTATTGACTGACTTGAAGACACTTCTATAGTACTGAGCTATGTGTCAAAAGTTGTTACACTTATAAAAAATTGTGGCTTCTTCATCAAAGCTTGATAGAGGAGAAAAAGAGTTATAGCTTCTTCTTGACTCTACATGACTTTCCTTTTCCTTATTTCTGAGACTGTTAGCTCTTTTTCTACATTCTAATTTTTTATGACCATATCTATTACAATAAAAATAGTAACCATAAAAATAGAACATGTTTGTGTATCTCTGACCTGATTGCCTTTTGTAGCTTTGTTCTCTCCAGCCTTCTTTGTTTGAAATGACCTCTGTATTCTTCACTTATTCTTTCTTTGTTTCCTCTTTTGTAAGAGTTTCAACATAGCTCTTTTTCTTTTCAAATCTGATACACGTCTTCTCTAATATTTCCTTTTGGCTTTCTAATGAATTATTCAGCATATTAGTGCTATTCTTAAATTTTGAATCATTGGCTGATCTATCATTGATTGCTTTATTTATTTTATCAAGATCTACTTTTAAAGAAACAATTTTAATAACGTACCTTTCACATTATTTTCTTACTATTTTCAACTATGCTGTTAGATATTCTTCATTCTTCTTGGCTTCTTCAAAGTGTGCTTTTAGATCTTCAATTATTTCCTTTGACTCCTTTTCATTTTTCTCTATCTGGCGCTTTAATATTTGATTTTTTTTCAATAGCTTTTAACTCTTCTAAGGCACAAATTAGTTCTCCTTTTAGATTCACTTTGGCTTCATCCTCTTCTTCTTATTGATCATCTATTCTTTTTCTTGTAGAGGCACCTTCATATATGGCCATTTTGTGCTTTTCGATCTACCTTCAAGCTGTAAAACTTTTTTAAAAGGAACCTGCTCTGATACCAATTGTTAAGCATGAGATATACTGAGAGGGGGGTGAATCAGTATATCATATATCTTATAAAAATTTCCTTTAATCAAATTCCACTTAACCAAACATTTAAGATATGCAATAAAACTAAAAAAATAA
>JARHVA010006020.1:1027500-1032791 GCA_037957365.1 Torreya grandis
AATTAATTTCCCTACCTTCAATGATTAAAATTTGTGATTTCCTTGATAAATAATTTCTTAATATTAGAGAGATGGTTTTGAATAATCAAATGGTCTTGGAAAACAATAAGGAGGTGAGGGATGTAGAGGAGGAAGAATAGGCAACCCTAAGTTCTGAGGAGGAATGATCAAATTTTGAAGAAGAGGTAAAAGAGGATTCCATAGGAGATTTGAATTTTAAAAATATCTTGTCTATAGCTCAGTCTAAAAGTAAAATTTCAAAATCTAATTGGGGTCTAAAAATCAAGAAAGGCAAAAAAAGAAGGAAAAATGCATTGAAGGAGAAGTCCTAGCAAGAACTCAAGGTACTCTAGAAGGTTTCTTAGATATTGTAAAGTGGGGGGTGTAATTCCCCCCTCTGTCATCATGAAATTCATTTATTAGAATGTTAGGGGCTTGAATGCCCCTAACAAAAGGTAGCTCATTAAGCACCTTTTAAACATAGAAAACCCTGATATTTTGTTGTTACAAGAAACTAAACTCAATAAGAATGAAGTTGAAGGATGTTTAAAAATCTTATAGAAATGTTGGCTAGGGTATTTTATGGAAGCTCAGGGAGCATCAAGGGTCATGAAATTTTTATGGTCTCCTTTTTCAACTAAAATTGATATTTTGGATTTTGGTTGGTTTTGGTAGATATGCAAAATCTTGAGCTTTCAATTATATTTATAGTTGCTGATGGTTAACATTCATGGTCCACAAGGAGATGGACATAAATATGTACTATGGGTAGATATCTCTTCTTTTATAAAATACTTTTAGTAGGAAAAGATGGTGTTATGAGGTGAGTTTTATATCATATTGATTTAGAGGGATGAGAAAAGAGGGTTTTTTCTATATCTTAGGCAAATCAAGATTTTGGTCTATTTTTACAACAGAATAATCTTGAAGATACTTCACTGAACTTAGGATGGTTTACCTAGAATAATATATGCGTAGGCAAGGATAACATTTTGGAAAGGTTGGATAGTTTTTTTCTTCCTCTAATTGGATTCAAAGTAATAGAAAATTAGATTGTTGGCTCTCTCAACATTATGGGTTGGATCATCTCCCGATTGTTTTGTCTATAAATCTTGATTCTCTACCTAAAAGATGCCTTTTCAAGTTTAAATTAATGTGAATGTGTGATGGATCACTTTCTTATTTGTTCAAAGACTGGTGGATGCGTTTTCTAATTCCTTAAGGTTCTAAAATGGTGTAGATGGCTAAATATCTAAAAAAATTTAAGTAAAAACTAAAAATTTAGAATCAGGAGTATTTTTCAAATATCTTTCAATAAAAAGTGAGCATTGAATCTAAGGTACACTCATTTAATGAAAAAAGTGTTGAAGTTTGGGATGGATGTTGAAGATTATCATCTAGAGAAATATCTGATTACCGGGTATAAATAAATTCTTTGAAGGGAAAAAATTTACTGGAAAAATAAATTAAGGGAGAGTTGGACCAAATAAGGAGATAGAAAATTTGCCTTTTTCCATCAATTGGTGAAAGCAAAAATAAAGGTTAATAAGATATCCCACATTCTTTCTAGGCAAGGGGTGGTCATGGAAACTCTTGAGGAAATAAAGCAGGCAGTTGTTTCCCTCTTTCAACTCTTACTAAATGATGAAGTCATGTTTAACTTGAAAGCTTAGAATGATTTTCTTCAATTTATTCCAGATGTAATTTCTCAATACATGAATGACAGGTTATTATTTTCTGTCTCTATAGAATAAATTATAAGGATTGTTTTTTATATGGTCAAAGATAAAACTCTTGAACCAGATGGTTTTCCATTGGATTTCTTCCTATATTTTTGTGAAGTGGTGGACTTGGATGTTTTGGAGATAGTGGAAGAATCTAGGAAGAAGAAAAAAGTAAAGCCAAAAATTAATATGAATTTCATTTCTTTATTTCCTAAATGTGAGTCTTAGAATTCCTTCATGGATTTTAGACCTATGGATTTGTTCAATATGGTTTATAAGATCATCTAAAAATCTATAGCTAAAAGAATGATACCCCTACTTGATAAAATAATTTATGGAAAACAAGTTGATCTTGTACATGGTAGAAGTATTCAAGAAGGCATTATTGTGGTTCATGAAATCATGCATTCCTTGGATCATAACCACCATAAAAAAATGATGATAAAACTTGATATAAGTAAATATTACGATCCAGTCAATTGGAGATTCTTGTTTAAGATTATTTTTAAATTTAGCTTTTTTAAGAATGGCGTGATTTGATATACAGTTGTGTATCATATCCCAAATTTTTAATATTGGTAAAAGGGATCCCATCTAACTTATTTTCCATTTCAAGAAGTTTGATGTAATGGGATCCTCTATCTCCTTTTCTCTTTATCATCATGGAAAAATCCTTGGGGAGAGAGGTGAGATCAGTGTAAGGTTAATAAAGTCTATAGGGGTTGTAAGTGGTGGACAATTTTGATTGTCTAATGCAATTTTTTTGTTTGGTAAAAACAATAATAGAGGAATTTTGGGAGTACAAAATAATTTTGAGAAGTTACAAAGAAGCATTTGGGAAAAATTAAATGATGGTAAATTCAAAATTTACTTTGTTAATTGTGGCCAAAGAGTTGAAAAAAATTTAAGCAGGATTCTTGGTTTTAAAATTGGGAAACTTCATAGTAAATATCTAGGTGTTCCTTTTTTCAAACGAAATGGATCTAAAGATATTTGAAAGAATCTACTAGATATATTTAAATATTTTCTTAATTCTTGGAAAGGAAGATGGCTTTCTTTAGTAGGCATAATTACCTTGATCAAGGTGGTTTTAAGTGCTCTTCTTACTTACTGCTTCTCAGTGTTTTCCCCTCCTGAGCATATTTTTAATTATATGAATAAAATCATGAAGTATTTTCTTTGGAAAGGTTGTGACTAAGATAAAAAAATTATCTAATGAAGTGAGAGAGTGTGTGTAAAATAAAACAAAGAGGGGTGGGAATCAAGAATCTTCCTCTGCCAAATTTAGTTTTGGGAGCAAAATTGGTATGGTGAATGGTTTCAATGTTTGAAAGATTGTGGTGTAGGATTCTTAGAGCAAAATACCTTGATTCAGATTCTCTATAAAGAATGGTTTCAATAGTGGACCCTGCCAAAGGATCTCATATCTGGAATTTCATGTTGAAGTGTAGACTGGTGAAAGGTCAACATGTCTCCCAAATAGTTAATAATGGTATAAAGGTGGAATTTTGAATGGATTCCTAGAATGGACATTTCCCTTTAGTAGAAGAGTTTGTAAACAATCAGATTAAAGCTTTCTAGTAAATTAATAGGGTAGATTAGTTAGGGATAATGTGGTTCAGACACCTAACTCTAGCAAAGTAGCCAATAGTTGGAAAAGTTTGCAAGAGATACTGATTCCAGGGAGGAATTTTTTTTAATAGAATCCTATCTCAATAAAAGAAAAAAAATTCTTAAAAATAAAGAAAATCAACTAAATTGGACTAGATAGAAGTTGGGTTTCTACTCAGTAAGATTGGGTTATCAGATGGTAGAAGCTGAAGATGACACCTTAAGTTGGGAAAGTTTTCTTTGCTAGAACAAAGAGGGTTTGAAAAAAGAAGGGGATTTTTATTGGATAGTGGTTCATGGGCATATTCTAACACAAGATAGTTTGAAGAAGATTGGGTTTATTAGCCCTTCAAGTTGTTGTCTTTGCAAATAAGAACAAGAATCAATGGATCACTTGTTTTTTAATTTCTCTTTTTCCCATTGGTGTTGGGTTTGGCTTTGCAATAGGTTCAATTGGTCACGGGCATGGCCACAAACTCTTCACCAAACATTTGCTTCTTGTTAGATAGGCAAATTGAAGAATTCTATGTTCAACATTTGGAGATATGGTATAACTATCCTCATCTAGATAGTCTAGAAAGAATGAATGCTTGCATTTTTAAAGATAAAGAGCACATGTTACACACTATTCTAAGAGATATAGAGGTGTCCATATCAGAAGTTGTGTCCTGACATTTTCTTAAAAAGAAAGGTATGATCTAGAAATGGGATATGAAAATGTGTGATACATGGAAATATATTAAAATCCTTCCCTTTAAGGGGTCATTGGTAGATAAGAAATATAAAAAAATTAGAAAGGATGTTATTTGGATTCCAAATAAACCTAGGTTTTTCAAACTTATTTTTGATGTGGTAGTAGAGGCAATCGAGGAGCTTTAGAGGTAGAATGTGTAATTAAATACTACTACAATTCTTAAATTAGAACCCTTTCCCTTAAGCTTTATGATGGCATTAAAAATGAAGCTGAAGCACAAGCCTTAGTAAAAGGGGTTAATATGGCTATGGATTATGGAATCTCCTTTTTATAAATTGAAGGGGTTTCATAGGTGGTGATTCAAGCCTTAGCTAGTCAAAGGGAAAAATCATGGAAGATCACAAATATATTAAATGTGATTTGGTCCAAATTGGAATTTTTTGAAGGTTGGATTTGTTCTCACTATTTCGAAGAAACCAATAAAGTTGTGGATTTTCTAGTAAATTTGGTGATAGATCAAAGGGAGGAAGAAAGATTGGATAATTTTGGTGAATGATGGGAAAATTGTAGAAATTTTGAGTAGATCAATTTATAATAACATCTTTTATTAAGGTTAATTGGGTTTCTTCTTTTGTTTGGGGCTTCTTGGACATTTTCAGAAGGCTCTAGCAGAAGAAATGGTCTTGCTAAATTTGGTTTTATTGATATTCTTTGAAATGTTAATAAATTGTTGTAGGATCAATATTGTAAATTATTTTTATAAAGACATTTTAAAATATAGGGTATTGTGAAATGTTTTTTTAAAATCATTGAAAATAAAAAAAATCAATAAATTGAAAAAGAAATAGCAAAAGCAAGTAATAGAAAAAAAAGAAATAAAAAATCTATAAATTAGACTTTCAAGGGACAGCTAGTTCGTTTGGTTGTCTTATCTTTCAAGTGATACAAATGATGTCAAAATGAGCATGTGGAAATGGATTTTAAGACACTAGACTCCCAACATTTGAGCATTTGGATCGGCCTATATTTCTCATAATGGCCTTTCTCAATTTCCTAATCTGTGCATTTAATGATAAGGATTTTCTAGTGAGAATTATTATAGTAGGTTGGGTTTTTCTTGGGTTTGTTGTTTGGTGTGGATTATTTGTGTTTGGAGCTCCAACAAGATGGATCATTCAGTGTCAAATCGATAGGTTGGCCTTTGGTATTTGGTCGAGCTAAGAGTATAAAAATGGGCTTTGTGGGGTCAATATCCAAAACAT
>JARHVA010006021.1:0-35000 GCA_037957365.1 Torreya grandis
CTCAAAATGCCAATTTTGCACTTGGGTAGTCTAGATTTATTTTTTCTATCAAATATCTTGCACAAGAAACATGATTTTTTTATTTGGTTTTTGTAACATCCTAAATGGGATAATGGATCCAACACATCTGACACTGAATTCTAATTCTAATTCAATCAAAATTTAGACCTATAATAAGGCATTTTGATCAATTTGAGTAATTTATGCACAAAATTCTTAATCATGATTAAGATATAATTAAACAAAATTAGAGCCTAATTAATATTTCAATGGAAACCTGTTGAATACTTATTTTTTAAAAAGAATATTGAATATTTTCATCTTCAAGTGACATCATTTATTGGGAAGACATCCTTAGGCCATAAGACATCCCATGCCTCATCAATTGCTCCCATGCCTCTTAAATGCCCCTCTATCCCAAATATTGATGAGTTTATTAATGGATTTTTAATTACATAATTTTATTGATTTTGAACCACACATCTCAATCTTGAGATGGATAGTTCAAGTTGATTCTAGCCATTTTCAAAAATCTATAAATAGGAGGCCTTGCCACTTGAATTTAAGCTTAACTTGTGCAAAGTTACCATGCCAAATTGATTCCAAAAAGCTTTCACATTTCAAAGTTATAATGTCAAAATATTGAAGCTAAATCCAAGAAAGGTGCCAAGGAGAGATGGAGGTAGTCAAGCTTCCATTGATGCAAACTTCATGAGCACAAACTGAGCAAGCCACTACAAAAAATCATTTAGAGCATCTAAGGAAGGTGAAAGATTCTTATTTTTCCTTAATTTTTAGTTGTGATTTTCATTTTTTTTTTTTATTAAGCTCACCCTAGTAACTAGGAATGAAGGTGTTAGTTTAGTGTGCTTTTTGATTTGATTATCCACTAACACAATACTAATCTCCTCTCCATCATCAAATTTCTAGTTTACATAATGGCATGCTTGGTGGGATCACAACCCATAAATTTGCTCACAAATCCTATAAAATAAACCTATTAACCATTTTCATGTAAGATCTTGGAGTGTGGAGGAAAACAAGGAAAAAATTTGAGCAAAAAATGTCCATTTTTATAAACCATAGTTTTCTTTTCAGGACTATTAACTCAACCAAAATTGGCTCTGTCTCAACCTAACTCAACTCTAGTTCAACCCAACTTAGCAATGTTTTGGCCTAACTTGGCTCTGGTTCAACCCAACTCAGCTTTGGTTCAACCCAAATCGACTCTAGCTTGACCCAAATTAGCTCTGGTTTAGCCCAACTTAACTTTGGTTTGGTCTAACTTAGCTTTGGTTTGACCTAATTCAGCTCTAGCTCATCCCAACTCGACTGTAATTTGCCATAACTATCAACCCAACTTAACACTGGTTCAACCCAACTCAATTTTGGCTTGGCCTAACTTATAATTGTTTCACCTTTACTCACCTTGATTGTCAACTTGACTCATCTTTGGTTTGACCCAAATCAGCTCTGGCTCGGCCTAACTCAGCTCTAGTTTACCCTAACTCACCTTGACTATCAACCCAACTCACTTGTCCAACCCAACTTGCCTGTCAACCTAACTCACCTATCCAACCCAACTTGCCTATTAACTTGACTTGACTGCCAACCCAAATCACCTATTAGCCTAACTCAACTATTAACCCAACTCAACTGTCAACTTGAGAGCTCATTTTATAAAATTTCTTCTTTCATCTTCAAAAGTGATTCAAATCTAAGTAAGTTGCTAATATTTTTCTTGCAATATCTACATGGAAAGTCATCTATGTAAACTAAGTTAGTGCCTTTCATACTTTATTTGAGTGTTTTAAAATGAATTAGGAACTTTATTTTTGGGCTTAATGAAAAATTTAGATGCTTAAGTGAATGATTTGATAATTATGCTTTCAAAGTTACAAATTAAGACCAAGGGTCAAAAATAACACCACCTAATCTTTGGTTTGGTACTTAAAATTAAACACACTTGTCAATTTTTGTTTTCAATAGTTGTTTAATTAGAACTTATCTAGTAAAAAGAAGGTTTTCAAGTGTATGCTCTTCCACTTGTCCCCTTTAGGGAACCCTTGGAATCAAAATCACTATCCTTGTTTCAAACATATCTAGTCCAAGGCATAAAAAGAATGTCATCTAAAGCACTCCCCAAAAATTCATCATAGTTTGGGTGACCTTGAAAATGACCCTAAAGTATTTATTTTTATGCCTTTCATTTTATTACATCTTGGCTTGTGAGGGGGACTTCATTACCTCCCACAAGTTATTTAGAGAAGCTTTGACCCGAGGTTTCACCTCCTGGCACTAACTTCACCCAATCTCACTAAGATAAGAGGTTTGAGTGGTTAAACCACATTCTAGTGATGGAGTTACACATAGGACATATTTTCACTATAAACATCATACTACACTGAGCAAGCGATGGATGTAGTGGTTGCAAAAATGACTAGATATTTTTTAATAACCAAGTGCTACGAACCAAAAATCTATGCTTTTCTTTTGCATCATATGACATAAAAAAGGACTAAAACTAATTTTCAACTTTGAGTTTTCAATTAACCTTGTTAATTTTAGATTCAAACATTGATTGATTTCTATTTAGGCCTAAATTCATGGGGCTAATACATATATCTTTCTCTTTTAGGTTGCATAACTTCAATTAATCAATTACCCAAATTTTCAAAAATTGATGGTTTATTTGTTCAATGTCTATCTTCATCATTATTTGTGCCTTTATTTGGGAGAACACAACCTTTCTCCAAGAACCTTTTGCATTATAGTTTATACCAACTGATCATGTTTATGTTATCGAAGTTGTTGCTAGAATCTAGATAATGCGAGTGCAATGGAGATGTGATCACACGAGTTGAAGCAAGTGCACACCACATGGATGATAAAGCAATTTGAAAATAACACAAGAAGATAAATTACACAAGACAAAATAGAGAAAATCAAAATCTAATTAACATGAGATGGCCAAAGTGAGGAATACATATAGGAGAGTACGTAAGTAACTCCTCCACAAAAGGTGGACAAGGCACCCCAAGAATAGACTGTAACTCCTCCATGAAAGGTGGTGATAAAGTGATAAGAATAGAGAAGTAACTCCCATCAAGGGAGTTACTTATGACATTCTTATGACACCTATGACACATTTATGACACACACCTCGACATAAGCTAGCCTATCCCATAAATGTAGGAAAAATCCATGTATGCACAAGAAATACAATTTCCCTAATTAATAAATAGGGAACAATAAAAACCTACACTAATAGCCCCCCATAAGCACAACTTAGGTGGGCAGTGTGGAAATAGAAAATGGGTCCCAACAACTAGGCCTGATGAGGTACCCATGTACAAATGCAATCTCCTATAAGATAGAGAAAAGGAGAAAACTCGTAGGAAAAAACTCCCCCCAAAAGAGAGACATAAAAGGAAGAAGAGGGTAGTGGCCCCCCTGAAGATGATGCTGCTATAGATGTGGACCACACCCCAAGAAGAGCTCGTAGATGAATGAACTTTCTCTTAGTGAAAGGTTTGGTGAATATGTCTACAACCTACTCTGAAGATTGGAAAAATATCAAGTCAATGACCTGAATATGAATAAGCTCCCAAATGAAATGCATGTGAATCTCTATGTGCTTGGTCCACTGGTGATGAACCAGATTCTTGCAAATCTGAATGGTACTTTAGTTGTCACAATAAATGATGGTGGGCTGCCTGATAGGAATGCCAAACTTAGAAAGAATCCCCTGAAGCCAAATAGCCTCAGTGGCTACATTAATAGGTCCCTTATACTCTGCCTCTATGGATGATATAACAATAGCATTCTACTTCTTGCTAGACCAACTGATAGGACCAGAACCTAGAGAGAAATTGTAACCAGAAGTGGACTTGTAAGTCTATGAATTGTCAGCCCAGTCTGAATCTGTATATCCAACCAAGTCAACCTCTATGCCAAATATGTAATGAATCTCATATCTATGTGAACCCTGTATGTAATGCAAGATCCTCTTAGCTACTTTCCAATGTAGCTCATGAGGTTCCCCCATAAATCTGGAGACAAGTCCCATTGTATATGATATGTTAGGCCTGGTGTGAGTCAAGTAGATGAGACTACCAACAAGTTGTCGATACCAAGTGGCATCAACCAAAGGTGAAGAACAATCAGCCTCAAGCTTGAATCCTAATAGAAAGGGAGTCAGAGATGGATTGGAATCAGCCATGTGAAACCAAGCTAATAGGTCAAGAACATACTTAGGCTATGCAAGAGAAATCCCTAAATCTGACTGTGAGATCTCGATGCCAAGGAAGTAGTGCAACAAACCCAAGTCTGTCATGTCAAATATATCCTAAAGAGATGCCTTCACCACTACAATAGCTGATGAAGAACTCCTGATGATCAAAAGGTCATCAACATATAGAACCAAAATAAAGAGCAAATCATCTTGCCACAAGTAGACATTGGGATTAGAATGGCACCTAGTGAAACCCATTGTGAGAAGGAAGGAATCCATCTTGGCAAACCAAGCCCGAGGGGCCTGTTTGAGGCCATATATAGATTTCCTAAGTCTGCATACTAAGGAAGAATCCTGAACAAGTCCTGGTGGCTACTCCATGTAGATCTCCTCCTCTAGGTCTCTGTGAAGAAAGGCACTCTTCACATCCATCTAATGCACATCCCAACCATGTGCTACGATAATAGCCAAGGTGAGTCGAATAAAAGTCATCTTTGCAACAAGTGCAAAGGTCTCTGAGTAGTCAATACCTACCACCTGTGAGAAACCCTTCATGACCAATCACGATTTGTACTTATCAACTGACCCATCTGCTACAAACTTGGTCTAATATATCCACTTGCATCAAACCATCTTTCTTCCCTTAGGAAGTGAAGTCAAATGCCAAGTGTGATTTTTGATTAAGGAAGAATATTCTTCCTCCATAGCATTATCCCACTCAGGTACCCCTGATGCCTCTCAAAAAGTCTATGGATCTAAAACTAAAGCAATGAAGGCATGTGGATCTCTCTAAAAATCCCCCTAGTACATTTGTCATCTATGGGATCTCCTGCCCAAGTGCCATCACTCTCAAGTGTCTGTCTAGCCCAACATGGCCCAAAAGTGGGTGAGTCAGGTATTAACTCCTCATCCTCTAACTAACTAGAGGTGGATGACTCTGCATCACTATCCTCATTGTCTAAACTCGAATAAGAAGATGTCTCTAGCTCAAGAACCTATTGTGGTTAATCTGAATCTGATGAGGAATCATCATGAAGAAGTAGATCTGATGAGGGAGAAGAAGTGTCAAGTGTTGAGCCTCTAAGACTCTCCTTAAAATGGACACTTCTCTCGATGAACAACTCATGAGTGACTAGATCTAGAAGGTGATATCCCTTAATACCATCCAGATATCCTATAAAGATGCAAGGCTTGGACTGATGTTCCATAGCTTTGCATTTCTTCTTCAAAATGTGGGCCATGGCTGGGGATCTGAAAACCTTAAGGTGCTCAACATCAGGTTTCCTTTTATGCCAAGCTTCAAAAGGGTGTTATCCCTTTCAAATATTTATGAGGAACCCTGTTTTGAATGATGGTACTAAGGATTTGGAGTGAATCATATAGCTACCCATCTCTTTCAAGAACCTATTTTTGCATTCTACAACCCCATTCTGTGAAGGACTATAAGTGACTGTGCGCTGCAAATTAATCCCTTCTGTGGTGCAAAACTGCTCAAACTTGATGTTGACATACTCCCCTCCATTATTAGTTTGAAGAATTTTGATGGATTTCTCACTCTGTTTCTCAACAATAGCCTTGAAGTCTAGAAAAATTTCAAACACTTCAGACTTTTGTTTGAGAAAATATATCCAAGTGTACCTAGAGAAATCTTCAATGAAAGTGAGGATGTACTTGCCCTTGTGAAAGATGGTTTGGGAAAGGGTCCTGAAACATCATTGTGGACTAACTCCAAAGATTGTGAAGCCCTCCAAGCTTTGCTTTTGTCAATTTTTTTTTTGGGATGCTTCATAAGGGAGCACCCTTCACAAAGTCCTTTTGAGAATTGGACATGAGGCAAGCCAATGACCATGTCATTTTTGCAAAGTTTTTCAAGGTAACAGTAGTTAAGGTGGCCAAACCACTCATGCCACAATTTTATAACTTCATCTAAATGAGTCAGTAATGCTATTGGAGAAGAATCTGATGCAAAATGTGAGAAGGTATATAACCTTACTTGGTGATCTACCATACCCACTACCACTGTAGTATCACTATGCAACTCCTTGATAGCCACTGAATCTGGTGAAAACTCAACTCTCATACCCTGACTAATGTGAGTGATTTGGTAAAATGATAGGAGATTGGTTGAAAGAGAAGTAACACTTAGAACATTATTAAATGTTCCTCCTTCCATTTCAACTGACCCTCTCCCTACAATGGAAACTGATGTGTCATCACCCAAACTAATTGAAGTCATGCTACAAGGCTTTAAAGATGAAAACTCAACTAGTGAAGAGCCCATGTGATGAGAAGCACCTAATTCATTGACCCATGAATATGTAGAATCTATTGTAGCTACAAGGGCCTTGCCCTTTTCTTTCTCCTTACCCTTGCCTTTTGCCTTGGTATAATCTTGGGTAGATGAATTCTGCTTACTAGACTCAGGAACACCTATGTTGTTCTTCTCTAGAAGATGAGTTAGGTGATCTATTTGTTTCTTCATGCATTTGTGTTCATCATGCCCTATATTTTTAAAATAGACACACTTAACCTTCTCCTTCTTAGGTTTAGCATTCGAGGATGAAGACTCAGTGTTGTTTTTGGCAGGATTGGTGTTTTCTTTCTTCTTCTCCTGGTCCTTGGTCTTTTTCTTCTTCTCCTTTGTTGAAGTCTTATCCTTACCATTTCCAGCTATCAAAGCTTGGGGTTGAGTAGATTTCATTGTGCCAATTTTAATCAGCTTATCTTTCTCCCTAGTCAAGTCGGCAATGAATGAATCCAAAGAAGGCATTTTCCGTGTAGTGCCAAGGGCACTTTTTGTGGCATGGAAAGTGGAGACAAAGACTGAATAGCTTGGACCTAACTTTGTGAGAATAGAAAGGATGAGTTGATCATATTTATTCTCCATCCCACATTCTTTCAATTGCAATCTAAGGGCCTTAAACTTAGTGAAGAAGTCCTGTAGAGTGTCAAAGTTGCTAGGACTTATACTTACGAGTTCGTTTTCGAGCTCATGACCTCTCATCTCATCAAGCTTCCCAAATAACTTTTCTAAGGTGTCCCATATGTCATTGGGATTCTGGGAGGATTCCAAATGGAAGATAATTTTTGGAGCCATAGAAAATCTCAATAATCCATTGGCTTCATCACTACAGTTGTACCACTTGACCTTTTCAGCATCAGTGTTGGGTTCTACTTCAATACCCATGGTGATCCTATACAACCCTTTGATTTTAAGAATGATTGACATTTTAACCTTCCATTCATGATATTTGAAGGGTGTTATGGGTTTAAGTTGAAAATAATCCATTTTTATCTAAATTTAGGTGAAGTTGTGTTGATTGCAAGTTGTAAAATTATGCAGAAAGGAGAATGAAAGCAAAGATTTGCAAGTTGTGAAAATAAATCACACCCCTCCAAAATATTGAGGCCCCTCAAAATATGAAAGTGCATGCTCAAAATATGTTGGGATTAGTTGAAAATGCATCTTAGAGCAATCAGTGCAAGACTTAAGCAAACAGGGCGTCGAACTTAGTCGAAAATGCATCTCGAGAGACCCAAATTTTTGGCACTTTATAAACTAGTGAATTTTTAACAAATAAAAAGCCTACACTATGGATAATTGAATTACAAACACTTTTTTAAAAAATGGCACCCAAATTTGAGCTACCATTTTCAAGATATTAAAGGTTCAATTTTCTCATAAACTAGTGTTTTTACAAAAAAAGAACTAAAACATTAAAAAAATGCCTATTATGAGAGAGAAAGTGGCCTTCCAACCACTCATTAGATTCGACATAGAATGAGGAATCCAAAGGAGCTTTGTGTGAGGGGGAATTGGCCTCCTACCAACTCGGGCCTCACCCTTCATCTTCGACAGGCGAAGATACAAGTTTAAAATGAAAACCCCCAAATTACAAAGCTATCTAAAAAGTTAAATATTTAGTCAAATTGATTGATTTTTGTTTTTAAAAGTCAATTTTTAACTGAAAATAATGAAGCAAAGACATAATTGAACTACTGGCCAAGCATCTAAGGGTCCACATGGGATGCCAAACATGAAAACAGTGTCATTTTCCAAACAAGACTTCTGGCAGAAAAGACAAAAAAAGTGTAGACTTGATGGAAACACCATATAGCCTGATGCATGGCAGAACTAAAGGTGCATTGTTGCTACTTGGTGTGCTAGAAGGACAGACGCTGAAGGCATTACAGAAGTTGGTGCAGACTAGAAGCTAGGCATAGCTGTAGAAAGCATGCGCCATCAAAAAATCTATGCCATATTTAGAAAAAAATAGACCTATTTTGGATGCCGTACAGAGGATGGCCTGGCTATAGAAGGAATGACTTCTACTGTTGGAACTGAAGGTGCCTTGCTAGAAGGAGTGTGGCACAAACTTGCAGAAGCTAGGCACATACTTGCAGAAGCTTGGTGTGGAATGAATGTTGCTCCTCCCTCTACTGCTCCACACAACAATGGGGCCCAAGCTAACTGCTGAACCAGCCCCTGATGTGAAGACAACCAAGACACCCTAAGGCCAAAGATTCCAAGATGTAAGAAATGATACTAGAAATGATATTGAAAGTTTTTTTTTAGATCAGATTTAGAAAATTAAAAAAACAAAGAGAACTCCACTCCTCTTGATTTCAAAATGAACTAAAAGCATAACCAGACACATGATTACCATTCTTGCTCTGATACCATATTGGAGTTGTTACTAGAATCTAGATAATGCGAGTGCAATGGAGATGTGATCACATGAGTTGAAGCAAGTGCACACCACATATATGCTAAAGTAATTTTAAAATAACACAAGAAGATAAATTACACAAAACAAAATGGAGAAAACTAAAATCTAATTAACATGAGATGGCCAAAGTGAGGAATACATATAGGAGAGTATGTAAGTAACTCCTCCACAAAAGGTGGATAAGACACCCCAAGAATAGACTGTAACTCCTCCATGAAAAGTGGTGACAAGGTGCTAAGAATAGAGAAGTAACTCCCATCAAGGGAGTTACTTATGACATTCTTATGACACCTATGACACATCTATGACACACACCTCCACATAAGCTAGCCTATCCCACAAATGTAGGAAAACTCCATGTATGCACAAGAAATACAATTTCCCTAATTAATAAATAGGGAAAAATAAAAACCTACACTAATAAATGTTTTATTCTATGTGTCAAGCCTATATCAAAGTTATTTTCAAACTTGTTAGATTAAATCAAATCACATCATCCATTATTTCAAAGTATAGCTTTTGATGCCATTTGGCTTAAAGTCCTAGCATAGCCAATTTGAGCCTAGCTTTTGACTCCATGTTTGGATAAAAGATCTAGTGATTTTTTTCTCTTTTTATAGTTTATATCTTGTTTGGAACACTTTGACGTAGGCTTTTGACATGCCAGTTTTTATTTAGATGCTTGACCTTTTGTGTGTGACATTTGATGTTAGACTATTTTATGCCAAGTCTTATCACAAACCATTTTGGAGATATAACGCCACCTTTAACCAAGTTGACCAAGTTTAAACCAATTATCCAACCATATGTCATTCCTCCTCCATTACCAATCCCATCAAAACCTCAACGAATCTAATATTCAAAGACCAAGCTATGTTTAAAACTAGTATTTTTTAACCCATTGGAAACCAAGACTAAAATAACCAACCAATCTAAGATGAACCAACCATTTGTTATAAGTCAATCCCTTTCAATCCCATACCTATTATCAAGGAGTCTCACTCTGATGAGTCATTCTTTATCAAGTCACTTCTTAATGATTATAACCACCTTTGGTCAAATCATTACCTTGACCATATGCCTATTTTTCAAGAGCCTCTTATCGATAAGCCAATCTTTGAGGATTTGTCTCTTGACCTTTTTCCCATTATAAATACGTCTCACTTTGACAAACCAGTCTTGGTGGAGCCTATCATGCCATTACAAGTTGTTACTAATCTAATACCAACAATTTAATAAGACATCATTATAATAGAGTACCCATCAGATGAAGAATCATAGTTAGAGTTAGGTTTTACTCTTATATGGACATCATATTTAGCATTAGAATCAAAATCGACATTAGTCTTAACATTGAATTCAAAGTCCCTTGAGTTAGAATTAGACTTAGAAGAATAATATGTTCATGGATGTTACAACATTGGTTATGCATGCCTTGTAGTTCAATTTTATACATTTATGATCCTTATATGATTTTTGAAGTTGATTACTTTAGCTTTGACACACATTCTCCTAGTATCTTCTATGAGGATTGTGTAACATCTCCTAATTCCATTACTGTGCCACATACCATTACCATAAACTAACATAGCCATATTATTGACATTCCATCTCTCACAAGTGTCAATTGAGATCAATATAATCCCACTTTATTGAACTACATCCATAGTGACATAATAGTTAAAGAAGAGCAAGGAGGCCAAGACCATATTCATGTAGCAAAATAACACTCTCCTAGTGAAACCTTTTCGAAGGTGCTAAGAGACACATAAAGTTCAACCTCAACATCTTTTAGTGAAACTTTTTTGGAAGCACTAAAATAATATCAAAGTCAAAAGTCAACATTCCTTAGTGAAAACTTTCTCAAAGGTGCTATGGGACAATCAGACAACTTTATTGGTGAAAACCTCTTTGAGGCACCACTAATTGAACATAAAAGTTATTCACTACTTGATGAAGATAAAATCAAAGATCAAATACAAATAGCTTCCTATCTATAGCCTAATCATATGGTAGCTACTCTCAAGCCAAAAAAATAGAAAAAATTGATGGTTCTATCGAGAGAACAAGTCTTTGGCCCCACCATAACCAAAGTCACGTAAAATCCAACATCAAAAATATTACATGTGACTGAATGCCCTGATCTTCATTTGTTTTCCAACCATTCCACATTTTATTATCATATACCATTCCATTTCATAATCAAACCTACCATCCATTATTTGTCCTTGTTTACCATCCATGGCTACACTTTCCTTTGTAGAGGCTATAAAGATAAATTATCTTGATGTTTGAAGGAATCAAAATCAATGAGTAATAAAGAGCACAACAACATTCTTGGAATCCATATCTATAGGAAGTTCTTGATGGAGCATCTATTAAAATGAGGTGTGGGCTAACAATTAACATGATCAAATATTTTATTTGTATCATTTATTTATTAGGATGTGCATGTCCCCATCATTAGGAATAATAGAATAAAAAACCACACCTAGGCCAAAAACATATACCATACCATTTGACATTGCCATGCCATTACTATTGTTACATATCCTTTTACCATTATCACATATCCTTCCATTTACCCCATTACTTGGGGACATCCCTCTTACTATTTTTATCTAACCTATAAAAAACCATCATTATCCTAAAGCAATATTATTCCATCCTATCTTTCCATTCCTATCTAAACAAAAGCCTAGTTTTAGTCATGTTATCCAATCCTGTTTTGATCTTGGTTACTTTGGTTCTTCCCACACCTTTTATAGGGGGATTCAAATCAAGATTCAAAAATAAATCCAATCCTTGTTTAAATGATAGTCTATGAAGGTAGTGTGATAGTTGATCTGACAAGATATCTTTCATTTTCCATTCTATATCAAGTTTGTTTATGTGAGCCTGATTATAACCACTTATGGGCAAATCAATGTCTCACTAGTATTGATACTAATTATAAACACATATGGCAAAATTAGTATTATTGATCTCTACCATTATATCCTATTTATAACAACTTATGGGAAAACTATGGGCAACACTTGTTTATCATGCATTGCTGCATCTCCTTGCCATTATTATTTTCATTTGATTGGCCATTTGCCAAATATGAGAATTTGTTGGGACCTAGTTGGTTTTCCCCACCTTTTGTGTTGATGGTATTACTATGACTTGAGGCAAATTAGTGGATATGTAGGTCATGATCAATTCATGTTGAGGTCACCTCAGTCCCCCTTTTCATACACTCTCACCATTTTGTGAGCAACCTAAGGCAAATACTCTCATCATTTGTGAGTAACCTATGCCAAATGTTCTCACCATTTTGAAATTAGGTATCTCATAATGATATAATGATTTGATATACCTCAAATTTGAAAAAAAACATTTATAACATTTTAAAAAATCTAAACACATTTGTTCTGTATAAGCCTAGTTAGTTATCCTCGATCTACCCTACTGGGGCAAAGTCATTGTTAAGATGTTTTCTTTTGCTTTTTTTTCAAGATTTTTGTTTATTTATTTATTTAAAGTTGTTTGTCTATTTTTGTGATTTTTATTTGTTTTTTATTTTGTCTTATTGCCTATTTGTTTACTTTTAGCATTGTTTCCTTGACATAGTCTATTTGTGTTCAATTTGGTGATTCCTTGCACACATTATTATTGAGTCCATCCATATTCATATGTCAACATTGTCATCATGGTTTTTATCATTAGTTCATTGTTTTAGATTTTTTATTAGATTAGGAGTCAGTCCTTATGCATTTTTTGACCAAGTATTCATGGTGTTCTATCATGATGCCTACTGTCACATGCTATAGCAAAAATAATCTTCAAAAAGGTCTACAATAAATATAACCGCATAAGTTTTTCCTTGGTACCTTGGAAAATCCTTCCACTCATCTTGATCAAATAAACCCATTGCCCATTCTAGTTATATCATTGCTAATAAGGATGAGAATCTCCTTGTTAGTAGGTATAACTAAATCATTTCTAATGATCAATCTTATTCTTCTTTTCATCTCTTTCCTCACTTTTCACCCACTTATCTTTAATCTGTATTCAAAATTATATCCTTGAGTTATGATTTTTAATCAGCCCTAACTAGGGCCCCATCATCTTTAGCCAATCTAGGTCCTCTTAATGATTATAACTACCTATGGGAAAATAATTATTTTGACTTTTATTCTTGATTATAACCACCTTTAGGAAAATCAACATCATTTTTAAATCAATGCATGCAAGCATTTTCTCATTTGGATTAATCTTAACCATAGGTTAATTCTACCTTCTTGTTTCTTTTCGAGGGATCATCCATCAACAAATGTGATGGCCACTCCCTTGAGGGGCATCATCCTAGGCTTCCAAAACACCATTTGGAGTTTTGTTATTCAACCATCATCTTATCTTTGGCATATAAGCCTTTTCTCATTATTTGAGAAGATATTGCTTTACCTATAATTTGTAACATCTTCCTAAATAGGGGAAAACTGTAGACACCTAAAACTTGCCACCGATAACCTCTAACTAGGCTTTTGACTAATTTCTACCAAAATGTACAATTTGGCTTAAAAACACTCAAACACATTAAATAAGTTGAAATTGATATATTAAAAGTGCCAATTTTGGCCAGGGTATCCCTAAATGGGGTAGTATAATTTATGGGATAGATAACTTTGATTAGGTCATTCCAAGTTAAAATGCTCATTTTACACCTGGGTGCTCTAGATTGATTTTTTTAATAAAATATATTGCATAAGACATGTGTCTTTGTTATTTAGTGTTGGTGACATCCTAAATGGGATAATGTATCTAATGCATCTGACATTGACTTCCAATTCAAATACAGTAAAATTTTGGACCAATAACAAGGCATTTTGATCAATTTGATTAATTTATGCACAAAATGCTTAATCATGTTTAAGAGTTAATTAAACCAAATTATATGCTAATTAAAAATTCCATGAATTTTTTTAAATACTTATTTTTAGAAATGAATATTGAATATCTACATCATCAGGTGACATCATTTTTAGGGAAGACATCCCTAGGCCATAAATGCATAAAATATCAAGGTTATCCCCTCCCATGCCTCTTAAATTCCCCTCTATCCCAAATATTGATGAGATTATTTATGGATTTTTAATTACATAATTAGATTAATCCTTAGACACACATCTCAATCTTGAGATGGATGGTTGAGATTGATTTTAGCCAATTACAAAAATCTATAAATAGGAAGCCTTGCCACAAGAATTTTAAGCTAAAATTGTGTAAAGTTACCATGCCAAATTGATTCCAAAAATATCTCACATGCCAAAGTTATGATGTCAAAATATTTAAGCCAAAGCCAAGCAAGGTGCCAAAGAGAGATGGAGGTAGTCAATCTTCCATTGATGTAGCCTTCATGAGCACAAATCGAGCAAACCACTATAAAAAAGCATTTGGAGCATCTAAGGAAGGTGAAGGATTCTTGTTTTTCCTTAAATTTTAGTTGTACTTTTCATTTTTTTTGTTATTAATCTCACCCTAGTAACTAGGCATGAAGGTGTCAGTTTAGTGTGCTTTTGATTTAATTTATCCACTAACACAATACTAATCTCCCCTTCATCATCAAATTCCTAGTTCACAGGTAGAATCCAATCCTATGGTTAAGAAGCTTGAGGGAGTTATTTTCAAGTACCATATCATTTCCAAGTCATAATATTCCTCCTAGATGCCTTTTCTTATTTGTCTTTCTCATTGGGTTATTATCAAGGGTTTTGGAGGGTTTTAAGTGGTTTTGACCCTTAACATTTGTTCATAAAAGTCTAATGTTTAATCCTCAAAAAAATTACACTAGGGTATTTTTTAGGATCCTCTTAAATATCTCTCAATTCCTCAGGTCCCAATGATAAATGTTTGTACTGGTATGAGCTTCCAAAGATGCCTTCTCGAGCTTTTCCTTATGTTTTCTGCACCCTGTCATGTTTCTAAGCCAAGAAATGACTTATTTTTGACCTCATATATATAAAAATGGTTATAAACACTCTAATACCCTTTCATGAAGGTGATAAAATGAATTTTAATACTCACTTTACCCTAGAAGTGATATTAAGACCCTATTAGGCTTTAGGCCTGATTTGGCCTAATAGGCCTAGTCTACATTCAGGGGGACTAAAACCTTGTCTGCATGCTTCCTTAGAAATAAGAGGCCTCCTATTTGATTATTTATGCTCAAATTTTTTTTCCAAATTTTTTTTTCAATGATATAAGCTTATTCAACACCTTCCCTTATCACTCACTTACCAAGCCTACAAACTTGACTACCTGGGAGTACCCTCTATATGAGATAGAATAGAGGGTATATCCCCTATTTGATCAAGAAATATGAAGGTATGAGAGGGTAAAATAGGTCATAATGGAATTATATACCAATTTATAGAGATGAATCACACTTTTAACACCTTCAACACTTTAATAACCCTCAAAGCAGACTTTCAAATAGTGATTATGCATAGAGTTTGTGTATATGGTTATAGGTTATATGTTGAAACCTTCCATGCTATATTTTCTTGTGATGAGCATCATATAAAATGGTTATAATAATTTTAAAGGTGTTATCAAACATATATAATACTATAATCTTCTACTAACTCCTCACATCTCTCCAAAATTAGTCCTAGTCTATAAATAGTGTACTATGTGCTCGCTTAGGAAAGGCATGCCTATAGGTGCATTTTATATTAGACCCTACATCCTCTACTTGAAGATATAATTTAAGTCCTTAAACTCACTTCATAAATTTTTGTTTTTAGAACAGACATGCCTTAGAGGTTTCCAAAATTCCAACTACTTGTTCCAACCCACTGTCACACTCCAGTCAGACTATAGTTGTCATTTTATGATCAAAATGAGACCTATAGGTGGTGGTCCACATAAAGTTATGAGTATTAAACCCATTTGATTATAATTTGAGAATTATAGTGTCATTACCCTTAAAATGATTCATTTACCCAAAATTTAGGCTTCCATTGTATCTCAGTATATTGAAAGGCCATTTAAACCTAAAATAGTGCAGAGAATATTGACATTCTACACTGAAAGATGCATGGAATGGGAGTGTTCTATAATCATACTCATTTGACCAAGCAATCAAAATTTATTATCAAATAATTACCCTTATGATAGGGTTCTATGGTGGAAACGTTTAGACCTGCTAAGACTTCATGCGTTTCACTATGGGAGGACCAAAAGAAAGATGAAAGCCCTATTTTGGAGACTTTAAGGTAATGTATTCCTAAAGCAACCTTCTTGACTTAAGGGCATTAATTCAAAACTATTTTCCATCCTATGGATCAACCATTGTTACCCTAACATTACCCATGTTTTCAAACCTTAACGAGTGTTCAAACAAATTCAATCATCTAATTTTTCAATGTTACCTCCTCTCTTAGGACACCTGTGGGTGTTTATGTAGGTCATAGGGTAGTGAGGAAAAGAATTGGTTGAGAATGAATCCAAATGAGACTATTTGGACATTACATAATATTGATTCAACTTTTAAAAAATTTCACCACCTTTAAATATTATAATTACATCACCATGGATGTATAGGTCTCTCTTTACTTGCCTGTAGATGGATACTTGTAGGAAAATCCATTGTGTATTATATATGATTATAACTTCATTGATGTTAGCCTTTGAGATTGAGTTTAGAAGGAGAGTTGTTCATTATGATATAAAGGAATGAGTATAACATATAAACTTATTTTAAAATCAATACAATAATAAAGACCTTCTATAATTGATGAAACACTAACTACAAACTAGTCATGGAGCTTCCACTAGCAGAATGAAGTATTTATGATTTTCAAATCATCTCTTCATATGAAAAATGACTGGAAACCATGAGAGAGGGATGTCCACATCTCCTATAAACACCTTCATCATGTTTTTTGTATGTACCATCTCAAACAAGGAGAAAACTTATAGGGTGTGGGGATAAGCATGCAGAAGGGAGTAGTCAACTTATAAATAATGGTTCATAAAGAATGACCAACTAATAGTCCAAATTATTCCATGAATATGAAGTATAAAAATTCTATTAACATCCCTTAGAGGCATTTGACCCAATTCCTCATATTGGATGTACCATGAGAAAACCTTTTGACTAGTTTTGCATGCCAAGAAGAGTGATGAAGGAGCAAAATGGTTTTAGGCCAATTTTAGGACTTCCAAAGTTGATAAAATGTATAAGTGAACTTAGGGAAGTTTAAGAGTCATTTAAAAACTTTGCATATGTGCCAAAACACTTGCATATGCTTTACAACTATCCAAATTCTCCCCTTTCAACTATTTTCTTGATCTGACTTAGGAACTTGCACATTTTCATTTAGATACTACCACCTATGATAGCATGATGACATATAAGACATTTAAATTAGTCTTAATACACTACCATAACCTTAAGTGACTAGAAATGGCATAAGGGGCTAAAATGGATGTAATCAAGGTAATGACATATTAAATGACCCCTATCTAGGACTATGACACACCCTATAAGACCCTAATAAACCCATATACAAGTTTTATACTATAGTGGGTTGACTTATTTTTATTTGTGGTCAAAATAGTCAACAATTATGTCATGCATTGAGCTACTATGGGGCATCTTCCTCAAAGGGATAATAATGGATAGAGGATACCTTTACTATGTTGACAACAACACTATTGTTGCATATATAATGGGTGAGGAATTTAACAAGTATTTGAGCTTACGTATTGCAGATGTTACTTTTGATCTACATACTATTATTACATGGAAGAATTCGAACAATGTAGAGTGGGTATTTTTGAGCTGGCTTCTGCTTGGGGAAGTTTTACTTTGAAAGAACATGTCAAGAGCCCCATTCCCATCACCCATTTCATAATGGTAATACATGTGGGAATGTAACTATTGAGTGGAATATTTATCCATGCAAGCATATATTTCATACACCTATAGTGTGTTCTCCTACTAGACCTGTTGATTACCTTAGATCATACCTATGCATTGGGTGAAGTGATCAATGCATGCCTCTAGGAATAAATTTTAGATAAAGACAAGAGGACACTGGGAGGAAATTTATACATGATGTATTATATCTTAGACATGGTCATGGGCACATTATATAGACACATTGGAGTCCTATGATAGCCAAATATAGAAGTCATCAAGAACAAGATTTGTGATTACTACTCCTTTGTACACATATATTCAAATATGAGAAATATAATGAAGATTATTAAGGAACTCTACTCATAGGTCTAGATGGCCATACATGGTCAAACTTTGGAAATAATTTCCCACAACATATCTTAGACACTGATCCAAAACTCAAAAGCTTTGGTTGAAATATAATTCAAGAAACAAGAACAACACAATTGTAATAATGCTATCTCTGAGAAGAGATGTTTTATTGATCAAATTTGTAGACCCAAACATATGCCTATCTCTGAGAAGAGATGTTTGATTTAATTTTCAAGTTAGATCTTCATTTATACATGTTTTTAAGGTAGGAGGATGATGTGTAAGGTCATCAATCTCAAGGGAGATTAAGTGGTTTGACTTCTATGATTTACAACAATATAGAATTCAAGGAATTACTATTTTTAGAAACTTCCTATTTTTAAACTGCACTACTAAAATTTAAATTTGGGGCACTTCCATTTGTTTTTCAGGGGTCAAAATGGTTCAAATGGGGAGTTAAACAGAGCTATAGTGCAAAAGTTATGGCTACCAAAAGTTTGACCACCAATTGGGGTAGAACCATCACCTGAATTATCACCTAAAATGTTGCTCAAATCAGACACTCACCAACAATGTAGGAGACTACTAGATCTATCTAAACTACACACTTACTATGGTGGTTAGCCACAAGTTAGATCCTCTTCAGTTCCTAAAATTCATTCCAAACAAAGTAGCTGAGTGAGAAATTACGTATCAAATATGGAATAACATTGATGAGGAGTTGATGATAAACAAAAAGGACACCTTCCATGGATACCACATCATCATTAGCTAATAATATATAATTCACAGGTAGTTCAAAGAGGCTAGGAATGCTAGGAAGGCATATGCATTACCTACCATCCCTCACATAGACTAGGATCCTCATAAAAAGGTCCAAAAGAAGATTCATACACATAGCCTTGCTTACAAAAATGAGCCAATGGATCATGATTTTCTATTCCTAAATGTCAAAGATGATGAATAAGTGAAGGAAAGGGATTCAACTATAGGATTAAGTGAGGAGTTACTGAATGTGATACATGCAGAGCCATCTCTCATACTCAGCAAAGCAAAGTTAAGGATCCCACCTCTTGGTAGTTAGATATCTTTTGATTTTTAGAGTAGAAGGCAATCACAAATACCAAAAGAAAAGGGACAAGATCCCCAAATAGCTCAAGGCCAACCCTAAGACCAAAAATAATTGATATTTGAGGAACCACTCATTGGAACATAGGATGAATAAACTCAGGAAGAACTACCTAGCTCTACACAAGCTCAAGCTTCCACAATTAAACTGATATAGGTCAAGAAAGAGTTGGTAGAGGAGCTAACTCAGGGCGGAGGTAATTCACAAAGGGAAGCACCTAAGATTATATGCTTGGACTCCTATGATGAGGAGGAAATAATGGATTCCTTAGCCCTAACACCCAACATTATTCCTCCCTCTCTTCCCTAATAGGCAACAATCTCATAAGAAGGCAAATACATAAAGTGATATCAAAGGAAGCCTAAAGGAAATAGACCATAGACACCTCCAACACAAGAGGTGGATTAGGAAGAGTTACAATAATCAAATTTATTAAGCCTACAAGCACTCAAGGTCAAGGTACCTCTCATAAGTGAACCATATAGTAAGCATCCTTTTCTCACATCTCAAATAGGTATTTTTGAGTTGATATCCTTACCTTTAGTTTCTATCACCCCTAGGCTAGTGGTTTATACATTCATTACCCAACAAGCACTTTCTATAGGTTTAATTTTTATACACCTGTCTATGAATCTATTTACTACCATTACACCTATTCTACCCTTCAATATTGTGGTTTCCATTCCATCAATGTCCATATCATCAACACTACCTTTTCCCATTCCAATCATTGCCCAATTTATCACCCCAATTATTCCTTCTTCTACCTAATTAGGTTCACCCTTGCCTTCATCCACTCTAAATTCCATAACCATAGTTGTTACCACTAAAAGGACACCTAGAAAGCAATTAGTCTTTGTTGTCTATCTAATTCCATAATATGGAAACATAGATTGGTCAAAAATCATATGAGCAATAATGCCCAATATTTCCACTAAAACTAAGCTTGATTTTGAAGTACACAAGTTGAATTTCAACCCTTAGATCCCTTAAATTTCACTCTTCTAGATTTGGATAAGGAATTAAGAGCCTCAACTTCTAAGAGCCTAATCTAAATATAACTAAACTACTAGCAGTGAGCTTGTTGTTTCATAAGGCCACATCATTAGTACAATGGGTGAGGAAGAGGAAAATTAAAGATAGCTCAGGAAGAAATTTAATCATATGGGATAGTGAAAAAATTTATTCTCTTAACAAGAGGTAGAAAAAACAAAAGGGACAATCCCTATAAATTGAGAACCTTGGGTCCTATATGGAAACCCACATAGAAACAATCCTTGCCATACATGAAAGGACTAAAATGGCTAGACAAGAGCTTGAAGAGGATCTAGAAAATATCGGAGAGAAACAATAAGTGATTTGGGTTCCCCAAGTCATTGAGTAGGATGTACACACTATAACACTTAGGTTGTATAATATTCTTGATTCTATTCATTCTATAAGATTTAGTTTGGCTCCTCATGTCAATAATATAACCATATTATTCAAAAGCCACAAAGAAGATGATAATAAGCTAAATTTATTATTATTATATACCCCCAATAAGTCTTTTAGCCATTTGGAATTGATGACCTCATTAGAGGCATAAAATGCTTTGAATGTAACTTTAATAAGAATGTAGTAGGCCCAACATTGAGTATTATCCTATGAGGCTTTAGTGAATAAATTGGCCAAGAA
Source organism: Torreya grandis (assembly GCA_037957365.1). Taxonomy (NCBI): domain Eukaryota; kingdom Viridiplantae; phylum Streptophyta; class Pinopsida; order Cupressales; family Taxaceae; genus Torreya; species Torreya grandis. The sequence continues at coordinate 21,036 of JARHVA010006021.1, forward strand.
AGAGGAACAAGTTGAGCAAATTTTGAAAAAGTTGGAATTGACTGTAATTCAAGATAACAAAGGTAAGATATTTACTTGAGATGTATTTGATCAAATGATTAAATAAGCCTCTGATTGCTTCAACTAGAGTCTAAAAGGTCTAATCTTAGAATACATTGAGGCCAAATTGAGCACAACCCAGAAAAAGGAGACAAAAGTGAAAGAATTAGGGTTAGATTTAGAGCCACTAAAATAGAACATGCCAAACTAATGGAGGAGATGAGAAGGGTGACTAGGCCACACCTTTTGGATATGAACCTAATCTGAGCATAGCATGCTAAGGCATACAAACACTACCAGGACTTAGATGCTAAAAATAAGGTAGCCCAGTAGATGCCACCTACTATTTCAACTACACCAACTCTACCTACATCACCAAGAACTATAGCCAAATAAATGCCACCTCATGCTACTATTTTCATGGGAACAAAAATTCAATCCACTAGTGCATCTCTAAGTGCTACTCTAGTTACTACATTATGAAGCACGAGTACTACTATAGTTATGATGATAGTTTTGAGATAAGTTAAGCAAGAGCCAATTTAGATAAAGGTTAATTTTGTATTTTTTACATGTAACAGTTATAACTAAATAGCTAAGTCTTAGTTGCATATATTGTAATTAACTAAATTATTTTGGCAGTATGCACATGTTGCATGATTGAGATATTTGTAAGACATTGATATGTAACCAAAACTTATCTTATAATATTTTTAGATGTAAATGAAATTTTCTAAACTTGGAGGATGAGGTGACCCCTTCCCCAAGATCTATATATACATGTATAACCCTCTTTTCAAAGGGTTGGAGTTTTGAATGAATATACAGGAAAAAATCAAGCAATTGATTATCATGCAACTATGTTTGTTATTTATTCTTCCTTCTCTATGTTAATGAATTTGAAGTTTTTTTATTTGTATTGATTTAATAATTCTGATGTGTGCTAATGTTATGGATGAATCTAACTATTTTATTAATGAATATTAGTCTTAGATGTGCAATAGTTATTTAATATTGATATATTTCATTGATTTAGATAGTATAAGTTGAGTCAATAATCCAAAGTGTGTAGAGGTATCTCATTTGATATAGTATTTTAGGTGTGAGCTACAAATTACTTAGATAAATCCTTAGTCCAAAATATAATCTCTTACCCAAAGGTATGCAACAATAACCTTAAGGAGAGAAACCTCCATTTGAGACCAGTAAGCATCTTATATCTATTACCCAAGACTTCTAGCCATGTTTTTTCATGAGTGTGAAAAATATGCAAACAACAAACATTTGTCCTTGAGATACTTGTCCATCAAAGAGATAGATTGAGAAAATCCTTTTCAAAGATAAAAACTTTCTTTCTTGCCTTACCCTTCTTCCTTTTTGAAGTTTCTTTGAGATCTGCCCACCATAGGATAGTTTTCCACTCATGCAACTCACCTAGTGATTTATTATTTTATTAGAATCGATGCATCCATCCATAAACCTAGATAAACAACCCACAAGCTCAACTTGTTATTCCACCACCTGGTTATTTTAACCACATACGTGTAACTCATGCCCTAGAGTGGAACCTAGTTCCATAGAGATTCCAAAATGTTAGATGTTACCTCATTTAAAACTTCTCTAAGGTGTGCATAAAACCCACATAAATAGTATGGACGTTTGAATATTCTATTCTTGATTTTATAGACATTTGACTGAGTCATGTCCCTTCAATTTATCAGCATTTGAACATGCCCTTTATTTGCGGTCTCCTTGGACCATTTCATTTTGAATTTCTTTTCAGTGTTCTTATGTGTGTGATTATTTTATCATTAAGCTTATAATGTTATCTTCTAAACATTTCCATGAAATTTATCATGTATCTTAAGTCTACATGTGATCACATTGGTTCTATGCACTGCAATCATATATTTACTTAGACATGTACCCTTTTATATGTGACATGGTTACAATCATAAAGTATACAATCATCTTATCCTTTTGAGGTGAGGTAACTACCCCTTCTTATATTTAACTCAAATAAAAGGGTGGGAATATTATTGAGGTAATGTCATAGATACATGTTCTCCACACTTGGCACAATGTTTAGATTTAGTGGGGGAATGATTTAGAATCATGTTATACACACTCATTTAGTATATGGTACTTATACCAGTTTCTAAATTTATTCGGGCCATGCTTTGGAAGCATGTTTTCCACACTCATTCAGTATATGGTACTTATATTAACTTTTATATTCAATGGGGGCATGTCATATGGGTATGGCTTCTACACATTCATGATTCTTATATTCATTGGGGGTTTACTTTACAAGCATCTCCTCCACACATATTCAGTATTCAACATCTTCAATTTACTGTGGGGGTATGTTTTAGAAACATGTCCTCCACATTCATTCTGATATTATTTTTTAAAATTACCCATATATAGTGCAAGAATGCTTTGGAAGCATGTTATTCACACTTACATCATTATCTGAATTGGCCAAAGCACATAGTTATACTATTCAGTTTCACAGTGGTGGAAAATTTCTATACATTGGTACTATTCTTATACACAATTTCAGTATGAGACATATCTAAGGTGCATATTCTATGTAACATGGGCCTAATATTGTAAAATACAAATCAAGTTTAGATTCTAGAAGTTTTTTATGGATTATTATGATATCATGGAATTTTTTCATACTAATATCTCACAAACTTTTAAAAACTTTATTGAGCCAATCTATTTCAAGTATTTGGTTCACTTTTTGGTATGGTTGAGGTGATCAAATCAATCAATATTTCTAATTCTCAAGTTTTGACTTCATCATCTAGCCTCACTAGGTTATAAGTATCATTGGGTTACACAGTTGAGTTAATCTCAACTACCATGTGGTAACTCAATTTTGCTCCAAAATTTGGGGCATGTACCTTCCAATCTCTCTCTTTCTCTCTATCTATCTCCTTGAAAATAATCACTTTAGATATTTATCTATATTTATCCTAATCTCAATTTCATATCTTTGTAATAATAGATCTTTCTCAAAATAACTTGCAACTTGTAAATAAATAAGGTAGTTACATTGACACACAAGTATTTCAATATATTTCAAGGACTTTTAACCCATATTATATGCATTAATGTTATACTATAACATGCTTTTGGTTACAAGTTATTCAGCAACAAAGTACTCAATTTGGGTAAACACAAAGATAAGGTGTGCATACATACCCGTGTTTGCATTCCTTTTCTTTAAACTAGTAATTTCATTTACTAGATTAAAGTGGGGGAAATGTAAATGATATTTTGTGATTATATATCACCTCAATCCTGTACATTTAGAAAACATAGACCTTGACTATTCCTTTCAGTTCTTTACCTTTTCACTTCCATAAATCTCATATCTACTCTATCTTTGTGCCCCTTGACCTATATCTCTTAGTTTAATTAGTCTTATATTGATGATCTAGGTCTTTTATCTAACTCAGAATGCTTAAAATGTACTTATCTTTCATTTTTGTAAGTTTTGAACTTGTACCTAATCTCCTACTCCCTAGACACTAACATCAGGGTTATATAGTAGCATTGACATTACTATCCTATCTTGATATAAGTGTCCAATACCCTAAATTAATCCATTTTGTAGATGAAATGTATCCTAATGCTTGGGCCTAAGTGTCTTAATTCAAGTTATTACTCCAAAGGGATTGCTATAAATACAAGATCAACCCTCATTCATTCCTCACCTAGAAAAAGATCAAAGATACCAAAGCACTTATCAAAAGCACTCTATCAAACATTTAATTGAACAAAGCTTCCATATTTCCATACTAATTATAAGTACAACACATTTACAGGTCTTAAGTACTAAAGGATCAGCCCAAGAGCCTGATTTGCCAAGTTAAAAGTTAGGTCGCTATTTTCCTTGATTTGCACATATTGTATTAGTCACACATAAGCCAATACATAGATGATAACTAAATCAATTTGAGGCCCTCTTCAAAGTATTGGCTATGTAGGAAACATCCTCTGATAGAGGGGTTATTGGGGTCAGCTCAACACAATTTACACACTAACCAATTTTTATCTAAGATCACATTGAAGATGGAACGCTAGTGTTTTACCATTTCACATGTAATAACTATCTATAATCCATATCTAAATTCAATAGAGCAAAGGTGAAATAGATCCTAGAAATATACAAGTGGTCACATCCTATTTCAATATATATTCTACACAAGACACTAACATCAAACCTAGACAATAACATCAACACAACCATCCTAGGATGATGTTATTGTCCAGAGAGCTAAAGGTGTCAAATCCAGAATATGACATTATTTTAGAATCTCTTTCCCACTTGTATTTAACTTGTTCTATATCTAGAATTGCATTAGCATTAGAATAAACTAATTAATTCACTTCTTTACCATTTCTATATCTAGCATAGTTGTAATTTTAATATTTAGACTATCTCAATATAATAAATTTAGTGTATGCTTATATCTAAGTTTAACATCTAAATTGGTATGTTATAGATTTGATTATCACCCTTATGTTATTTCATTTCTATACACTCCTTTAATACAATCTAGATAACTCCAATCTAGATTCCATTTTAAGGTTAAAACACCGATTTATTCTCTCTTTATGATATTTTATGCACTCCAGGAGTGCCGAATATGTGAGAGAATAGATTTGGATAATTAAGAGTTTGTTATAACTTCATAGGTAATTGTACCAACCTATGTGGAGTTACACCTAATTAGTAATAACTTTAACATTATGCACTAATCCTATGTGTACACAACTAACTCCCTAATTAGATCTTAAAATTCTCTAGTGGACACAATTAAAGGTAAGACTAGCTAACAAATAACCTAGTCTAATGTGAACACTCTAATACCTTGACTTAAGTGATATTTAGGGAGAGAAAACACATCAAATATGGGTCCTAACTACTAGGCCTAATAAGGAACCCATGTACAATCAAAATAAAAATAATGAATGGAGGAATTCATGTTGATTCCCCCCAAGGACAAATTCTTTTACCCCAAGTAATTTTCACAATTAAAGGTGACAAGGTGTTTCTAAGGGTTTAGTAAATATATCTACAACTTGCTCAGCAACAGGTATGAATTCCAATGAAATAATTCCATCCTAAATAATATGTCAAATGAAGTTCAAATGTATCTCAATATGATTTTTTAGTTGATGCTCAACATGGTTGCATGAAATTACAACCACACTCTAGTTTTCACACCAAATAATAGTGGGATAATGTATGGGAAAACAAATTCATCTATCAACTATTGAATCTAGAGTGCCTCTTATTTATAGTTAAAAATAAATTGATACTTGACCTTAGTAGAGGCAATGAAATAATAGTCTACTTTTTATAAGCCCATGCAAATGGACCAAAACCAAGGTTGTAGACAAATCCATAAGTGATATTACAAGAATCAACATTTCCTATCCAGTTTGAGTTTGTATATCCATCAATATATGAATATCCATGTGGTGTATAATGAATACCAAAGTGTGTAGTTCCCAAAATATAGTGAAAAATATGCTTGGCTACTTGCCAATGAATCTCATTAGGTTCATGGGAGAACCAAGAAATAAGTTTAAAAATAAAAGTGACACTAGAATGAGTGTGAGTCAGGTATAAAAGACTACTTTATAGTTATTGTTACAATGTCAAATTAACTATAGGAGTCTTTTAACTAGAAAATAAAACAACCCATGACTGAAAAGGAATGGGTTCAAACTTAAAATTAGCCATTCTAAATTGATGAAATAAATCATGATAAAATGTTTGTCATCTAATGGAAATACCTTTAGAATATTGATTAATCTAAAGGCTAAGCAAATAGTGTATAATTCCTAAATCTGTCATCTTAAATTATTCCATCAACTTGTTCTTGATATCCTGAATCATGGGGTCTGATATGCTTGTGAGAATGAGATCATCAACATATATGATTAATATCAAAATATTATCCATGTGTTACTTAATGTATACATTAGGGTCAGATGAAAAATGAGTGAAACCATAACTTAGTATAAAAATATCTATCAGCTCATACCAAACTCAAGTATTTTGTTTGAGATCGTAGGGAGAATGACAAAGCTTACATACAAATAAAGAATCCTACATAAATCTTGCTAGCTCCTCCATATATATCTCCTCTTCAATATCATCATGCAAAAAATAATTCTTCACATCAATTTGATATACCAATCAATAATGTGTTGTAATAAGGTAAATTACAAGATGAACATAAACCATCTTGGCAATAGGGGTAAAGGTTTCAAAATAGTCAACTGCTTCAACCTATGAGAAACCCTTTTCTACCAATTGTGCCTTGTAATTATCAACTAAACTATCTACTATATATCCTTTTACATCACAAAAGTTTTATTTCCTTGAAAAAAGGCATCAATTCCAATGTGTTATTCTTCACGAGTGAATAATATTACTCGTGTGTAATAACAACCCAATCTAGTTTTCCTATAACCTTATAAAAAATAATAGATCATCTAAAAAAATCTTAAATAACAAGAGTAATACCAAATGACATATATTGAGTACTCCAAGTATTATAAGGATCATGAATTAAATAACCAATTACTTGTAGAGTAGAATGAGCCCACTTGGGTAGAGATTGAGAAGTAGGAGGAGGTTGCAATGCAAGTACATCATCAGTGCCATTGATAATAGTAAGAAGTAAGTCTTCATAAGTATATGAATAAGGAAGAATGAAAGATGGATAATAATATGAGGTGGTATCAAATTTAATACAAATCTAATCAAATATAACATCTCATTGAATAGGACATCATGAGTGATAAGATCAAAGAGGATATAAACATTAATATCCTCATAATGGCTAGAAAAAATGAGTTTTGTTCTTTTCTTTTGTATAGACTTATTCTTATCATAAGGAACAAACTATCATGACTTAATTATAAATATTGAAATATATAAACATTAGGATTGATCCCTTACCAATTTTATTCAAGATTTTTATTTTGCATTGCCTTGTTGGGAATGTAGTTTTTGGTATAATTTTCATAATTTATTACTTCAGCCTAATATTCATGCTATGCCCTTAGCCTATAGCATGTGTTAGAATATGTTTAGAAAAATTGTGGCTTAAATAACCCCTTACTTATCATATTTCATTTCTCTAGGATCTCATTTAGTTAGATAGGTTGACCTATGAAGTAACCATAGCCTAAGAAGACTATAAATAAGAGGTTGGGATTAGTACTTGATCATCATATTGCAAATTCTACTCTTATTAAAGATTTTGAAGGTTTACCCCTTGAATTAGATTATCATTTATTCATATATTATTCTATATTTAATCATATTATGATCTATTGTTTTTATTCTACTTTATTGGTGAAGTAATTTTATTACAACTGGTATTAGAGCATTGATTTGGGCTATTGAGTGTGCAAAACTATAATATTATAGAATCCCTTGTATCTCAAAATTGGTTTTGAATTTATCTTAAAAAAATTTATTGGAGTTTTGGGATAATTCAAGGACATATTATTAAAAAAATTAAGGTTTAGGGATTTGTTTTTTCAAGTTATTGTTGATTTAGGGTTTTCCATAAATTCACTCTAGAGGCTTCATTTTGAGAATTTTTTTATATTTATTCAATTTTTTGTAAAGATTAAAAAAATATAGTGAGGATTTATTATTTTTAATTTTTTATTTGAGGCTAACATTAGTACAAAAAATATTAACCAAACTTGAGCCAAAGGTGATAATCAATATCAACATAGTCAAGCCTTGTTATGGTAGGACCACAAACTAGGGGCTAATGCAAGGGTGTTAAAACTTCAGGTAAACATCCTCATAAAGAAGATATGGATTTAGAATGGGGAGTTAATGAATTAGTTTTTAAATTTTTTTCTACAATAAATCACAAAGTAAGCCAAATTGAGTATGATATGCATGATATACACTCTAAGGTGCAAGTCTTACATTCTGAATTGAGGATTGTATACGTTACCTTGGTAGATTTGGTAATACATTTAAATAATATACTAATAAGCCAAATACATATCACCATTTCACAACCCAACCAAAGTGGATATTTTAGCCAATGCAATTTAAATCCAAGTACCTTTCATCTAAGGAATATGATGCTAAAAGTGGAAATGTGAAAGTTTGACAGGAAGGATTCAGTCACCTAGATCAACCAAATGATTTTTTTTGATATACACTAGATTTCATGTGGCCAAAATGTGGTCATGACATCCCTATATCTAGAATCAGAATAATTCATTTGGTATAGATGGTTGTGTGCTAAAAATAAGAAGGCTCTCAATCTTACCTGGTATGATTTTAATAGGATCTACAACTACACTATAGTAATAATGTGAGTGATAACCACTTTAGTCAATTAGAAAAGATGTGAAAAATAGGATTAGTCAAGGATTATGTTCATCAATCACAAAATCTCTTTTTGTGTGTGGCTAACATTCTTGAGGAAAATCTGATGACTTATTTGTTGGAGGTCTTAAGGAGCACATTGAACATGAGGTACACATGTTTAATCTAGATATTGTCTTTGAATATATTATCAAGGATTGTAGGGTATATGTTTTTTTATATCTAGTAATAGATACTTACTCACCAACATCAAATATCAAGGAAATAAATTGACACATCATTTTATTAGCCTACCAAATTGACACATCAATAAATTAAAGATAAACAAATGAAAGGTTTATGTTTTAGTTGTGATAGAAAATAGATCAAAGGAAATAAATGTGTTGAGAATAAATTGTTCTACATTGAAGGGGAAAATCAGAAATAAGATGATGATGATGAGGTATTAGGTGAAGACGAAGAGGTGACAGAGATAGAATCCAAAGAATCCAAACTAACTATCACATGTCATGCATGTTTGGATATTAACACTCCTCAAACACTCAAAGTTGTGGGTTTACTCAAGAAACTAAAGGTAATAGTATTGATTGACTCAGGGAGCACATGTAACTTCATCGACAATAAATTGGCTACTCATTTAAACTATTTCATTTATCCAGATAAATAATTTTAGGTCATGATTGTAAAAAGTGGTATAGTCAATTATTTTTTAAAATTCCATAGTATTAAGATTTGTATGGCTAACTACATGATATATTTTCATATGTTTGATATTCCCATGGCTAGGGCATACATTATTCTCTAAGTTTAATGGCTCATGACTTATGGAATAATCAAGATGAATTTCTAAAAACTATTTATGCGGTTTCATTCTGAAGGTAGGATATTTAAACTAAGTGGATTACAAAAAAAATATCCATAATTGGTTAGTTCACATCAGATGATAAATATTCTCAAAAAAGGGGCTAAAGTATTTATAGAAATATTATGTTCCATAGAAGTTTAACCAATAAATTTGTCTACACATCTTAATGTATAAATGGTTATTAATGACCACCCTACTATTTTTAATGCCTTTCAAAAATGAATTCCACCAAGAAGAGAACATGATCATGCCATATGACTACTTTCAAGGAGTCCACCACCAAGTATCAGACCATACTAGTAACCATATGCTCAAAAAAGTGAAATTGAAAAGATGGTACATGAGATGCTAGTGGCATGTATTATTAGAGATAGCCAAAGTGAATATTCATCTCTGGTGGTCATGATGCATAAGAAGGATGATACTTGGAGGATGTGCCTAGACTACAAAGTGATCAACAAGTGAAAAATCAAAGATAAGTTCCCTATTATAATAATTGAATCATTTTTAATTGAGTTACATGGTTCTATTTATTTTATAAAACTATATCTTCATTCTAGGTACCATCAAATTTGGATTAGATATGAGGATATCGCTAAAATAGCTTTCATAATTCATGAAGACAATTATGAGTATTTGGTCATGCCTTTTGGTCTCACAAATGCACCATATACATTTTAAAGTTTTATGAATACCATTTTTAAGCCTTTTTTAAGGAAATTTGTGTTGGTGTTTTTTATGACATCCTAATTTGTAGTAAATGTTGGGAAGAACATTTGCATCATGTGAAATAGGTTCTGTTAGTGCTAGAACAACATAAAATTTATACAAAACCTTAAAAATGTGATTTTGGAGTACAAAATGTGGAGTATTTAGGTCATATTATTTCACATGAAGGATTCAAAGTAGACCTTAAAAAGATCAAAGCTATGATGGAGTGGTAAGTTGTTAAAACCCTCAAGAATCTCTAAGGTTTTTTGGGACTCATTCATTATTATCAAAAATTTGTGAAAAATTATGGTATAATAGCAATGCCACTCATATTTTTTTTAAATTACTCCTTGAACTAGAATAAATCAATGACCGAGGCATTTGAAAAGCTAAAATAGGCTATGTACACCCCTCTAGTTGTGCCTACCCTTGATTTTTACAATCATTTATTATTGAATGTGACGCATTAGGATATGATATGGGGCAATAATCATGTAGGAAAATAAACCAACTATATTTGAGAGTCATCAACTCAAGGCTAAAAATAGGCTAAAACTAATCAAGTAATGGAGACCTTATCTAATGGGAAGGCACTCTAAGGTAAATATTAATCATGATAGTGTAAAATATTTTTTAGAAAATTGATTATCTTTAAAATAACAACAAAAATGGGTGACTAAGATGTTTGGACATGACTTTAAAATCATATATAATAAAAGGAAGGATAATGTTATAGTATATTCACTATCTAAGAATGATGAATTTATGGAAGCACTGTTATGTTAAATGACCATTTAGCAGGGAGATTGGTTAAAAGAGGCTAGATAAGATTTGGTGAATGATAAGGATACATATGGATTGATTCATAATTTTTAGAATAGGTCTAGTGATTATAAAAAAAAAGAGTGGAAAGGTAATGAATTATGTTATAAATATCGATTATACCTATATAAGAATTCTATACTCAAGCATAAGATCCTTTAGGAGCTTCATGAATCTCCAATAGGGGGCACTCTGGATTTTCAAAAATCTATCATAGAATCAAGAAAGATTTATTTTGGGAAGGAATGAAGGGGGTTATTTAGAAATCTATGGTTAAATGTATTGTATGTTAACAAAATAAGGGTGAAGAAATTAAGATACCAGGTCTTCTATAATGTTTATCCATTCCTATGCAAAGGTGGGAGGAGGTTTCTATGGATTTCATTATAGGGTTGACAAGGTTTAAGGGTAAAAATGTCATCATGGTAATTGTGGATAGGCTAAAAAAATATGCTTATTTTTTCCCCTTGTCACAACCATTTTTATCTAGTATGATAGTTATTAATTTTTTAGATACAGGTCAAAAGATGCATGGTACTCCCAAGATCATTATAAGTGATTATGATCCCATCTTTACTAGTAATTTTTGGACTAATTTATTTTCATGTTTGGGTACTTAGTTGGCTCATTGATTATCATATAGTATTCATTCTAATGAGAAAATAGAGGTGGTAAACAAATTCTTAAAAGGTTATCTCTATTATTTTTTCATATGATAAACAAGAATAATGGGTTCATTAGCTACCATTCATAGAATGGTGGTATAACACTTCCTTCTATACCTCTTCCAAAATGTCTCCATTTCTAACACTCTATGGTTATCATCTCCCATCCATAATTTCATAATTGAGGGTGCAAACCAAGGTTTGAGCTATTAAATTACACATTCAACATCAATAAGAGGTATTAGTTATTTTTTAAGAAAATTTGGTAATGGAAAAAAATAAAATGTAGTAACATGCAAATCAAAAATAGAGTGAGAAATATTTTGACATAAGTGATTAGGTATTTATGAGTTTGCATCCATTTAAGAAGATTCATCCAAAGAAATAAAAAAAGGATAACAAAATTTATCCTAAGTATTATGGCCTTTATATGATTCTACAAAAAATTACTAATATTGCATATAAGCTAGAGCTACCTCAGTCTGCTCACATGCATATTGTATTTCAAGTATCTTACCTAAAGAAAGTAGTTAGACATAGATTTTATACCCAAACTGAGTTACCATAACTAGATTAAGAAGACCACATCATTATATAACCTAAAGAGATCCTTCATACATGCACTAAGATGCTGAGAACAAGAAAAATTATAGAGTATTTGATCAAGTGGAATAATCTGAACCATGAAGATGCAATGTGGGAGGATGAAGTTTTTTATAGTAGTGTATACACATAATATTTTTAATCTTTTATTGATTACTTACACTTTTTATCTTTCAAGAACCCATCGAGTCTCAATCTCTCTAAGTGCATGCCTTAAGGGGTGTACCAAAAAAGGGGTGGGCAAACCATTGGTGCTTCACAAGATTGTTGTCCCTTTTACCACTTGTTATCTACACACTTTTCTCCTAAAAACCTTATCTTTAAGCTTGTTATTCTCTAATGCACCCTCCTCCAATCATTTTTCACTTTCATTTTATTTTTCCCAACCTAAATCCCCTTTCAACAATTTTTAAACTATGTTAGCTAAGTCGACCTTATATTGTTTTGTCATCAGCCCACAATACTGATGTAGTTCATTTTTAGCATGGGTTAAAAAATACTAGGTTGACTGAATCGATCATGTCAGCCATAATTTTTGTAAGGGTTTAGGGTTAGAGTTGCCTATATATACAAGTTCATTTCACCATTATTAAGAGAAGAAGAAGAAGTAAGAGCTATTATGCATCTACTTATCCACCATTATACTTGAAGAGTAAGCTTAGGGTTTCATACTTTCTTTAGAGATATAGATCTTGTCTTATGGAAAAGTCTTTTGGATGTATTGATAGGTTGTGTAGCCTAGATCTTAATTTTATTTATTATCCTTACATGCGACATCAACCTCTTGTGAATCACCTTGGCCAAGGGAGAGATTGAGGCTCGATAGCTTCATCTTCAAAGGTAAGTATTCCTAACTTTGTTCCTCCTTTCTAAAAGTAGATAGATATGCATTTGTACTTATCTTCCATGCATTGGGATTTTATATACATTGATGTGAGTATATGTCTCTTATGCATGTTTACTTTTATTTTTTCTAACCCCGAATTTATGCCATAAGCTTTGGTGAGCACTAGATTAGATTTAATTTACTTGTTATTAGTTTAGTGAGATATCAAAACATAAGACTCCTTTTGGGTTATTATGTGATTTTGCTTGACTAGAGGCTTTAAAACTCTCCCTAGCATAGTATATTATAGTAATAGCTCCCCTAATCAGGTCTAGTGGATCCCTATATTGGTCATGTTCCCACTTAAAAAATGTGTCCCCAATCAGAAGTGATGGTATGATCTCTCTTCTCTAAGTTAGGATTGATTTATAGACATGATAAAAAATTTATTACATACATTCTAGTGAACTTGATGTGAATCTAATCCTTGTAGGCTTTATTTCATGTTTTTATTTATTTTATCATTTTATTCTTATATTTTTGTGATACTGAGTCAATAGTGTCAACATATTTCTAACTTCTATGCACATGTTTATCACACAATCACATCAATATAACTCCATTCTATTTGTGTAATTTTTCCAAACTTCTAGTTCAGACTACTAGGTCGACCTAGTTGACCCCGTATATTTTTAGGAATCTAGTTCATCCTACTAGGTTGACATAGTTGACCTTGTACATTTTTAAGCATCTAGTTTAACATAATAGGTCAACCCTGTTGATGTAGTACATTTTTTAGGTCTTCAAAAAATAGGATCTACAAAACTAGGTTAACCCAGTTGGCACATTTTGAAAGTGTAAATAAAGGTACTTCAAAATAATCTTATCTTCCTCTACATCCTCCAACCCACCAAGGTTCTTTTTCATCCTTCTTTATCATTTATAACATTTGTTATAGTTCTATTTTTCATAGTTTACAATCTTTAAAACTACCCATGTACATTCAACTAGGTTGACTCTATCAATGTAGTTC
>JARHVA010006021.1:40000-312500 GCA_037957365.1 Torreya grandis
CCAACATTCTTGTAAGCACAAACTGAGAAACCCAAGAACAAACAAATATCTCCAATTTGATTTTAACATACCTTCAGCCCACAATACCACCTAAAACATGCTAGTATAAGGTCAACAAACCTTTATATGAAAAAATATCATCTTGAAAACTCACAAATCCTTTTATGCCACTTGAAAACCTTTAATTTAACCCTACACATTGACCATAAACAACTATGACATCACTCTAACGTCACCACATCATCTCTTCAATTTAGACATCTCTATTCCAATTGAAAATAATTATCTATAGCCTTTTAGGACCATCTAAAGAACACCACAGAAACACTTGATTCTCCACTAAAAGGATTCTCTTTAAGAAGCATAGATAGAGACACCTCACTTTATAATGTCCTAGAATAATGTGAAACCAGGAGTTACCCAAAAATCCTCATATTCCTTCTCCTCCTTGGTCATATGATAATTTTAATTCTTATTATTATTCTTAGGCTTAAGAGAAGAAAAATTCTCAACCAACACAACATTCTCATTTTCTTCAAGAATTAGATTGATAATACATGGAGACAACATAGATTCATGACATAACTTTAAATCCAAAAAGTCCACCTTGTAGTTTTGAATCTCATCATTAGGCATAGACAATTGATGTTGTTTGAAGATACTTACTCAAAAATACTAGGATGTATACTTGGATCCATACACACCTCAGAACTAGGCTCAACCAACACCTTGGTCTTCTCCTTGAGCTTGGTTTCTTCATTCTCAACATGAGTAGATAATGAGAGTCCTTGACAGTCTTCAAATTATGTAGCATTCTCCACCATATTAAACATATTACTTAGACCTACAATCTCATCATGACTCACAGTTACCATCTTTGGCTTCCATGAGTTAACTTGCCTTCTTACTTGCACTCTAGGAGCCTGATTGAACCTATTCTAACTTATAGGCCTCTACTTGTAGAATCTAGAAATGTGATCTCTCTTTTGATAGTTGAATCACATCATACCTTTTTCAATAAGCTCATTTTGTCTTACCAGATTTGGATAAAATATTGCAATGTGTCCAAGTTCATAAAAACAATAACACTCAATATTTATTGAAGGAAACTTAACTTGCCTTACCTTAAATAGATAATATTTTTCAAAGTGTCCCACATCATGACAATTGAATCACTCAACCTTGCTCACACCTTTTGTATTCAAAGTCAAATTGTTATTATTCACATTAGTCTTCATCTTGTCTTGAGTTGCACTCTTTGGTTCTTCTTTGTATCCAATACCAGTTCTATCACTTGCATGATTTTGATCATTTAGAATATTGTCTAGATTACTTAAGCTCTTTTCAAATCTCACAAATGACTTCACCTTACTATATGTCTTCTCTAACTCAAATATAAATGGCTCATTTTCAATTACATACCTTGAAAATTCATCTTCTTTATCTTTCAGACTTGTAAATAAGACTTCCAAGTGACAACTGAGATGATTGACCATATCTTCATGCTCCTTGGTGTCTTCATTTATTCTTTCCTCATAGTCTTTGAGTTTAGATATCATATTTGTATTGATATTATTATCAATATTTATTTCTTCAATAGCATTCATCAATTCAATCTCACAGTCCACCTCATATTCATCATCATCTGAATCACTCCAAGTAGACTCCTTTTGATGTGAGCAACTACCTTCTTTAGCCATGAAGAGGGAACTATCCTCAGCCAGACCATAATCTTCATGATCATATTTAGAGTCATTGACTTCACTCTCATATGATGAGCTACAATATTCTTTGGTGTAGATACTATTCTTGTCCTTGAAGTAATTCTTATTATTGTTAAAACTCTTGAATCCCTTTTTGATTTTATTAGACCTGAATGATCTCTTTCCATCATCATGACCTTGATCATGATCTTCATCATCATTTTTATTATACTTATGAGGGTACTTATTATTAAAAAGTCCTATCTCACCACAATTGAAGCATTTGAGGGGTAGTTTACCTTTATACTTGCCTAAACTTATTCTCAATTTCCTTGAAATCAAAGCAATTATTCTATCCTCATCTATATCAAAAATGTCACCCTCTTTGGGTTTCTTATCTTGTAACTTCTTATTTAGCTTCATATTAACTTGAATTTTGCTTCTTTATGTGGTGGTATATCATCATTCTTCCTCATCTCATAGGTAGTAAGAGTGCCATGTAATTGATCCATCTTTAACTGACTAATATCATGACTTTCTTATATAGTAGATACCTTTGGATCAAACTTGAAGTATAAAGACCTTAATAACTTTTAAAATATAGTAGCCTCTTCAAGTTTCTCTCCAAGACCTTTGATGATGCTCATAATCTCATCAACTCTCTACAAAAAAGATGCCACAGAATCTTCTTCCTTCATTTTGTGACTTTCAAATTACCTTTTGTGAGTATGCAACTTAGCAAACTTAACCTTTAAATATATTTCATAAATGATCTATATTTTGTATCATATATATTTATTATATTTACAATGGATTACCTTGGTATATTCAATCTTTGAAATACCACAAGTGATAGCATTCATTGCATTGGAATTATTCTCAAACAACTTCTTGTCTGCAACACTAGATGGAGGAGTAGTAGGAGCAACATAACCATCCACAATAGATTGCCATAAATCAAAACCTAGGTACATGATGTAGGTCCTAATCCTTGTACTCTAAAAATCATAATTAGATCCATTGAAAATTAGTGATGACTACCCATATTGTACCTTCAATCACCTTCAAGTTTTCAAGCCTTTACCAAAGGACCTACTTTGATACCAATTTTTAGAAGTACAATCACTAAGAGGGGGGTGAATTAGTGACACCATATATTATAATTTTAATCCTTTAAAACTATTAAATAGTCATCATATATCAACTTGATCAAGCAACATTAATAAGAGATCTCATTTATTTAATGTATACACAAGATCAAACACATAAAACATAGTTCCTTTGGAAAACCCTCATGGGGAATAAAACCCACTCTCAAAATTTTAATACATGGATTAATTGTCATATAATAAATTATAAACAAGATATTTGTCAACTCATTTAGACTATAAAACTTTGATCAAATCCTCTTAACCAATGGTCTTTAGTGAACCACCTATTTCACAAGGAGCAACTGCCCCTAAGAGAGATCAAGTCCTTTAGACCCTCATTGAAGTGAACACCTCCACCTTAGTACTGATGTATTAAACACCTGATGATGGATCTTTTATTATCTATGTTATACAAAAACTCCCTCTCTATCTCATATAGGCCTCTCACATAGGTATGCCATAATATCTCTCCTTCTTCACTCAAACTATCCTCATATACATAATCAGACCTCTTTGAATATCTTAAATCTACAATATAACTATTTTTACATCCAAAATATGACCTAAAGGTCATACACATAGTCCTAAATCTATTCTACTTATCAACCCATCCATTTGACACACCTACTCTTCTTTGTCCTTTGCTTCAATGCTCACTCATCACATACAAGACTTACACAAGTCTTCCAAAGTCTATAAACCATCATCTTTGATTTCAATATATATATATATATATATATATATATATATATATATATATATATATATATCATTATTATCAATATCACAATATTTAATATTACACAAAACACATGTCTTCACCTTTAAGGCATCTTACATGGGTCATACTTAAGCACAACTTTCTTTTTAATGATGACCCAATCACCTCTTTGTCAATTTATTGAGAAAACTAAGAAGATATAAACACTTTCCAAATTCATATAACCATTAAAAATGATCTATAGGTTCTCCTTAAGTGAAAACAACCACCACATTACCCTTTTGCTTAAGCACAAATCACTCAAACAACATTTTGTGCATACAGTCACCATGAATGAACACACAATTGACTTATAAACCTTTGTTCATACTGCATATGATTAATCAAACCTTAAAAATTCACACATATTATCCTCATGGAGTATAAAACATGATACAATATTTAATCCATCATTAAACATCAGAACAAGCTCAATTACCCTTCTCAAATTTCTTGCAGAACACAGTCGAACACATAGTCAACTTTGGAGCTCAATATTTGTTTGTGCAAATATTTAAACCTTAAAATTTATATTTATATATGTGACTTTAATTCCTATATAAATTCACTTTTCACACCATGATCAAATTCTTCCTATATCTAAAGATATGGCCTAAAAACTAGACACTTATCTTTTCTTTGTTAAATTCAAATATTTGAATTCAAATGGTCACAGTTAAACATCAACCACTTTTCTCACATATCATTCTCTCAAATATTTAGATTAAATTTGAATCATATATCTTCTTTGAACTTTAATGCATAGTGCACCAATGCCTAAATGTTAAAATTTAAATAATTGACCTCATCTCATGTAATTTGTCACCATTGACCTCATATGCTTCATCGATCTCTTTGGGATTGTCCTTGATTTAGTTATGATATAATTGATCTTGATTAGTAATAATACCTGATCATCATTATATCTTGGAATAATCTCAATCTTTATCTCTACTTAACATTAAACTTTAAATAGTTGACCTCATCTCATTCAATCTTGTCATATTGACTCAACATGTACCATCAATATCTACGGATCATGTAGGTCCTTATCATGTAACATGTACTATTAGATCAATATTTAAAATCACCCATGAGCCATAGGATCTATTTTTGGTCCTTGTATTTACCCTTTTCAAAATTGGCTAAGTATGGGGACCATTACAAACTACTTAGAAGGCAAACTTTGCTTCTTAATAACTTTTATTGCGCTTAGACACATGATCTAAAAATTGGACCATTTGATCTAGTCACATAGGAGAATATAAACACATATAAAACTTAACTTGAAAAATTTTCACATGTGAGATATAACTTTGTTAAACTAATCACTTAGATTTTTCTACCATAGAGCCAACTATGTTAAGAACTGCCTAAAAGGCCAACTTTACACATGCATATCTTTTCATGTGCCTCATCGTATGATATAAAATTTTGTGAAAATAAAATAGGCACAAAAATTAAAAAACCCATATGATAAAATTATCCTCATACCTTCACATTTGCTAAATATAAAAGCATCAAAATGCCTACTCAACATTTCTTGCAACATTATAAATTTGGCTATGGGAAAACCCTGTCAAACTGCTTAAAAGCACAAATTTGCACTTACATATATTTTATCACATTTAGCTGCATGACATAAGATTTATTGAATATAAAATAGGTAAAATTTTTATCACAACCATATTACCAACTCCCCTTGATTCATCTACACATGGAAATGGTGATGTCAATAAACTACCTACTCAAATTTTTTTCCACAAGACCTAAAATGTCTAGATGAAACCAATGATCAACAAAATGAAAATCACTCATGAAAAAAAGAAATAAAACATCATAAAACATATTAGGGACCTCTTACACATATTAAAATCATCATATTCTTCCCTAATCATCTTTAAGCATGCAAACTCTGATGATTAACCAAGCCTTCTTCAAGCATACTAGGACAAGCTCATTATACACTTTGTCATTGTCACTTAGAGTACCAAGGAAATTCATATATTCACTAGGACACCTCCATGACATCATTGATAACTCTCCAAAAAAAATTATTACCCAAATCCTACCTACTTATATTTCATCACCAAGGGGGAAGCTAACTTGGTTTTCTGGCCATGTATAAACATGTGGTTAATGGTATATTTTGGCTAAGAACCTGACACCTTTATCACTATAGTGTGTGAAGTGAGGGGGTAGACTCAAATACCAAGCCTATACCATTTCCGATATAGATCCCTTTCAAATCAAACATCTTGAAACCATCCTTAGATTGATTTCTAGTTCCTTGCTTACATCTAACTTCCCATTACATCTAAAATCATATTATAATAATCTAACAACATTTAGGATGACCACTTAGGTTTTACTTTCTAATTTTATTGATTTCTCTTTGCTCAATTGTATGTTTTATTGTAAAACTTGCATTATCCAGTGTTGGTACAAGGTTTTAAGTTGTGTAACTTTATTGAATCAAACTCATTAACCCAATTTATTATGTGTTTACTTCCATTTCTTGCTTTCAAAGTACATTGCAAAATTTTCCCTATTTTATAACACTATCATCTCTATTGAAAAATTCACTTACAAACTAATTTACCTCTCCCCCTTAGCATACTAAGTTGACTGGGTTGACTTAGTATCTTTCAAAACTTCCTTCTTAACATATTAAGTCGATTGGGTCAACTTAGTATCTTTCAAAACTTCCCCCTTCACATACTAAGTCAATTGGGTCGACTTAGTATATTTTAGAACATCCTCCTTAGAATACTAATTATATTGGGTGGACTTATTATCTTTCTAAATTTCTTCATTAGCATAATAAGTCAACCCAATTGACTTAGTACCTTATGGGCTAACCTTATTCAATATGATGTCAATGCGATTGACCCTGTTCACTTTAGGGCAACCTTATACCTCTTTTTGGCCAGTTTTGTCCCTATTTTTCCTCTTATCTTCTTGATATCCACTCTTACTTGGCATTATGAAGCCTCTTATCAAATTATTTCTTGATAGTCTCAACCCATTCCTAATGTACATGGGTTGTTCTCTCCTACCTTATCTGTCCACCATAGAAGATAAATATTTATGGTGCAGCTCTTCATCACATGGCTCTAAATCTTCTCAATATTGATCTACCCTATATCATATAGTAGATCCATAAAATCTTATTAGACAAATCCAAAACCATGAAAACCATATACCTTATACCACTTTTACACTTTATAAACCTATAAGTCATAAACTCATCAACCCATATACATCACACTATCTTCCACCTCTTACAACTAATGTTCACAATCCTCTTGTTGCACCCATAATAAGATCACCAAGCCTTATCACTTCCCAAAGTAACATGTTTGAACCCACTCAAATTGATATTTATATGATTCCTAATTATTCAAAAACTTTGATGATAATACTATTTACACTCCTACCAAGAATGGTGGCTTTACCAAGCTTCCTTCTCTTACCACACTTAGATAACTAACATTACTATTGGGAATCCTCCACCTAAAAATAATAATCCTCCTAACAACACTAATGACCCTATTAAAAACAAAAACCCACCTATTTATACAACTCAACTTCTTACACAAGTCATATAACAAATGAAAATCATGCAAACAACTAATCATTCTTAAATTATAAACATGCAAGAACATTTATTAAACATAACTAGTCAACCAACTCAAGTCATCATGTCTCAACCAAACCAAAATTTTGTCCCTCCTCTCATTAGAGATGGCAATGGGAATATCATCCCTCAACCTCTAGTGAATAACAAAATGCTTCAACATCTTCAAATTGAACCTTTAACTCCATTCATTGCATCCATAGATATTTGAAACATTTCTCCAACTATCACATATAATGGGACTAAGGACCCTAGTATCTTTCCTAAGTCTTTTGGTAATCTATATAAGGAATGCATCCAAACTAACACCTTTACTACCATAAGGATATTATCTAAAGAATTTATTAGTGATGCATTTGAATGGTACAACCAAATTCTTAGACATTCCATCTCATAACTAGAGGATTTAGTAAATGCTCTAGTGTAGGAATTCCAACATGATGACCTTCTTGAAAATTACCTTAACAATTTTATCAATGCCAAGTAACTTGTTAATGAATTTGTTCACACTTTCATCAAATGATGGAATTCTATATCTCACAAATTGGACCATAACATGAATGATGATACTCTTTTAAAACTATTTATTACTGCTCTTAAATTTTCCCTTTATTACAAAGTTTAAATCTTTTCACCTAAAAATTTAGAAGAATACTTAAACCAAGAAAAAAGGCAAGACTTTATTATGACTCAATTTTAAACACCTCAAATAACTACTAAATAACCTTTTCAATCATTTTCTCATAACATTGATTCATCCAAGCCTCCCCAACCTCAAAATGGAGCATCCAATCCAACCAATTTTAACTTAACCCACCCTCTCTTGAGTCTAGAAAAACTTAAGAATAAATTACCACTCTCTAAACCAATGAGCTTTGATCCTTCCAAATCTCCTCCAAAATGGTACAATCCTAATAAATTTTGTTGGTGGCATGCTACTATAGGTCATTCTCATGAGTCTTGTCATGATCTTCACTGATTTCTTCTTTCTTCCTTACTTGGTCCATATTTAAATCTTGATACTCTCACAAAAAAATGTTATCAAGAATATCTTAAAGCTTCTCAACTTCAATCTCAGGAACCACAATCACATCAACATCAAATACCTAATAAATAACACCAATTATGTCGTCCCTACACTTCATCCACTACTATTGTTCGAATCATAATTGATCCTTCTTCCTAAACCAATAAGGAAAGGATAGCTAACATGAACAACTTTAAACATATCTTTGCATCCATTTAACCTCAACCTCCAAGTCACATGAACCAATCAATTACCTAATTCAAATGCCTACTCTAAAGCATATCATACATGGACCTCCTTTAGCTCTTCATACCTCTCCTACACATCCTATGTCACATTCAACATCCCTAAAATCTAACAAACCAACACAGTTGCCAATATCCAAATGCACCTACCAACCCAATGCAAATCATTCTAATGGTTTAATATTACCTCACTCCATCTCACATGTTGGGGCATCTTGTGATGTTGATACACATTTACCTTTAGACTTTGGGCCATCTTGCAATGCCCATTCCTACATCCACTTAACCATTAGAGCATCTTGTGATGCCCACTCTTATTATACAATGCATACTAACAAATAAATTAAACTTCAAGAAACCTTCTAAGACTTATAGACTTGTATTTTAGATGTTGATCTTTGATACAGATGTTAGCATAAATATTACTTGTTATTTTTGTCTCATATTTATTTGTTTTTATGTATTTTACTTCTTTTAGTCACACTTTACTACACATTATTATTTTCCTTTACATTCTTTAGTTTTTTACACATTACATTTGGCATTTGTTTTCATTTTTGTTCTTATATATCTCTTTTATTTTTGTCTTTTTATATCATTCCCTGCCTTAGTAGCTTTATGATTATTTTTTCCCATTATTTGGCATTCACCTGATTGGTGTTCACCTTGTGAGTTATAGTGTAGGACCATGGATACAACTTGGCCTTCCTCACAAAATACCACATTAAAACATCTTTAAACCACTTTTTTGGATGAATATTACATTCATTGGAGTTTTTACTAGATCCATTATAGGTTAGCATGGCTTCTCTAGTGACATGACTATCATAAGCATAGCCTCATCTCTTTTATATCACTATTATACTTCCTTGTGATCAGTTATGAGCATATACATCATTGTATCACTTATTACATATATGGGTCTCTTATGATCCCCATATTTTCATTATTTTCTTTTATTTGAGGTTCACATTGATCAATTTTTAGATTGCACACTTACTTGTCGGCAAATCTAGGAGTTTTTAGACACCTTGGTCTTTAGGTACTTTTCTCTAGTGACCAAGTTTAAGCTCTCTTGTGTTTGTCATCTTTAACACCCATGTCTGGTTTCCAAATCTCTATGGAGGAGGAATACAAAAGGCCAAAAGAAGTTAAAAGCCAAATCATAAAATACAAACAAAAGGCAATGATTTAGAAGGCAAAAGTAATTCCAAAAGTAAAATCACAATAAAATACATGATTCAAATCATATCTCCTTCTTCTAGTCAAAGCTCAAACTCCAAATTTGGCCTCACAATAGATCTGAGGTCCATTAGGGTGTGGTAGGCCAATAAATTAGAAAACAAGAATAAAAAAATCATTTAATGCTACCTACTTTCTCATGCAAGTACCCAATCCTCATAGTAGACCAATAACTTTGTAAGGGGTCTTGAATAACGAGGAGCACATGATGGGAAGGTAGGTTCATTTTAATTTTCATGCATATAGCTTTCACAGGATAATCTATATACTTCTCTTGTTAGCCCAAGCTCTATGTTCATTAGTCAAAATATCTTAAGTCCTTGGTGTTGATAGTTCTTATCCTTTCTCACTTGGTGTCTCATTATTGCTAAGGATGTTCACATCACCCATGTGGTGCCTCATATTCCTTATTTACATCATATTTTCCTTATATTCCCCTTGAGGGATATTGATTTTAGCCGATCACATATACCTTATTACACCTCTTGGTTTATAGTTTTTGAGTTGCAATTGTAAGACCTTAGATAGGACCAAGCCTTCTTCACAAACACCCCTCCACCATTTGTTTACCAGACCATCTCATTTTCATACTAGTCATGTCATTAGGTAGTTCTATTTTCTTACGTTGTATCTCAGAAAAAGCACTAAGTTTGAGTTTTGATCTTTTAGAGATTTTGATTTTCATTTCTCCATCATGTACTTGTTTGATTTTTTGGACTTTCATTATCTTACATATGACATTTGGCATTCTTAACTATTTTTCTTTATGTATGACTTCTTCATGTTTATCTCACATTTTGAATCACATCTCATTTTCAATCAGTCATGTTTTTCTTCATGTTTGATTTGACATGTTTTTCTTCATGGGATTACTTTTCACTTACTTATATATCTTTGTTAAAGTCTTATTAGTTTGATATTTCATTTTTTATCATTTATGTTTTACATACTTCCCAATGTGATTTAGAATGTTCTACATTCCTTTTTAACATCTATGTTTTACACATTTTCCTATGTAATTTATTGTGTTCTTCAATCATTTGTCATTTATTTGCCATAATTTTGTCATCCATTTGCCTTAAATATTCTAAAATTTGTCTTAACAAGCTTAATTTATTTTAATTTATCCATTTTTTTAATCAATTTGACCTATTTTTAGCCTACCTAACCCTTTTAGCCCTCAATCAACCATTATGGGCCTTTCTAACACTCTTTCAACCTATTTCATGCATTGTTATACTATTCTGGTCACTTAGTCAAACACTCAATTGAGCAAAATTTCTTATCTTGACCAGGTTGACTTAACAAACTAAGTTGACCCTTTATTTTTTTCTCCCTTAGTACTAAGTTGGTAGAGTGTATTACTCTACTAAGTCAATATTAATTTACTAAATTGATAGAGTGGATTACTCTACTAAGTCAGTAGCAATGTACTAGGTTGGTACATATCTACTAGGTTAGTGGTGTGGATTTCATATTTTTAGTCTACTAGGTCAACTGGGTTGACCTAGTTGGTTCTGACTGCTGACCCCATTCCTTACCTTTCAAATAGTTCCATCATATTATTTATTTTGTGCATATCTTTCTTTCTACTAATCCATTTCTTAACCATAAGATGTTATGGAATTGTGACGACATAGAGAATATTTTCTAATACTATATTCCTATCTTCCAAAACTTTCAATTTTTGGCTATTTTTTGCACTAACTTCTATAGATTCACCTAATGTTCTTCACATTGAATGCCTTTAGTTCTCTTGTAGTTTACTTATATATCTACAAAACTAAGGTAAGTAAATGTATGTGTTTTTCAAATTTTTCCTTTTATTTATCTTATTTTTTGCTTACTGCACTTTATTTAGCATCAGTGTTATGTGTTATCATGTTTTATTTCTCGAAGTACCATCCTATGTCATACTCACATGACACATGATGAGATTCGAGTGGGTCATATGTATATACATAATATTTTCAATCTTTTATTGATTAATGACACTTTGTATCTTGTAGAAACCCATTGAGTCTCAATCTCACTGAGTGCATACCTTAAAGTGTGCATTGGGAAAGGGGTGGGTAGACCATTAGTGTTTTATACGATTATTTTCCATTTTGCCACTTGTTATCTACACACTTGTATCTTAAAAAAAATATCCCTAAGCTTATTCTTCTATATTAAACCATCCTCTAGTAAGTTTCCACTTTCATTTTCCTTTTCCTAGCCTAAATCCCCTTTCAATAGTTTTTAAACTATGTCAGTTGAGTCAACCTTGCATTGTTTTGTCATCAACAAACAATGCTAATGTAGTTCATTTTTAGCATGGGTTAAAAAATACTAGCTCAACTGAGTTGACCCTATCAGCCATAATTTTTGTAAGGGTTTAGGGTTAGAGTTGCCTATATATACAAGTTCAATACACTATTGTTGAGAGAAGAAAAGAAGAAGTAAGATCTATGCTGCATATACTTATCCACCATTCTACTTGAAGAGAAAGCTTTTGGTTTCATAATTTTTTTGGAGATACATATCTTATCTTGTGGATAAGTCTTTTAGATGTATTGATAGGTTGTGTATCCTACAGCAAATTTATCTTTGTCATCCGTAGATACCACAATAACCTCTTGTGAAGCACCTTGGCCAAGGGAGAGATTAAGACTCGATAGGTTCATCTTCAAAGGTAAGAATTACTAAATTTTTTTCTCCTTTGTAAGAGTAGATATATATTCATTTGTAATTCTCTTCCATGCATTAGGATTCTATATACATTTATGTGAGTATATACCTCTTATGCATGTTTAATTTTATTTTTTTAACCCCCACTTTGTGCCATAAGCTTTGGCGAGCACTAGATTGAATTTACTTATTAGTTTAGTGAGATATCAAAACACAAGACTCCCTTAGGGTTATTGAATGATTGTGTTTAACTTGAGGCTTCAGAACCTTCCCTAGCAAGTGTATTAAGGTAAGAGATACCCTAATTAGGTCTAACAACTTCCCATATTAGTTATGTTCCCACTTAACAAATGTGTCCCCAATCAGAAGTATATGGTAGGACCTATCTTCTTTGAGTTAGGATTGATTTATAGACATTATGTATTTTTGATTGCATACAAGTAGCAAATAGAACTATTCAATGTTGAGGACAACATTTTTTTGAAGGGGAGGGGCTTCTTATTCCCTTATCCTATAACTTGTGTTGTGATATGTGTAGCTGACTTGTGTCTTACATAACTCCTTTATCATGTTTCATTTCTCTAGGATCTCATTTGGTTAGATAGGTCAGCCTAAAGAGTAACCATAGCCTAAGAAGACTATAAATAGGAGGAAGGGATTAATACTTTATCATCATATTATGAATTATGCTCTTATTAGAGCTTATGGAGGTTTCCCCCTCAAAGTGGATTACCATTTGTTTATATATTCTACTATATTTCAGTCATATTGATCTATTATTGTTATTATAATATATTAGTGAATTAATTTCATTACAATTTATGAGCCATGTCCTTGGACTAAATCATACAATTTTACATTTCCTTTAAAGTTCTATTTTTTTATCAATGACATCATTTTGTTGAGGGTTATAGGACCTTGTAAATTGATGCAATATGTCATGCTCAGTAAAAAATTATTGAAAAGTATCACTACCATATCACTTTGCTCCCCCTGCCCATTATTAGTGTGTACCTTTTTGAGTATAAGAGATTAATACTTCTCTACAAAGGCTTTAAATTCCTTAAAGTTCTCAAAAAATTCAATTTTCTACTTAAGAAACTACACCCAATTTTTCCTAGATAAATCATCATAAAAAATGAGTTCATATTTTACTCTAGAAAAAAGAGTGGGAAATTTTAAGAGATCATTATGCACCAAATCAAGAGGAGATTTTTCCTGGGAAACCTTGTATTTTGGAAAAGGTTCCTAGTGTTATTTTCCAAGCATGCATCCAAGACAAACACCATCAATATAAGAGACCCTAGGAAGGCCTTTCACCAAGTTTTGTGTATTCATATGCTATAAATATTTGTAAGTTATGTGACCAAAGTGTTCATGCCACAATTTTATCATTGAATCAACATGAGTAACAAAAGATGAAGTAATAAATGGATCAAATTTATCAAAAGTGTAAAGACATGAGCGATGGTCAATAATACATGTTATAACTACAACCTATGGATATTGTAATTATCCAATTATAGCATTATGTGGAGAGAATTCCAAAATCTTCCTAGTGCTTGAATTACATATTTGATATACAAACAATAAATTATTGGTAATTCTAGGAATGAGAAGTACATCATTGATGCCCCCATCATAAATTAGAATTATGTCATATCCCAAAACATCTATTCTAAAAGAGTTTCCAACTTCAATGTAAGAAGTACCATGAGCAAAAATAGATGGTAAAAGATCAAACAAATGTGTTAGATGGTGAGAAGCACTAGAATGGATAATCCAATTTTTAGGTGATGTTATCAATGCCCTTGTAGAAAGTGCTTTCCCCTTGGTTGATGAAGGATTTGAAGATGATAGAGAAGGAATATAAATGTTGTGTTTTTTTACTATTGCTTACAAATCTTCCATCTTCTTAAACATATAGACTCATATTGATTTTTTCCACCACAAAATCCATAAGGATAATGTCTTATTATTTCTGAATTATCATTTTGACTTAGAAGACTTAGAAGATTGAGAGGACATAGGATACTAAGAGGTATATTTTACATACTTATTTAAGTGTATTTTATTTGGATTAGGTTTGATTTATCTTTAGAGGAGCTAAAAAAAATGCATGAATTTTCTTAGGAGAGCATCAAGGGATACAAACTTAGTTTTCTCTCTAGTTATCCATTCAAAAAATGGCTCAAAACTAGGCCATTAGAGCTAGTAACCTAAGGCATCCATTACATAATAAAAATTATGAGAAAACACACTAAAATAACTTTTTAATTTTGATAGAATAAATAAAATAGCCTTTTTATTCATCTTATCTTTCCCTTAGATTTTAATTGTGATCTAGTGGGTTTAAATCTGGTAAGAAATTATTCAATAGTGGGAGTCAGAGGGAAAAAGAGAGGATAATTTGACGTCAACTTAAAAAAATTTGAACTCATTCACCTTTCCAAAAAATTATTCAAATTTGTTTGAGGCTTCCTTTAGGGGATTGACGTTTGTAATGTTGAACAAAAAATTATCTAATACATTGATATTAATCAAACCAAGGGCCTCATCTTGCTTACATGCATACATGTACTTGTTATTATTTGAAGTTAATGCTATAACTATATCTTTAAAAAATATCCACAAGACTTTGGATTATATAAGTTACTACATTTTTTATTCCAAACATGGTACTTGGAGGTGTTGAGGGGATGAAAGAGATAGGTACCCATTGCTAAATAAGAGGAGAAGAAGAGCCTTGACATGAGAAGACAAATAAACACCCAAAAAGAAAATAACATAGCTCCTTCTTTTACAAATATTTGACAAAAAAAAAATCTTTACAATATGTACCTTTTGACCAAAAAAATTCACCATTACCCCTTTAAAAACCAAAATTCCCTCCCACTTTATAATATTATTGTCACCAAAAAATTATATAAAATAACACCCCACCACATTAAAATATCTTCTTAAAAAAATTTATAAGGTTTTAAACCCATAATCTATTGAGTGAAGATTTTTACAAAACATATACATGCCAATATACCAATATATCAACTCATGCATATGGAGGTGGAAAATAATATTTAAATTTTGAGGTTCAACATTGAATAAATAAAACCAAGCTAGATAAACCCATGGCTAGGTGGTGATAGGTGTTCCAACGACTATTTGATAGAATTGAAGAGGTGAAGACATGTTGGTGAAGGCTTTGGATGAACAACAAATCATGATGGTGGATGTTATATGTAGTGGTATGTAGGTAAAGGCAAAACTAGTAGAACTTTGTTAACCAATGATTGAGGAGAGAACCATGGGAAGACTGGCTTGCCATCAAATGCACCTTGCCAATGCTTCAATTATAATTATACAATGCTGATCTAATTTATAACAATTCCAAATCCATGAGAAAGTGGAAAATCAATGTAATGACAATGGTGATTGGTTGTGGTGGTAGATAATGACTAGGTATGCAAATAATTGATGGAAGGAGCTGGTGGAAACATTTGACTTGGAGGTGTTTGAATGAATAACAATGTAATTTAAAATAATTTAATCTTAAATAAATCTTATTTTTAAATATTTTATCAAATAAATTAGTAGTGTAGGTGTCATACTTTGTTTCCTGCTAATGAAAACCAAGACCAATATTAAGATATAAAACTAATTAATAATAATAAAAAACTAAACTTACATAATGTTGAATAAAATGTCATATGATCATTAAGAAATTATAATGCAACAATATAACTTATATGGCCCAAAAACTAAACAAAACTTTATGCATATGCCAAATATAGTAGACATAGAGCAATGTTGATCCAAAAAACAATCTCTTGAACCTTGTTAAAAATTTCTTATTGAGTGTGGGTAAGACGCTATGTGTAATGGTTGTTGGAGAAGTTATAATGCTAAGATATCATCATAGAGTGAGAAAAAGGCAAATATTGATCTACATTATTAACTCAAGAGAATAAAACCATAATAAATAATGTTTAATACCATAAAATCAATCACTCGACATAATAAAAAATACAAAGAAATTATATTAAGATAAATTGCTTATTGAAATCTATTACACACTTCCATTTCTTGTATCTTTATGATATTTTATGGATTACGTGAATACCTATTATATAGGTGAGAGATGATGGAATTGTCTAAGATCTAACTAATAGAATCAAATACACGAACTACAAATACAAAGCAAATAGAAGCAAAACTCCATTGTTGAGACTAAAATCAAAATAGAGCAAAATAATAATAATATTGCATTCATAACTCCTTTAAAATAGCTTAGATGAGAGGTGTATTTATAGGTACAATGGATGCATAGAGCCAAGACATTTGGCAATGTGAACACAAGACTTTTGCCAAATGGTTTGTGTGCTATATATGTCAATATTGGTGGGTAAGGGTATCTTTACCCACCAATTTGACTATAATTTTCCCATGTGAAGGTGAACCTTAATTACCTCACTTATGAAACCTAAGTGACCTCAAAATAACACCTAATCAAGCTAAATACAAGTGTAGGAATAATCCATAATAATAAATACAAGAAAAATATTTTTTTACACTAACAACCTCCCTTAAGCATAAACTAGGTGGCTAAACAAAATTGGGTCCCGACAACATGGCCTGATGAGGTACCCAAGTATAATGCAACTCTCATAAGGTGGAGGAAAAGGAGAGAACCCATAAGAAAAAAACTCCACCCCAAAAGAGAGAAAAGAAGAAGAGGACTAGAAGGCCCTGACTAAAGATGATGCTAATGCAAACCATATCCTAAGAAGAGAATGCAAGTGAATATACTTACTCTCAGTGAAGGGCTTATTGAAGATATTAGCTATCTGCTCTATAGTCTATCAAAATTTGAGATTAATGACCTGTACATAAATGAGATCTCGAATGAAGTGCATATGAATCTTGATGTGTTTGGTCTGTTGATGTTAGACCAAAATATTGTAGATCTAAATGGTGCTTTGGTTATCACAAAAGATGATTATGGGTCACTTGAACTGTATACCAAACTCAATAAGAATCCCTTAAAGCCAAATAGCTTTAGTACCAACATTGATAGCCATTATGTATTTAACCTCAATAAATGATAAAGCAATAGCATTCTGCTTCTTGCCAAACCAACTAATTGGCCTTAAACCAAGTGACAAACTATATCCTAAAGTGGACTTTCAATGTTGAATATAGCTATCCCAATCTAAATCTATGTATCTAGTCAAGTCAATATCAATGCCTGCTCCATAATGAATCCCAAAACTATGAGTACCCTAAATGTAGTGGAGAATCCATTTAGTTTCTTTTTAATGTAGCTCATGTGGTGTCTGCATAAACCTAGAGACCATGCCCACTACATATGAAATATTAGGTCTAGTGTGAGTCAGATAGATGAGGCTACCAACTAGTTATTGATACAAGGTAGTATCAACCAATGGAGAAGAACATTCAACCTCAAGTTTGACTCTAAAAATAAAGGTATTCAGAGCTGGCTTACAACCATCCATGTGAAACTATGCAAGCAATTCAAGAGCATACTTAGATTGTGAAATGGTAATCCTTGAATCAGACTGTGAAATCTCAATACCAAGGAAATAATGTAATAAACCCAAGCCAGTCATAGAGAATCTATCGTATAGAGTAGTTTTCACTACTGCAATAGAGGATGAATAACTCCCTTTGATAAATAGGTCATCCACATATAGAACCAGAATCAAGAGTGAATTATCTTTCTGTAAGATGTAGACATTCATATCAAAATTGCATCTAGTAAACCCAACTATGAGAAGAAATGAATCCATCTTGGCATACCAAGCTCGAGGGGCCTATTTGAAGCCATAGATAGATTTTTGAAGTTTACATACTAAGGAAAACTCTACCACAAAACCTTGTGGTTGTTATATATATATCTCCTTCTCAAGGTCACCATTAATAAATGCACTCTTCACATCCATCTAATGAACATCCCAATGATAAGTTGTGACAATGGAAAGAGTGAGTCGAATAGAATTCATTTTAGCGATTAGAGAAAATGTTTCAGTATAGTCTATGCTAGGAACTTGTGAAAAACCTTTTTCTACCAATCATGCTTTAAACTTATCCACTGACCCATCTACTACAAATTTTTTTGATAGATCCACCTACATTGAATAAGTTTCCTTCCCTTAGGAAGTAGTACTAAATCCCAAGTGTGGTTCCTAATTAAGGAACTATACTATTTATGCATAGCTATATCCCACTCAGGAATTCCATATGCCTCATGAAATGATTATGGATTAGAATCACAAGCAATGACAACATGTGTAACACCCTAAAATTATGAACAAGTCCATCTAACATCTGATGGATTCCCAGCCCAATCACCTACACTCTATAGAGTCTATCTAGCCCAAAGAGGACCTAAGATTAGAGAATCAGGGGGATATTATTCAACTTTATAATTGTGACTATGAATGAAATGAGGTAAATTTCTATCACTATCCTCATCATCTAAAGTAGAAGAAGAATCTTCATCAATAGGTATCTAATTTGGATGATTTAAATCATCTAAACTATCATCATATCCCAAAGAGTCCAAAGAGGAGGGAGAAGTGTCATGTGTGGAGTCTGATGGACCCTATTGAAAGTGTACACTCCTCTCAATGAACAACTCATATGTGGTAAGATGAAGAAGCCTATATCCATTAACACCTTCTGCATATCCAAAAAATATGCAATTCCTACTCTTACATTCCTTAGCCTTACATTTCTTCTTAAGTGCTTAACTTCAAGTTTTTGATTTATCCAAGCTTCAAATTGAGTGATCCCTTTAAATTCTTTATGAGGAACATGATTTTGGATTTATCAAGCACAATTAATGGCTTCTACCCAATATTGTGGTGGAAGTGATTTAGAGTATATCATATAATTTGCCATTTACTTCAAAGATCTGTTCTTATGTTCTATAACACCATTCTATTGAGGACTATATGGAACTATTCATTTTAGATCAATCCCTTATAAATTATATAATTTCTCAAAGTGATGATTAACATACTCACCACCATTATTAGTGCATAAAATTATAATGGTTTTCCCTGACTGTTTCTCAATAAGAGCCTTGAAATCCTTAAAATGGTCAAAGACCTCAAACTTTTTTAAAATAAAATACACCCAAGTATACCTATAGAAGTCATATATGAAGGTAAGCATGTACCTATCCTTGTTGAATGAAGGCTTTGGAAATGGTCCAGAAACATGACTATGAATTAGCTCCAAAATTTTAGTGGCTCTCCATGATTTGCCTTTGTCATATTTCTCTTCAGGATGTTTACCAAGAATGCAAACTTCACAAACACCATCAAAAAAATGAACATGAGGTAACCCTATTATCATATCTTATTGACTAAATTATTCCAATTAGCGATAGTTTAGATGGCTAAATCACTCATGCCATAGTTTGTTCACTCCATCAGAATGAGTGAGTAATGCAGTAGAAGGGTAATCAAGAGAAAATTTTGAGAAGGTGTAAAACCTTGATTGGTGATTTAATTTTCTAATGGCCACTATAGTATTAGTGTGTAGCTCCTTAATGACATGAATCTAGAGTAAATTCAACTTTCTTGACTGATCCAATGTGGGTGATCTGATAAATAGATAAGAGATTAGTTGACAGTGATGTAACACATAAGACATTTTTAAATGTTCCATCATTAACTTCAATAGATACTCTCCCACAAACTTCAACATAAGTATCATTACCTATTAAAATAGATGGCATAGAACATGGCTCTAAGGATGAGAACAAGTCTCATGAAGAAGCCATGTGATGTGAGGCACCAGAATCAATCACCCATGTGGATGGCTAAGATGCTATTATAATAATGGCCTTTCCCTTATCTTTCCCCTTACTACTTGCTTCTGATTTTGAAGAATCCTATGCTGATGAGGTTGATTTAATTGTATCAGGGACATTGATGTTGTTTTTCTCAAGCATCTTTGCTAAATGATCAATCTATTTTTTCATACATTTTGTTTCATCATGCCTAGTTCTCTTACAATAGGCACATGTGATCCTCTCTTTCTTATATTTCCCACTTGAAGAGGACTCATATGATAATTTTGGCTTAGCATCTAATTTTTGACCCTTTCATTACTTTTGGTCCTTCTTGTTTTGTTTCTTCTCTTTATTTATTGAAGTCTTGGGTTTGTCATGACTCAATAAAGCATGTGACTTGAAGGAATTCAATGTACCCATTTGGATGAGTTTGTCTTGATATTTAGTTAATTATTTGGTAAAATCATCTAAGGATGGCATACTCCATGCAGATCTTAGGGTATGTTTCAAAGCATGAAATGTAGAGACAAAAACTAAGTAGTCAGGACCTAACTTAGAAATAATAGAGAGGATCAATTATTCATCATTTTTCTTTATAACATATAATTTTAATTGAAACCTAAGTCATTTAATTTTGGTTAAAAATTCTTCTATAGTGTAAAAATTTCTTGGACTCAGACTAATGAGCTCATTCTCTAGCTCATGACCCCTCATTACATCCTGCTTCCCAAAGAGTTATTCCAAAGTGTTCCAAATATCATGTGGTGATTTAGTAGATTCAATGTGAAAGAGTGAGTTAGGAGAAATAGACAAAAATAAAATACCATATGCTTTATCACACCTATTATACCACTTAATTTTATCTTCACCAAGTTCAAGTTCAATTTCCTTATTCATGGTTATCCTATGTAAACCTTTGCTTCTTAAAAAAATTACACTTTAGATTTCCAGTCTTGATAATTGAATGGAGTGAGAAGTGGAACCAAATTGTGATTCATGATGTAGTGTAATCATAAATTGAATGAGCAATAGAGAAGGCAAGGCACTCATTAACCCCCTTGAAACTATCAAAAAGAATCCCCCGTCCCCACCCCCCAATTACAAAGGTTTGGTACTTTATGTTTTAGTACGCATACAATCAACACTTTAGTGAACATACAATTGGTACTTTATGTTTTAGTGTGTATAAAATCAACACTTTAGTGCATATACAATGGACACTAAATGTTTTTCACAATAAAGGCCATCAAATCTTAAGATATCATGCAGGGCCAAAGACAATCGTAAACATGAGTATAGAGTTGATTCTTGAGGCTTCAACTCATATACCAAGGATAGATGATGCATACACTGCAAATAATATACTAAATAGTAGATCTCTACTCTAATACAATGAATTTTAGGTACAGATCCACATAATAAACCACAAAGATATAGTTGATTTTGTTAAATTACATGATTTGGTGTAGTATTTACCATCATGCAATACACACAGTAAAAAGATGACTATATGAGATTGTTGAAAGTGCAACAAGGTGTAGTATTTACTATCATGCAATACACATAACAACAAACTATTTGGCATAGAAATGAGTGAAATCTTGCATTAAAGGCACAAACAACAATGCACACTCATAAAAAATGGATGTCAGATTCAATCGAGAATGCATCCACAAATGAACAATCTATGTAATGATTACATAAGTGATAGTGCAAGATCACAAAAAAATAGACATCAGACTCAACCAAAAAAATGTCCATGAGGAGAAGAAGAGTGTTAAATT
Organism: Torreya grandis; assembly: GCA_037957365.1. Taxonomy (NCBI): domain Eukaryota; kingdom Viridiplantae; phylum Streptophyta; class Pinopsida; order Cupressales; family Taxaceae; genus Torreya; species Torreya grandis. The sequence continues at coordinate 62,045 of JARHVA010006021.1, forward strand.
GTGAGTTAAGCAAAGGAGAATAAATTCTATTTTGCTTGTGAGGGGGTTTGATTGCCTGCCAAAACCAGACCTCACCCTTTGTCTTCATAAAATAAAGTGTTGAAAAAAAATGATAAATAAATTCTTAAAATATGATTTCTCACAAAAATATTTTTTTATAAAAAATAATTAGTAAAAACTCATTAAATTTTCTCCATCATCAAAAATATAATTTTTTTTTTGCAATTTTTTGAATTATATCACAGTCAGTAGAAATATGATAAATTTCATAATTTTTTTATAAAATTACAAACTTAAAAATGATTTAGAAAGAGGAAACCAAGGGGCACATAACCCAATTTTTTTTTGAGCGATTATCTACCATTTTTTCATAGTTGGTAAAATAACACTCATTTTTAATCAAAAAAATAGATTTACAAAAACAATAACTTGTAAATCTTGCCTCCTTATTAAAAAATGATTTAGTATTTTGTCCAACTAGATTGAAACCTCCTTTCAAATCTAAAAAAGGTTACTTATATATCCAATACAATTGAAATAATTTCAAATATTGATGAAGTTCATCAATTAGAGAAGAAAAGACTGTAGATGATACACATAGATCTACAGGTTTCTTCTTTACAATCTTAGTTAGAATACAAACTCAAAAAACTACTCAAGATTTCAATAAATTAACAACAAAATGATGTTAATTACTAGAAAAGAGCTCTGATACCATGATGAAATTTCCCAAGATCCAACTAATAGAATCAAACATATGAACTGCAAATGCAAAGCAAATAGAAGTAGAATTCCATTGTTGAGATTGAAATAAAAATATATCAGAATTATAATAATATTGCATTCATAACTCCTTTAAAATAACTTAGATGAGAGATGTATTTATAGGTACAATGGAGGCATAGAGCCAAGACATTTGGCAAAGTGAATACAAGACTTTTTCCAAATGGTTTATGTGCTCTATATGTCAATATTAGTGAGTAAGGGTATCTTTACCCACCAATGTGACTAAAATTTTCCCATGTGCTTATGCACCTTAATTGCCTCATTTATGACACCTAATTGACCTTAAATAACATCTAAGTAAGCTAAATACAAGTTTAGGAATAATCCATAATAATAAATGCAAGGAAAATAATATCCTACACTAATAAGAGAATGGGTTTGGATAACTAAGAGTTTATTACAACAATTTCTTAGGTAACCATACCAACGCATGTGGAGTTTCACCTAATTAGGTACAACTATAGGTTTATGCACTAATCCTATCTACACACAACTAAATATTTAATCAAATCTTAAAAACCTCTTATGGACATAAATACAAATAATACTAAATAATAAATAACCTATTCTAATTTGAATACTCTAACATAAACAATCCACATCATGTGTCAAGATAAAGTATGCATTAAATATGATGGAACAACCATGTATGAACAAGATGCCCCCACTGTTTATGTGGATTGTAGTTGAAAGGCATGTGGGAGGTAAAATAGGGATGTAGAGGAATACTTTTACATGCTTGTCTCATAAAATGTACACTCATAATTATATGTAATGTGCATGTATGAGAAATATATTGTATACAAAAGAATATTTTGAATGAAATTTTTTTTTGTGTAAATTCAAACAAGGTATAATATTAGAAAAATAAATTTATTAAGGCTTTGTTTTCTTAGAATTTTGATTTGATTGTGGAAAAAATTACATGTCAATATAAACTAGCTTAGGATAGTAGCAAAAGTTTATTGTGTAGACATTCAAATTTAATGATTAAGTGTTTAACGATGTTTGATATTAGCATCCTTACTTTACCTAGCCTATACACCATTCCATTAACTTGCAATCTCTATGAGAGCCTTCACTACTCTACTTACTCTATTGAAATCAATACAAATATCATTAAGACATCCCCATTCTGCTTACAAACTCTTGTTAGTCAAATTCAAATAATCTCTATCTTTCTGAGATGAGACTATGCACTAAAATTATTTTGTCCACTAGTGTAGCCTTGTACACCATGCTCCAATGGTAACCTTTTAAATTTGAGACATTTCATATTAGCCCTCCCACACTTCTATCAAGTTCAATTAATGAAAATATTCTTATATATAAGCACATCAAGATCATCCAATACACATCTAGAAATCACTTAGAAATTCTAGCATATTGAGTAAAAGGGATTTAATCTTTGCAATTCAAGATCTAATTTATTGTAACAGTCAAATGCTAAATTTGAATCCATTTTATTATAGGTTAAGGGTATTCATTTCCAAACATTTAATTAAAATTTCTAGTTACATCTATATAACAAATATCAAGATTCTATTAGTATAGGTTTTTATTTTTCCCTGTTATTTAATTAGGGAAATTGTATTTGTGCATACATGGAGTTTTCCTACATTTGTGGGATAGGCTAGCTTATGTGGAGATGTGTGTCATAGATGTGTCATAGGTGTCATAAGAATGTCATAAGTAACTCCCTTGATGGGAGTTACTTCTCTATTCTTAGCACCTTGTCACCACCTTTCATGGAGGAGTTATAGTCTATTCTTGGGGTGTCTTGACCACCTTTTGTGGAGGAATTACTTACGTGCTCTTCTATATGTATTCTTCACTTTGGCCATCTCATGTTAATCAGATATTGGGTTTTTTCCTATTTTATTTTGTGCAATTTATCTTCTTGTATAATTTCAAATTGCTTTAGCATCTATGTGGTGTGCACTTACTTCATCTCATGTGATCGCGTCTCCATTGCATTCGCATTATCTAGATTTTGCTAATAAGTCCAATATGGTATTAGAGCAAATCTGGTAATCGTGTGTCTGATTTTGCTATTAGTTTATTTTGAAATCAAGAGGAGTAGAGTTCTCTTTATTTTTTTATTTCCAGATCTGATCTAAAATTTAAAAAAAACTTTCAATATCATTTCTTGTGTTGTTTTTTTATCTTTTCCTTGGGATCCTTGGCCTTGGGTGTCTTGGCTGTCTTCTCTTCAGTCTTTACAGGCACAACAACAACTTCAAGTGCTGGTTTTGCAATAGCAAGTGTCCTTGCAGGCCTTTTGACAACCTTCTTTATAGCAGCTACTTTAGCAGTCGGTTTGGTAGCAACGGCCTGCTTGACTGTAGGATTCTGTGCCTTATTTTTCCCTCTGTGGACTTGCCTCCTCTTGCCACTTTTCTGTGCCTTATTTTGATGCTTCAGCTTGGGCGCCATTATTGTGTGCAGGGAGCGAGGAGAGGGAGGAACAACACCATCATGTAGACAATATTTCCTACAATGTGATGTAGACAGTCCTTCCTGTGTCCTTCAGCAATGCCACCCATACAGTCACGGCTTGGGCTTTTGGTCACGGATCTAAATGTTGCAGCCACGTGGAGGGTGGAGAAAAGCATACAGAAGTCCATGGCGACTTGAAATGGGTGATGTTAATTATTTTTTTTAATTTTTTTATAACTTTAATGACTTTATAGTGTCATTTAGTATGCTGGAAAACAAGTAAGTTGAAAATATTTTAAAAAAGAGTAATTTAGAGGTTTTTAAAAAAACTTGTATCTTCGACCTATGAAGATGAAGGGTGAGGCCAGGGTTGGTAGGAGGCCAATTCCCCCTCACAAAGACCTCCTTTGGATTCCTTGCTCTATGCTAAATCCAACAAGTGGTTGGAAGGCCACTTTCTCTCTCAAAACAAGCATTTTTTAATGTTTTAGTGTTATTTTTTTGCAAAAACACTAGTTTACGAGAAATTGAATCTTTAATATCTTTCAAGTGGTATCTCAGATTTGGGTGTCATTTTTTGCAAAAGTGTTTTTAATTCAATTATCCACATTTTAAGCTTGTTATTTGTCAAAAATGCACTAGTTTATAAAGTGCCTAAAATTTGGGTCTCCCAAGACGCATTTTCGGCTGAGTTCGACGTCTTGTTTGCTTAAAGTCTTGCACTGATTTCTATAAGATGCATTCTCAGCTGATCCTGATGCCTTTTGAGCATGCACTTGCATATTTGAGGGGGGCTCAACATTTTAGGGGGGTGTGATTGCTTTTCACAACTTGCAAATCTTTGCTTTCATTCTCCTTTTTGCATAATTTCACAACTTGCAATCAACACAACTTCACCTAAATTTAGCTTAAAATGGATTATTTTCAACTTAAAACCCTAACACCCTTAAACTATCATGAATATAAGGTTAAAATGTCAATCATTCTTAGAAGCAAAGGGTTGTATAGGATCACCATGGGTATTGAAGTAGAACCCAACACTGATGCTGAAAAGGTCAAGTGGTATAACCGTAGTGATGAAACCTATGGATTACTAAGCTTGTTCATGTCTCCAAAACTTCTCTTTCATTTAGAAACTTCCAAGACTCCCAAATACATATGTGACACCTTATAACTCTTATTTGGGAAGCTTGATGAGATGAGAGGTCATGAGCTCAAAAATGAACTCATAAGTCTAAGTCCTAGCAACTTTGACACCCTACAGGACTTCTTCACTAAGTTTAAGGCCCTTAGATTGCAATTAAAAGAATGCAGGATAGAGAAGAAAGATGATCAACTCATCCTTTCTATTCTTGCAAAGTTAGGTCCAAGCTATTCAGTTTTTGTCTCCACTTTCCATGCCACAAAAAGTGCCCTTGGCACTACATGGAAAATGCCTTCTTTGGATTCATTCATTACCGAGTTGACTAGGGAGCAAGATAAGCTAATTCAAATGGGCACAATGAAGTCTACTTAACCCCAAGCTTTGATAGCTGGAAATGGTAAGGACAAGACTTCAACAAAGGAGAAGAAGAAAAAGAACAAGGACCATGAGAAGAAGAAAGAAAATGACAATCCTACCAAAAACAACACTGCGTCTTCCTCCTCCAATGCTAAACCTAAGAAGGAGAAGGTTAAGTGTGCCCATTGTAAAAAGATAGTGCATGATGAACACAAATGCATGAAGAAAAAAATAAATCACCTAACTCATCTTCTAGAGAAGCACAACATAGGTGTTCTTGAGTCCATCAAGCAAAATTCATCTACCCAAGATTCTACCAAGGCAAATGGCAAGGGTAAGGAGAAAGAAAAGGGTAAGGCCCTTGTAGCAACTACAACTTTTACAACATCATGGGTCATTAGTTTGGGTGCTTCTCACCACATGGGCTCTTCACTAGTTGATTTTTCATCTTTAGAGCCTTGTAGCATGACTTCAATTAGTTTAGGTGATGACACATCAATTTTTATTGCAGGGAGAGGGTCAATTGAAATGGAAGGAAGAACATTCAATAATGTTCTAAGTGTTCCTTCTCTTTCAACCAATCTCCTATCAGTGTACCAAATCACTCACATTGGTCGGGGCATGAGAGTTGAGTTTTCACCAAATTTAGTGGCTATCAGGTAGTTACATAGTGATACTACAGTGGCAGTGGGTAGGGCAGATCACCAAGCAAGATTATATACCTTCTCACATTTTACACTAGATTTTTATCTAACAGCATTGCTGACTCATTCAGATGGAGTTAGCAAACAATGGCATGAGCAGTTTGGCCACCTTAACTACCATGACCTTGAGCAACTTTGCAAACATGACATGGTCATTGGCTTGCCTCATTTCCAATTCTCAAAAGGACTTTGCGAGGGGTGCTCCTTTAGGAAGCATCCCAAAGTAAAATTTGACAAAGGTAAAGCTTGGAGGGCTTCAAAACCTTTGGAATTAGTCCACAGTGATGTATCGGGACCCTTTCCCAAACCATCTTTCACAAGGGCCAAGTACATACTCACTTTCATTGATGATTTATCTATGTACACTTGGATATATTTTCTCAAACAAAAGTCTGAAGTGTTTGAAAATTTTCTAGACTTCAAGGCTCTTGTTGAGAAACAGAGTGAGAAATCCATCAAGGTTATTCAAATTGATAATGGAGGGAAGTATGTCAGCATCAGGTTTGAGTAGTTTTGCACCACAGAGGGGATTGATTTGTAGCACACAATCACTTACAGTCCTTCACAGAATGGGGTTGTAAAATATAAAAATAGGTTCTTGAAAGAGATGGGTAACTGTATGATTCACTCCAAATCCTTAGTACCACAGTACTGGGCCGAAGCCATCAATTATGCTTGCTACATTCAAAACAGGGTTCTTCACAAAGCTTTGAAAGGGATAACACCCTTTAAATCTTGGCATAAAAGGAAACCTGATGTTGAGTACCTTAAGGTTTTTAGATCCCCAACCATGGCTCACATTCTAAATAAGAAACACAAAGCTATGGAATGTCAGTCTAAGCCTTACATCTTTATAGGATATTTGGATCGTATTAAGGGGTATCATCTTCTAGATCCAGTCATTCATGAGTTGTTCATTGAGAGAAGTGTCCATTTTTAGGAGAGTCCTAGAGACTCAACACTTGACACTTATTCTCCCTCATCAGATCTACTTCATGATGATTCCTCATCAGATTTAGATCAACCATAGCAAGTTCTTGAGCCAGAGACATCTTCTTCTTTGAGTTTAGACAGTGAGGACAGTGATGCAGAGTCATCCACCTCTAGTCAGTCAGAGGATGAGGAGTTAGCACTTGACTCGCCCACTTCTGGGCCACTTTGGGCTAGACAGACACTTGAGAGTGCTGGCACTTGTGGAGGAGATCCTATAGATGACAGATGTACTAGTGGGGATTTTTAGAGAGATCCACATGCCTTCTTTGATTCAATTTTATATCCACACACTTTTCAAGAGGCATCAGGGGTACTTGAGTGGGATAATGCTATGGAGAAAGAATATTCTTCCTTAATCAAAAATCACACTAGGGACTTGACTTCACTTCCTAAGGGAAGAAAGATGGTTTAATGTAGGTGGATATATCAAACCAAGTTTGTAGCAAATGGGTTGGTTCATAAGTACAAGGCATGATTGGTTGCCAAGGGTTTCTCACAGGTGGCGAGCATTGACTACTCAAATACCTTTGCACCCATTACAAAGATGACTTCTATTTGACTCACCTTGGCTATTGCTATAGCACATGGTTGGGATGTGCACTAGATAGATGTGAAGAGTGCCTTTCTTCACAGAGACCTAGAGGAGGAGATCTACATGGAACAACCAACAGGATTTGTTCAAGATTCTTTCTTAGTATGCAAACTTAGGAAATCTATCTATAGCCTCAAATAGGCCCCTCAAGCTTGGTATGTCAAGATGGATTCCTTCCTTCTCACAGTGGGTTTCACTAGGTGTCATTCTAACCCCAATGTCTACTTCTTGTGGTAGGATGATTCACTCCTAATTTTGGTTCTATATGTTGATGACCTTTTGATCACCGGGAGTTCTTCATCAGCTATTACAGTCATGAAGGCATCTCTCTAAGATATATTTGACATGACAGACTTGGGTTTGTTGCACTACTTCCTTGGCATCGAGATCTCATAGTCAGATTTAGGGATTTCTCTTGCATAACCTAAGTATGCTCTTGACTTATTGGCTCAGTTTCACATGGCTGATTGCAAGCCATCTTCGACTCCCTTTCTATCAGGAGTCAAGCTTGAGGCTGACTATTCTTCACCATTGGTTGATGCCACTCAATATTGACAACTTATTGGTAGTCTCATCTACTTACTTCACACCAGGCCCAACATATCATATATAGTGGGACTTGTCTCCAAATTTATGCAATAACCTCATGAGCTGCATTGGAAAGCAGCTAAGAGGATTTTGCATTACATACAGGGTTCAAATAGATATAGAATTCACTACAAATTTTGCATAGAGGTTGACTTGGTTGGATATATAGATTTAGACTGGGCTAGCAATTCAAAAACCTGCAAGTCCACTTCTGGTTATAGTTTCTCTCTAGGTTTTGGTCCTATCCGTTGGTCTAACAAGAAACAAAATGCTATTGCTATATCATCCATAGAGGTAGACTACAAGGGAGTTGTTAATTCAGCTACTGAGGCTATTTGGCTTTAGGGGATTCTTTCTAAGTTTGGCATTCCTATCAGGTAGCCCACCATCATTTATTGTGACAACTAGAGTACCATTCAGATTTGTAGGAATCTAGTTCAGCACCAGTGGACCAAGCATATAGAGATTCACATGCATTTCATTTAGGAGCTTATTCATAGTCAGGTCATTGACTTGATATTTTTCTAGTATTCAGAGCAGGTTGCAGACATCTTCGCCAAACATTTCACCGAGAGCAAGTTCATTCATCTATGAGCTCTTCTTGGGGTGTGGTCTACATCTATAACATCATCATCTTCAGGGGGCCTTCTAGCCTCTTCATTTCTTTTTTGTCTCTTTTTTGAGGGGGAGTTTTTTCCTACAAGTTTTCTCATTTTCTCTATCTTATGAGAGATTGCATTTGTACATGGGTACCTCATCAGGCCTAGTTGTTGGGACCCATTTTATATTTCCACACTGCCCACCTAAGCTATGCTTATGGGGGGTATTAGTGTAGGTTTTTAATTTTTCCTATTATTTAATTAGGGAAATTATATTTGTGCATACATGGAGTTTTCCTACATTTGTGGGATAGGCTAGCTTATATGGAGATGTGTGTCATAGATGTGTTATAGGTGTCATAAGAATGTCATAAGTAACTCCCTTGATGGGAGTTACTTCTCTATTCTTAGCACCTTGTCACCACCTTTCATGGAGGAATTAAAGTCTATTTTTGGGGTGCCTTGACCACCTTTTGTGGAGGAGTTACTTACGTGCTCTCTTATATGTATTCTTCACTTTGGCCATCTCATATTAATCAGATATTTGGTTTTCTCCTCTTTTGTCTTGTGTAATTTATCTTCTTGTATAATTTCAAATTACTTTAGCATCTATGTGGTGTGCACTTGCTTTATATCGTGTGATCACGTGTCTATTGCATTCGCATTATCCAGATTCTGGCAACAACTCTGATAGACTCACATACTGAATCTAGGGATAACTACATCTGCATGAGGTCATTTTGGGATATGTAGATAAAAATTAGATTACTTGAGGTTTTTGAGGATAGCTTGGCTATTCCCATTACTTTATTCCACTCTTTGTATTTGACCTTTTATTTGATTTATGTAAAGGAATTAGGATTTTATTATTGCATATATTTTGCACATCAAATAAGATTATGTAGTCAATCAATTAACCATCTCTGATAGTTGCAGGCACACAAATAGAAAAATCCATCATGTAATCAACAAGGACATAGATAAATTAAATAGACAAGGCCATAATGTGCCCCTATCCACCCTAGTGTGGCCTTGTCCCAGTACATCATATAATCAGGTTTTTTGCTGTGACACAATTTATAAATCTTTTCAGTGAATTTTACATAGACACTTGCTTACACAATTAACATAAATTAGATTCAGGCTAGGTTTGAATATTCAATCGAAAGTTACTATTTAGAGCTCATTTCAAATTATATATTTTACTGTATTTTATATTTAGGTTTTAAATATTATATAATCTAAATTAGTATTTCAATCATTTAGTGTTTACAATATTTAATTGTTAAAGTAAAAATAAACATTAAACATTTTTGGTGAACTTGTAATTTTTTATTAGATTGATGCTTGCTATTTGATTGGTTTTTTTCTTAGGATTTCATACAAATTTTTATAAATTATTGACACTAAAAGAAAATAATATTCAACTTTGGATATAAATTTGACACCATGAGTAAACCTTCTTTGACCTTGGATTTAATTCAAATTGAATAAAATACCTTGTCACCTTGGATAAAATCTGAAATTGAAACTTTTTTTTGACCTTAGGTTGTAATTTTTTAATCTCTATACACAAAATATTTTGAATTTTCTTTTTTATTTATTTTATTTTTGGTTGCTGCCTATTTTTTAGGAAATATGTTCCAAAAGTTGTAAAACTACATAGACATAAAGAGCTATCATTTTTGGCTAAGCGATAACCTATTTTTTATTGGCATCATGAAGTGAGGAATACACTCCAAATATTTAGGCCATAGAGAATAATATACATAGAGTTCAGTTTCCATGTACCTCATGATATATTGGAAAAGCCTAGTGTTTATTGTTTACACCATATGAAGCTTATTTATCCATTTGATTTTTGGTGCACTTGAGAGGAGTGATCACATAGGTAAGTTACTCTCATCGTATCCTTAGAGATGATATAATGAGTTATAGGCATGGTTTAGCCTCTATAGTTAGTGTTCTTAAATATTGAGCCAACACTAATCCATGAACGAGCAAATATAATTAAAAACCCACACAATCATTCAAACCCTTACCTATATCACCCTTCATACTTATATTTTTATTTGTATTTTATTTATACATTAGCTTCAGTTGATTCATATTGTATTTTATTCCTCTAAGGCATAGTGTTAGATTAAGTGACATTCATTTTTCATATATGCAATTCCCTTTGGTAACTTTTACAATGGTAAATCATGACATTTTTACTAAAAATTGTAATGATACAATTTAAATTCTTTGGTCTAATAAATTTGAAATTCACACTGATTCCAATACTAAAAATAATGAGGAGAATTATGATGTACATAATGAACATGAAACTTATATTTATCCATAAGATCTTAATGGAGTAGATCAAAATCAGGTGTGATAATTATCTGAAATTCTTAAAGGCCTTCAAGAAAACCCTAAGACGTGAATAATACAATTAGTCTACTTCTATCATAAGAAGGTAATAATCAAGATAGATTGACCACATCTCCATAAAAACCAATGCCTTTTCAGATTGTTAATTCCCCTACTTCTAAGTTTCCACTTCCATTATTGCATTTATTCCTATTTATACACCTCTAGTTACTTCTATAACATCATCCCTTGGTTTTAGAACATCACTTGGTTTCCAAGATATATCCATGCCTATGCTTACTCATGTTACTTATAATCCTTCAATCACTTTTAAAAATACTACTCTTGAGTATACAACTATTGCCTTACAAGCTAGGCTATCTCAAATTGAGCAAAAACTCTCTCATACTAGCCCTCCATGGACTAATGTTCCTTGTTACATAACCCTTTCACACCCAAAATTACATCTTATCTTAACACTTGTTTGGTGGCTATTAATATTCCATTATATGAAGACAAAGGTGATCATGAATAACATTTGTGTGCATTCCATGTATCTTGTCTACACTATTCAGATAATGATAAATTTTTGATGAAGTTATTTCTAAGAAGTCTCAAAGAATATGCTCTTAAATGGTTTTATTATCTTCATCTTCTATCAAAAAAAGATTTCAATCCATTTAAAAATCAAATTTTAACACACTTTTCTATCAACATTGGTGGAAAACTATCATATGCTCAAATTGAAAATCTTAAAAAATGGCCCAATGAAACAATCAATGAATATGTTTTAAGATACAAGACTATGATATAAAAATGACAAATCAAATATATGATAATTATTTCTAAGGTATATTCACTCAAAGTTGGTTATCTCCATTCCAAGAGTCAAATATGTTTTATAAGTTCAAATATTTCAATGAACTATGTTATATAGTTAAAGATCGTGAAGTTGAATTGCTTACTTTGAAAAAACTCAAGTAGATTTCAAATGATCCTTCTAATTCACATGTTGAGTTTCAAATCATACCAAATTATAAGAGTAAATCTAATTAAAATAATAATGAATCTAAGATTATAGTTAATGTTATCTCACAACCAATATAAAATCTTCAACTATAAGTTTTACCAAGGAAGAAATTCCTAGGGTTACCATCACCTCTTCATTTATTGTTAGAAAATATACTTTAATGCAATCTAATCTGTCTTCCTCCACCAATAGAAGTGGACATGTCTAAACCAAAATATATAAAGTTTGATAGCAATGCATATTGTGGCTATCACCAATGTTTGGACATTCAAAAACATATGTTTCAAGATCAAACAAAATATTAAAGATCTCATTGATGAGAAGATTATTGATATTGACACACCTATTGAAGAGGCTAAGCCACAAGTAAATGATAATTCTAATCTCAAAATTTATAAATATCCTTTTCCAAATCATGAAGAAAAAAATATCAAGGATAATTTTGAAGTACATTATGCATACAATACCCATCCTCCTTATACACATGATCACCCAATTGATAACATCATTGATACATCTAAAATAAAATAATCATCACATCCTATGATCATAATTGATGATAATGAAGTTATTTATGATGATTTAAATAGATATGCACTCTTTATTCGAGCATATTTTGACATACAATCCATATATAGTGTTCTAATAAATAATGGATCAAATAAAAATTTATGTACCATAACACTCCTCTACTCTTGTGGTTATATAGAGAAAGATTTATAGGATACTTATAGAGTTGTCAAAGTATTTAATTGTAATACATATGATACTCATGGGCATATAGTCATACCTTTACGATTGGGACCTCTCACATTGCCCACCTCATTCTTAGTTATATGAAGAAAAAAGGCCTTTGATATGATATTAGGATGCCTTTTGTATACATAAGCTTAGATCAGTACCCTCTACAATGCATAATTTTCTTAAATATATTCATGGTAATCAAGTGGTCAAAATTATAGGAATCCAATATGAATATCCTTTGGAACCAATGATATTTAATTTAAAAAAATACTTGGTTGGCATATATATTAAACAACATGATAATGAAATATTCTATATAACTATTCAAGAGAATATTGTAGAATCATTTTTTCCATCTAGTGATGAACATCATCCAGTGACATATGGGCATATTACAAATTCAATTTATCCATCTAAAAAAAGTGGCACCTGAAAAGTGGCACATATAGTTATACATGAGCACAATCAGTTAATTACAAAGAGAATGGTTTATTCTTTAAAGGAAAAAGTGGTACCTAAAAAAATATCTTCATCTCCTAAGGCACCATAAGTTATTCATAATACTTCACCATAGGTACAAGTAGTCACATGTTCTTATATTACACATGAGGATATAAGTTCACATGTATATGAACAATGATTCAAATGGTCATATTATAGCATATTATTGATATTTTGATTAATAGGCATCTATATTTGGCACTTTTTGTTCATAATAAGGCACTCTTTTATACCATACAATTGGGTATACATATGTGCATTAGCTTTATGAGATCCTTGGTTGGACACAATCTCCTACTTCCTCCCAAACCACTGATTGGGGAAAATATTTTCATTAGTTATTTACATAATTTAATTTGTATATAAATTCTTTGATTTTTAATTATTTTATCCCTTATCCAAGCATTCATCTATCCCTTGGAATTATCTTCACTTGGGCACTTGCCCTTTTGATTTTCAAACTGATTCAAACAATCCAAAATAATTATCTTACAATGATTTCAATGCACATCTTTTATTACAATCCACTTGATTACTATGGTATATCTATCATGTTGTGACTTATGTATATTTATAATTTTTGGCACACCAGTCTTGTCACTAATTACATTCCACTATCATCACTATTCCACATCATAGCCCTAATTTTGTTGGACACATCCCTAATCAAATCATCACTAATCAAAATCACCCCCATTTAATTAATTGATTAATCTAATTTCATAATTAAACCTTGCCAATCCTACCAAATGAAATGTTTGAATCAATTAGATAACTAATCATATTAGTTATTTAATTAGTCATAATAAAAAATCCATAGAATTCTAAATTCCATAATATCTAAAATTAATAAATCACTTTCATCAAATCAATATTTCTCAAATCAATGACATCATCCATCAAATTGAAAAATATCATCAAATCCAAGGCAACGGATAAATTTGAAATAAAGACACTCTTCATAAATCCAAATCCTTACACACTTAACTCCCCACATTTAACCTCAAGTTCCCTCATTTAATTATTAATTTGACTCATTTTTAGCCCTTGATCTTGAATCAAATCTAATGATCCACAATCATCTATGAAATATATAAATTAGAGCTTAGCCCTCACTTTTAAACAAGCCAAGAGAGCCTAACTACATTCTACCAAGATTGAGATCAAGTCATCATTCATCATATAAATAAATCCATCCACAAGGGGACATGTTGCCGATTTATTCATGCACAATTGGGTCAAGCATCCACATCCCATTGTATATTTGAGCACAACCATACATGAATAAAGCCTTCCTTTATAATTGGTAAATGAAGGTATGCACACTTTATTTTGATCATTTGAGATGCTTTGCATTTTTTATATTATTTATTTTAATTTATATCTTGATTTGGTTATATTACACTTGCATGTATTTGGCACGTCTAGTGGCACTCTTTGTACTCAATTCTTGATTTATATTACTTGCTAAATGTCTTAATCTTGGTTGGTCTAGTTTCTAAAGTTAATTAGGAGAAATTTGAGTCCAATTTGATGTTTTAATCTCCAAATTTATGTTTTTTATGTCACAACATCTTCATTATGTGTAATTTTGTCTTCATTCATGGGAACATATTCTATGCAGAGTTAGTTGGTGTCTACGTGTTGTCTACCTATGTGTCTATTTTTATATAGATGTTACAACATCTGTATTACTTTTAACATCTTCATCTAAGCATTTGTCATCTATTTCTAGCCATTTGATGCCTGTGTTTAACTACCCTTTTTTGTAGTCTAATTTTTGTTTGGCATCTATGTCTAACCATTTGACATATATGTTTAACCATTTGACGTCTATGTTTAACCATGAACATTTGAATCTAACTATTTAATGTCTATATTTATCTACTCAACCTCTATGTTTTTCTTATGGTTCTTATTTTATTTCAGGTGTCATCCATGTAAATGTCATAATGTTTATGTCATGCATAGTATTTGCATCCTGTTAAGTAGTGTTTGTGTTTTGGGTCATAACATCTACATGTTTATTAGATAACTCGTAGGTTTCCACTTGTAAAATTATCCTGAAATAAACTACTAATAATATTTTTCACTTGTATATAATGAATACCATGAAAAGATATTGCATCATTTAGAACAATTGAGTGAAAAATGCACACAGGTTGTTGAGTACTTACGTGTCTATTAGGACCTATAAATGAGCATATAATAAAAAAGGTTCAGCCAGGTGACTTTGATGTGGGTGACCCGGTAGTAAAAGATAATCAAAAGAATACTAATGCATAAAAAGACAAGAAAGGAAAGTGTTTAACCCTAAAATGAAATATGTAGGTTATTTTCACATTAATCTTAGGGTTAAGAATATAAAAATGAAATGGTACAAGGGTGATAATCAGATCTATATCAAGCTAATTAAATTCTAAACTCATATATAATCATACACTAAATTTATTATGTTGAGATAGTGTAAATATATAAATTAAAACTATAATATATATAGAAATGATAAATAATATAAGTACTTAGCATGTTTTGATGCTAATGTAGTTCTAGATCTAGACCAGGGTGAAATTAGGTAGAAAGATAGTTCTTGAATAATTTTTAGATTCTATATCAGGTGCCTTTGGCTATTTAGACAATTATGTTAGCCCTAGATGGTTGTATCAACACTACTATCTAAGTCTAATGATAGTGTCATCCATAAAGTATCTAGTGAAATAGGATGTGACCAATTAAATGCTTATAGTTTTAGCTTCACCTTCAATCTAGTGCATTCAAATCTAGGTTATGGATAGTTATTCTTTGGAAAATGGGAAAACCCTAGCTTTCTATCATCAATATGACCTTGACAAAAAATGTTATAGTGGGCACATGGTGTCAAGATGACCCTAATGACCTTGATATCAATGTGTACTACCTACATAACCAATACTCTAAAGAGGGCCTTAGATTGATGTTGTTCTCCCATACATGTTGGCTTGTGTGTGAATCATGCAATGTGTGTAAAGTAAGTACAATAATGACCTATCTTTTAATTTTGAAAATTGGGCTCTTGGGCTACTTGTTTAGTAATTTAAACTTTTATATACATTGTAACTATGTCTGGTATGAAAATAGAGAAGCTTTTGATCAATTGAATTCTTGATAGAGTGATTTTTAATAAGTGCCTTGGTCTCTTTGGTATTTTTTAGGTGTCATAGGTGAGGAATGAATGAGGGTTGATATTATATTTATACCAATCCTATCAAGAGATAACTCACATTAAAATACTTAGGCCAACTATTGAAATATGTTTCATTTACAAATTGGATGACTTTATGGCATTGTACACTATTGTCAATGTAGGACAATAATGTTGATGCTACTATCTATCCTAGATGTTAGAGTCTAAGGAGTAAAAAAATAGGTACAAGATCAGAACTTCTAGAGGTGTATGATAAGTACATTTTCATAATTTTTGGCAAGATATAATGTCTGTGTCATCAATATAAGACTAGTTATACTATGAGATAAGCCAAAGAACACAAGATAGAGTATATGCAAGGCTTGTAGAAGCAAGAAGAGTGTAGAACTAAGAGGAACAACCAAGGTCTAAGTTTTCCAAGTGTATAATATTTATGTGATACATAATCACAAAATATCATCTACATTTCCCCTCCCAATAATCTAGTAATGAAATTGCTAATTTAAAGGAAATGAATAATTACCTAGGTGTCCATGCACACCTTGTCTTTACTTGAGTTGAATTTGAGTGATTTTTCTAGTTATTGACCTAAAACTAATAGCATGTTATAATGAAAAACTATAGCATATAATCTAGGTTAAAATTACTTAAAATAGATTAAAACTGAAATAACAAGGTTTAGTAGACATGTGTGTTGACGTAACTACCTTGCCTATTGGCAAGTTGTTTTACAAAATATATATCGTTGAAGGCTCTAAAAATGATATTAGGATAAGTATAGATAAATATTTAAAGTTATTATATCCAGAGAGAGAGAGAGGCACATGCCCCAAACTTTAAAGAAAAAGTGAGTTTCCACTTGGTAGTTGATATTACTCAACCATGCAACCCAATGATAGTTATAAGCTGGTGAGGCTAGATGATCAATTCCAACCTAAAAACTTGGCAAGATTGATTGATTTGATCACCTCAACCATATAAAAAGGTGAACTAACTATTGTAATAGATTGGTTCAATATGGTCCATAAAAGTCCATAGGGTATCAATACATGCAATGGTTTTAGAATCTAAAAATGATTTGGATTTTGAAATAATAAGAACATGTTTCATAGCATATACACCTTAGATATGTATCATGCTAAAATTATGTATAACAATGATACCAGAGTATAGAGTTCAGCCAAAACTATGACTCTAAATCATATAATTGTGTGCTTTTGCCAGTTCAAATAACTGTGTAAGTATGGAGGACATGTTACCAAAGCATTCTTCCACTATATATAAAGAAATCTAAAAATTGATATAAGTACCAATGTGAGGACAAATTTCCAAAACATGGCCCCACTATAAACTGGAGATACTGAATACTAAATATGTATGGAGAACATGCTTTTAAAGCATGCCCCCACTAAATATATGAATTGATATAAGTACCATATACTGAATAAATGTGGAGAACATGCTTCCCAAGCATGCCCCCACTAAATCTACAAATTGATATAACTACTAAATACTGAATGAGTGTGGAGAACATGTTTCTAAAGCATACCCCCACTAAATTTGATAACTATTCCAAGTGTGGAAAACATGCTTCCCAATTATTCCCCCATTAATACTCCTCCCATTTGAGGTGAGGGAAAGATAGGAAATGGTAGTTAACACACCTCAAAAGGGTAAGATAACTGTAAAATTTGTGAATGTAACCATGTAGCATATAGAAGGAACATGTATTGGTAAATATATTGGTGAAGGGAATAGAGCCTATGTGATCACATGTAATCCTAATATGCATGATAAATATCATGGAAATGTATAGATAATAATAATAATATAAGATCACAAAGAAAACAAGCACACACACAAGAGCACTCAAAAGTAAGTCAACAGGTAATGGTGTAAAGAGATCACAAATAAGGGGTATTGTCAAATTTTGTACAATCAAAGGGACATGACGTATTAAAATTTCCATGAAATCAAGAATGACATATTGATGTAGAGGATGATAAAAAAACTCATAAAACTCCTTCTCTACCCATGTTCATTCACTAGACTAAAGTGCAACTGGTCATTCAAGGGTACATTGATGTTTGTCAATTTGATGGATTTGGTTTATCCTTATTATGATCCTTAGGGTCTATTAAGACCTCCCTTAACCTTTATAATACACTTCTTGTCTCATTTCTTAGCCTTGGTATCTCTCTTTCTTTACACAACCAACCTTAATAGCCTTTTTCTAGGCAAATCCTACTTGTGTGACTCTATATGGATGAAAAATGAAAAAATAATACAATATTATCATACCCTTTATCATTTATATGGTTTACATAAATTTTTAGATCCTAATTCTTCTTTTAAACAAATTTAATATCCTCTTATAGGCCACTGTTAGGCCTAATTAGGCTTCTTATACATAAAACCTCACATAATCCTCTCTCTTGGTCCATACAAGTACAAAATTGATCTAAAAACACTAAAATATCTTCACCCTTATTGATACCAACCAAATGAAAAAATTTAGGGGATTTTAACTAATTCAAACTCTAGATAATGGAATTTATAGTTCAAAACCCTAGATAAGTGTTCATAATGACTGTGGTAGCTCGAGAGCTTACAATTTACTCTTATACATTCCAATTAGGGTTTAAAATAACTATAACTTTTGATTGGGGTCTATGGGATTTAATTTAATCTTGTCTAACTATTAGTTTTTCACAATAACCACTCGGTTCATCTTTTTCATCATGCTCTTGGTTCACAAAGAGCACACAGTCCTATATGCAGGACTGAGAAGATAGTTCTTGACAAAGAAACCTCCAAAAAAGGTTTTCCAAACCTATACATGGCTAATATGTGTATCAAATCATCAAAAAACCTTATCAAAAAAAATTTACACCTAATACACCACTATAATATCCTTTATCATGTTATTTGAACACACAACATACATAGTCACCTTCTAAAGGTCTAAAAGTGCTCCTTTTGGGGTTTGTTTGTTATCCAATGGTGTTGAGACACTATTAATGATTTATAAATATGAATTACCACTATATTTAACCTTTCCAATCATCAATAATGCACAAAGTTCCTATGTTCAACTTTTGACCACTTTCTTCAAGTCCTCTATGTGCACAAACACATAATGTAGGGCTAGTAGAATCTATCGTAAGGATTGTAGGTTATCAAATATTTATTAAGAAATTAAAAGGATGATAAATATATTATGAAACCTTACACACCTATTTAAACTATATTCTCTATCTCAACACCTCTGTGTAGCACCAAAATTCCAAGTTGATTTATCTATGCAAGCTTCTCACTACAGGGACATTTAGTCTAATAAACCAAATGACATACCAATTTAACATGTGAATTATCTAAAATAAATTAAGAATGAGACTTACCAAATTCAAATCAAGTAACAAAATAGACCATAGTGAACCTTCTATCATTGAGCAGTCCCTACACAATCATCTTCTCTTTAGGTAAACATAGAAAACTATTTTACTAAATTTGGGAAACTATAGGTGTAATTTCCTAAATAGTAAAAGGGTATAGATTAAGGGGAAAATCAATAAATAAATTTTCCTTAATTAACCTACTAATTTAATGAATCTATAAGTGCTTAATTGATTTCTAAAAATAGCAAACAAGGGGATAGAGAGTAAAACTTAGCTGATTCTGGGCTGAGATGGAGGAGATACAGGCTATAAATTTTTGATTTGGATATGTAGACTATCAAAAACAAGATCTAGAAGTCTATTTTCTACCTAAATAAGAGTGTTAAAAATGGGACACTTAGAGGTCTAGTTTTGTAGCCCAAGTTTTGGCACTATAGTCCTTAGTGTCTAAGCTTTTTGGGTTCTATTCATTTGCTCTAGGAGACATTATGCCTAAAATATCAAGTCTTGGTTATTCATAAAGCTCTATGTGTAATTGATTTTATCTTCAATGATCCTAGTTTTTATTTATGCTTGATAAGTGATCTTGAATCCAACTAGAAAAGGGGTTATTGTGTAATATGCACTAAACATGTGATCACACCCCATGTGTGGGCATGCTACTTATATACCAATACTCTAAAGAGGGATCAAGGTTAATATAGTTCTCTTAATTTGAATGTGTATTACACAATATTATTTATGCAATGCAAGTTTATGCAAATTTTTGAAAGCTTGAGATGACTCTGGAATAGTACGGGAGCTTGGATAGGCTAAAAATAATAGTGGTTGGTTGTATGTAGAGAATATGAAGATTTGCTTGAGTATGCTTTAGTATATTTCTAGCTTGTGCCTTTTGAATGATTGCCAACCCTTCTAAATGATATTTTTAATGGGTTTTTATAAGGACACTAGTGATCCTAGGTTAGATGAACTCACATTAAGTTGACAAGGGAAAAGATAAGGATTCAATAAAATCTAGCCATTTGAAGCTATTGTGGACTTAGACAACAATGCTAAAAAGAGGAGACCCTGCGTCCCAATGCTGTAGTCCAACTTATGGTACTATTTTATAGGGGGAAAGGGACCCTAGGGATATATCTATGATTGGAAGAGGATTTTAGGATAGTAGAGGCTAAATATAGAAGGTTTTAGATGACTAAGAAATAGTGAAAACATGCCTAACTGGGCCATGTAGGTGAGTAGGAGAGACCTATGGTTTTGGTGTCATAAGTCATGCTCAAGTTATACAAATTGAATTTTCGTATGATTACATTCCCCCCCTTTATTATAAATATGCATCAAAGAAAAATACTAGGATAAAATAAAAAAAGAGAAGCATACCTAAACTTACTTGTGAGGCTAAGCCCAAGAAGATGTGTGATGTTGGGTTTTGCATAGTGAGAGCATGTTGTATTGTGTAAGTCTATAAAAAGGAAATTGAAAGTAGATCAATTCTTACTAGATGCACTATATCTAAAATAAGAACATACAAAGCTAGGTAAAGAGAGAGAAATGAAGAGAAAGGAATGAATACACCTCATCAGGTACGTGAACCAATACAAAACTTGTTATGCTACTGGGTTGTGTTGGGTGATACTAGAAGTATGTTGAACCAAGAGTTATATAGATGAATGAGTTGAGTTCTCAATAGCCTAAAATTTGGCTTAATAATGCAAAGGTAAGACCTTTGGCTCCATCATCACAAACTATGTGAAGTTAATGAATCATGCATGTGCTAATTGATGTCTGAATCGTGTGTCCAATCCCTCTAAATAGGTGGCTCAAGAATACAAAGGTTGGCTAGACTTTTTGGTTCCATCATTTCCCTATGATGTGAAGTTGAATGAGAAAATACCAATATAGATGAATGTCATATGAGATGTATCATGGATCCCTTGAATGTGTTGTGATCTGATAATGTTGGTATAGATAGATGAATGTAAATGGGAAACTAGGCCACTATTGGCCACTTTTAAAGATGAAGATTGGACTTGTATAGAATCCCCTCCTAAAACTAGAATCAAGGCTTAAGAAGCCACTCAAGAACTCAGGTACATGGGAAGAAAACATATATTAAATGTTAGTTTAAGGTGATGTCGACCACCTATAGATAGAGTAAGGCACATAACTATTGGGAATGTGCAATAAAATGCTATAAAATTGAAAATAGAGAATGCCCATGTGTCACACATATTGCCCCCAATAACTGGTGTCTAGAACATAGATTCTAAACTAAAAGTTATATCAACTACCATGTCTAAACTGAAAATGAAAACCCTCATGCCATGCATGGTACCCCCTATATCTGGATTCTTTGAGTGAAATTAGTGTTGAAAATTACTGATTTCTAGACTGAACTATACTGGAAAAATTATGTCTGAACTCACCTCTCTACCTGATTATATAAAAATTGAATATTTTATTGTTTGGAAAATAGTACCAAAAAATAGACATTTTAGGGTCCAACATAATAGTCCTATTTTTGGCACTATTTTCTAGAGCCAAAACTGATGCCTGTTCTAGATTCTCTACTGTTTGCCTGGTCTAGTTTACCTGTGATGAGTTCTAGATTCTAGATTGTACTATTCTAAAACTACTTTTTTTGACCATTAGGAGCTTTTATCTCAGTGATAAAACCCCTTTTTGTTTCCCCCTCTTCTAAGGGAGGAATGAAGACCTGAAAATGACTGCCCTTAGAATAAAAAGCCCTACAAGTATGTTAAGATATGAAAACATTTGATATAGCATTGATAAACATTATCTCAAGATATATAAAAAGTTATAGAGAGATTTTTAGATCCATAGGGGCATGCCTAGATAGATATAAAAATGTAATAGCATGTGCATAAGAGTAAACTAGAATTTGAAATGTTAGTTTTTAGTTGTTAGTGGTATGTAGGGATGGGGCATGATGTCCATCATGACATCCAAGATGCAAGGTAAATACATGATTGTAATCATGACATTACACACAAAGATAAGCAATCAAGCAAAAAGTATATAAATCAAGAAGCAAGAAACACACAAGGGTGGCTAAGAGGCCAAATAAGCACACAAGGCATATAAGGCATGTTCAAATGCTACATATACACACAATGGGAATAATCAAAAATTGGCACAAGGGAAAAAAGTACATGAAAGTCACACACAAAGGACATTGGCAAGTGTCCAAAGGCACACACATATAGACAATAACAAAGGACATTAGAAAATGTCCTAAAACACAAGCAAGAAGCAAATAGGAATTGGAAAATGCAAACACATCTAGCTTAATCAAAGAGAAGAGTGGAAGTATGCAAAGTACTAGAAATATAAACATGCATCTAATTATGGAAATAAAGAAGCAAGAGTATACAATATATGTAATACAAGACTAATGTATATGCTATGAAATACAAAAGTGTGATATATGCTAATGGATGTCGATATAATATCTATGTAATCAAGTAAGGAATGTACTATAACAAGATGTCTAGAGTGTGTAATGTAAGAATGACATAACCTCGATGGTGTAGTCACATAGAGTATGCCCCTAATGGGTAGATGTATCGATATGTAGCTAGAATGTAGAAGTAATATGCCCCCTTGATGGGTGGAGTAAAGCAATCAAGGATCTAGATGCACTACACATACTCAAAGAAGATCAAGTGAAGCTTGGTAATATAGATAAATTGATAAATAATAGCATATAACAATGTAATTTAATTCTAGCATAATGGTTAGCACTGTAAAACATAGATGATGCATACAATTGACATGTTTTGTATTTTTGAAATGTTATATTGTTTTTGTATTTTGAAATATTTGAACTATGTACAATCAAGTTGAGGAAACTATGTACAATTAATTAGGAGATAATATGTACAAACAACACTAGAAATAAATGATACTAACTGATGAGTCTCAGATGAAACTCATTGTCATGGTGTCCTATATCAAAGAGTGAAATCGTGTGTGATCATGGAGCGTGGTGGAAATGTTGAGACAGTGGCTCTGAAAGCTATATATATTATAAATGCTTTGAAATCTCTAAAGTAGAAACTAATTATGGGGACCCTCTATAATTATAAGAAGTGGATGTAGCTTTAGGGATCTTAAGGACCCATCTGGAAGTAGGAGAAACTCATTGAACATGTGCTCTATGTGTAGATGCATGAGATCTTAATGAAACTGCTCTGGGTGTGAATATTTTAACTAAAAGCTCTCTAGAATCCTAAATCTATGGAGATGTATGAACCCTATATACTGGTGATGGATATCATATCTATGTCTAATGTTGAATTAGAGAAAAAACTAGTGGCATAGCTAGAACTAGTAATGGAACTAAAACTAGCTCTAGAACTAAAACTAGCTATAAAACTAAAAGTGGAAACTCATATGGAAATCCAGTAACTATGATAACTTGATTATCATGAATGAATTTCACACATTGATGTACTATATATGGAACTAATCAAAGTTTTTGTATCCATGGTCTACCAAGTAACATGTCAAAAACTCCCACACTAGGAACTATAGTAAATGAGGTGGTCATGTGTGTAGGACCAACCTGTAGAGGAATGAGGATCTCACCTAATGTAGTTTGACTATGTCCACTAAAACCACTAATTAATGTATTTTTTAGAGCAATATCCTATTATGTATAACCCAAGTGTTGTAATAGAGTAATAGTACACATGTTAATGTTAGATCCATTATCAATTAGAACACTGTGAATGGGATGACCATGAATAAAACCTCTAATGAAGAGTGCATGATAGTATGTGTCATCCTTAGTAATATCCTACTCAAAAAAGTAGATGGAAGGCCAAATTGGAATGCTAGAATGAAAAGTACCAATCATGTGGCTTAATGGATGTGAATCAGTTATCGGTGTCCTGTATGTAACTGGTGGAGGATGTGCCTGATATGCATGATGTACACTTGATGTGTCATATGTCTCTGACTTACCATGCTATGGAAATGGATCTAAAAATATTTTGAGTGACTTATCCTGCATTGGTTTAGTCAGAGGAGGCTCAAATGAAGTGTTTAGATCAATTTGATTTCCATCAATTAGATACTATATCTTGTTCTTGAAACTAATGCATCTATTTGTAGTATGGCTTGGTACCCTGTGATAGTTGCAAAATTCATTTTGATCATATCCCCATGGAAGAGGCTTTGATGGATCAATTTATTTGATAGGAGGAAGAGATATGATGTTACATTCTAATAACTACTGTAGAACTCTAGTTTGGGGAATTGGTAGATTTTTAAAAGGTCATTGAGGAGGTGCTCATAAAGTGATTCTCTGTGAGGGCTCTGAAGCCACATTAACTATCTATTGAGTCAGTCCTTTACTGTCATTGAATTTGACCTTATATGGGGCTTTGTTGTTAATCTTATTAGTTGTATTTGGTGCACTTATGTACTTAAGTTTTCCCATTGAAATGAGTTTGATTTATCTTTCTTTCAAAGTGTGACACAATGCAGTGAACAAAGAGAAACATTTGAACATGATTGTTTCATGTAAAACTAGTAGAAGACTCTATTTGAAGAGGTCCTGTAACTCCTAATTTGCCATAGGGCTAGTCATCTTAGCTAATATGGTCTTGGATCTGAGAACATACTCAGTGAGAGGCTCATTTGATTTCTATTTTTGTTGTGCAATTTGGGCATATGAAACCTTATCATCAATATTGATACTGAAATGTGCTAGGAACATGTCAACAAGAGATTGAATGTATTAATTAGCTAATTTGGTGGACTGTAAAACCATTGTAATGCATAGTTCTTGAGGCTCCTTAGAAATAATTTAGTTAATAACCAGTCATTTGGTACATAATCCAAACATGCTACATGAAAGCCTCTCAAATGTGTCTCTGGATCACCCTTTCTATCGTAAAGAGTGAGATTAGGTTATACAAACCTAGGTGGCAAGGGTGTAGAATCTATATGTCATGTTAAAGGTGTATGCAATAGAGTGAAGGAGTCTAATGCCTGTGTATATCTAGTGGTACCTTGCTCAAGATTTTTCACCTTGTATTGAAGAGATTGAATCTCTTTCACAAGGGGTGCCACATCAGGAGATAGGGATGTACTAGCTATAATTGGTGGCATAGAATAAGGTTGGGATGCTATAGGGGGTTGTTATGACATAGTTACACCCATAATGTCATGTGTAATTGGTGTCTCTGTGGTTTGAGAAGACTGACTGTTAGTTACCTTTTGTTGTTCCTCTTGGAGGACTCTAATCATGTCATCTTGCATATCTAAGTGTTTGGTTAAGGGTTCTTGAAGCTCTCTTTTATTAGTTTCATCAAATCTAGTATATTGGGCCATTGTTAAAGTAAGAAAACAATTTTAAATGTGTTTGAATGTTTTACAATAAGTTGTAATAGGTAATAAGCTAAAATTGAAAAGTATTGGATATAAGAAATGCAAAACTATAAAATAGTAGTTTAGAATTTATGCAAAAAAGTATATGAAGTTGCCAAACATGTAAGATAATACCACAAAAGCAAAGTAAGAAATAGTATATGCAACTAGGCATTTTTTTAATAAGCAAAATATTATGAACTTTTGAATTTGAAATTGATTTTCTGAGCTAAGTATGCAAGATAGAATTTAGGAAATTAATTGCTTTAATGAGACCTAGTAGATGCAACTAGGGTTTTGAGACAAATAAATTTTTTGGAATTACTATGAATTTTTGAATTTTGAAGTGATTTTTTTATTTTAATAGTCAATCAAAATTTGCAAAAAATAAGTGGAATATTACTTGAAAATTATTGGGATTTAGTTGATGCAACTAGGGTGTTGAAATGATTTTTTTCAAAATTAATGTAATAATTTGAAAATTTTGATATAAATTTGTAGAATTCATCTTGAAAATTTTAAGAAAAATTTGAAAATATTTCTAAAATTAGCAATATATTTTTCCTAGTAGTTTGAAAGTGTTTGTATACAAATAGGATCTAGTATTTACAAACTAGGGTTTAAGTGAATTATTAAAAATATTTTAATTAATTTTTAAATTTATGAAAAATCAAAAAAATATTGCAAAAAATCAGAAATAATTAGTCCTAGGGTTTTTGTGAAAAAATTCAAAGTCGGGTTCACCAAATATTTTATTGAATTTAGGAAACTATAGGTTTAATTTCCTAAATAGTAAAGGGGTCTAGATTAAGGGGAAAATTAGTAAATAAATGTGCCTTAATTAACCTACTAATTTATTAAATCTATAAGTGCTTAATTGATTTTTAAAAATATCAAACAAGAGGATAGAGAGTAAAACTTAGTTGATTATAGGCTGAGATAGAGGAGATAGAGGCTATAAATTATTGATCTGGCTAGGTAGACAATCAAAAAAAGGATCCAAAATTTTGTTTTTTACCTAGACAAGAGCACTAAAAATGGGACACCTAGAGGTCCAACACTATAGTACAAGTTTTGGCACTATATTCCTTAATGTCTAAGCTTTCTGGGTTTTGTTTGTCTGCTTCAGGAGACCTTGTGACTAATATATTGAGTCCTAGTTATTCATGAATATTTATGTGCAATTGATTTTATATTCAAGTCTCCTAGTTATTCTATATGCTTGATAGGTGATCTTGAATCCAATTAGAAAAATGGGTCAGTGTGTAATATGCACTGAATGTGTGATCACACCTTGTGTGTGGGCATGCTACCTACATACCAATACTCTAAAGAGGGATTAAGGCCAATGTAGTTCTCCCAATTTGAATGTGTATTGTGTAATAATGTGTATGTAATGCAAGTGTATGTGAATTTAAACAAGATTGAGATGACTCATGATTGGTACAGGAGCTTGGATAGGTTAGAAATCATAGTGGTTGGTTATATGAAGAGAATAAGAAGATTTTATTGAGTGCACTTTGGTATATTTCTAGCTTGTGCCTTTTGAATGATTCCAAGGAAGATGTTTAGATGCTTATCACTAGCAAAACATCCTAGACATGTCTATTGACCCCTGATTCACTTATTCTAGACAAAAAATGTAATCATGTTATTCCATGAGTGATGCCCCTACATCATACTTATAAGGGGGAAAAGTAAAGTCTTCTTCATTTAAATTATCATATAGGTGTGTGTTCTTTACTTCCACACTTGTACTTCTGCTTATTGGTCATCCTTTGACTCCATGCTATGCTCTGGTTCTCTGTCTTATGCTTTGAACTTTTCTTCTTATATCTTCTCATACTTTGCTTTCTTTGTCTCCTCTGAAGGTCTTCTTATAACTTAATAGAGTCAATTACTCTTTGGAAATCTTTGTTCCTTACCCCTATTTCAAGCTCCATGTTTGATATTTCATATGCTACTATCATGTCAACTTCTCCTCCATTTTACTATGGCTTTCATCCTTTATAATGAAGATTCTCTTGTTATCAACTTGATTTTCTCTTAAATGAGTTCTCTCAAGAGCTTATTTCTTCATTAAATGATCAATATCTATCAACTCACCTACACATTCAAAATCTAAGCAATGATTAGATATATACATATGAGACTTCACAGTCTCTTTCTCCTCTTCTTGCATCAACTATTGGTGTTGTGGTACACCCGATTCCATATCAATATAATTATATTCTTGTTTGGACACTACTACATCATTATTTTCATCCCATTCTTCCTTTTATATCATAGTACTATCATTGTCCTCTCCTCCACTACTATTGTTATATTCCAATGATCCCAGTTTTGCTTCTAATTTCTCTTCACTCTCATGTATAAATGTACAATCTCTATACAAAATAATTTCTTCATCTAATCCTTCCATGAGACTTATAAGGTATTTGTGTTCTTCTTCATATGTCATTCCATCAATTTAATGTTTTGGACTAAATTCCCCTGCCTTATTTATGTTCATCTCATCCTCTTCAATATCTTGTTCATCTTCACTTGTTTCTTCAAACAACAAATAATTTATAAGGATTTTAGGTCTCTAATTCCAACCTCATCTCACCATGCAATTTATTATTCACCCTTAACAATCCCTTAGATATAGCTTCCAATGCTTCCCATGCCTTTGTCCTAGTGTCTTGGTGTTGTCTTGAAAAATAAAGTTGAAACATTCTCATTGTTTCTCCACCATCAGTCTCCCATATGTCATATTTGGACATGGTTTCCTTGTCAAACATTGAAACTTGACCATTATAAAATTCATCTCCATGTCTTTGCATTTTTGAAGGCCTAACTTGATTATGATTTCTCCACACCTCACCTTTGTATACTGTAGATCTACCATTATGCAAAGAGTTAACATAAAAAACATAAACTTAAAAAGCTTTCATGAATTTACCTTGAGCATCTTCTTCTTTCAAATTCATGTTTAGTTCTTTGAAAATATTTTCTTGACCTCTTCTTATCTTCATATCTTGGTATATATATTTTCATGTTGCCCATCCTTTTGATGTGGTCTCTTACACTCTTGCCACTTATTAATTGCAAGATCACTCTGACATACACATAAGAATAAAAACTATTTAGTCAAATTTATAGTTCTTTGAGCTTTACATACCTTTTCCCACTCAATGTTTGCTTGTTCCTTGATCTGGTATGGAGTTTCTCCACTTATCAGCTCCTACTGGTTCCTTTGGACTGTAACATTATGACTGAACTATCATGCTTTCTTTCACCTTCATTAAGATCTCACTATATATGTTTTCTCTTCCTTCTTTACATATATTTCTAATGACTCTTGAGATTGCATTTTTGTCTCTACTTTGTCTTCAACCTTTGTCTTCAATTGCAATTAAAAGAATCCAATGCACTTGCCTCTTCTTCTCTCACACCTTTTTCCTTTTTACTATTTTACATCTTTGGGAAGGTTTCTCCCTCTTTCTTCTTCATTATTTGATGAATCTTAGGCTGTATAAGATCAGCCCTATCTTCTTTGACCACAAGTTCCTCTAGCTTCCTTATCTCCAAGAATTGCTTAGTGGTTGCCTTTGTGTAACCTATATATACATCATAAAACACATTATTAGCATCAAAATTTGGAGCCTTCTTGGCTCTATCTTGTGTTTCCTTCTTGGACATTTCAATGCCCAACTCCTTTTCTTGTTTGGTGTCATTCTCAAGACACTTCTCCTTCATCTTAGCTATAGTTTATGCCCCTTTTCTTCTAGTATACTCTCTACCTTCTTTGTTTTTTAACCCTTCACTCTTGCATGTAATTCTAGCTACTAATGCCTTCTCAAAAATATCACTTCCTCTATTCATCCTGGTGATCTTGT
The DNA here is from genome assembly GCA_037957365.1 of Torreya grandis. Classification (NCBI taxonomy): domain Eukaryota; kingdom Viridiplantae; phylum Streptophyta; class Pinopsida; order Cupressales; family Taxaceae; genus Torreya; species Torreya grandis. Next base: position 91,742 of record JARHVA010006021.1, read on the forward strand.
CTAACATTCTATTCTCTTGTTATCTATTCTCCATGTCTAAATTTGAGGACTCATAACTTTCCATACCATCTCAAGACAACTTGTCTTCTCTTCCTTATTAGGGGCCTTGATCAAAATCATATTCTCAAATACCTAACCAAAGTATTGTTTGGTTTCCATCAAAATCACTCTTTATTCTATTCTACCTGTATCACCTTTTAAAGGTAAAAGGACCTATGTCAACCTATCTTTCTCTACAATGTAAGTATTTGCTTATCCATCATGAACAACCTTGCTATCAAATTGGTATAGCCTTCCTAACATCAAATGGAAAACATTAATGGGAATTATTTCACATAAAACTCTATCCTTATATCTACCTATATGAAATTCAACCAAACTTTATTCACTTACCATGATTTGATGTCCTTCTTGGACTCAAGTTACCTTGTAAGGACATGGATGTGGAATCATCTTCAATCCCGTATTTTTTGCCATCTCAAAAGATACAATATTATCTATACTTCATCCATCAATCACCACATTGCATCACTTTCCTTTTGTTTTTCACCTAATTTTGAACAAACTTCTCCTCTATACTGGTTCTTATATTTGTTCTTTCTGCTATAATAAAACTCTTTTCATGAGAAAAGATTCTCTTCTCACTTGTCTATTTTATTAATTTGGTCATATTGCATTATGTTGACCATCCCTACCAATATATGAGGGACATTATATTAACCTATGTCCTTCTCTACTACAATGCTAACATTGTCCTTGAAATGTTGGTCTTTGTCTGTTTCTGAAGAAACTATCATTAGCTCTTATTCTATCAAAAGTAAATGGCCTTATAGCCCCTAAGAGGTACTCATATTATCATATGGATAGTTTTGTAACCTCATGAATTCCAAGGAAGATGTTTAACCTAATTTTGTGGCCTTATGGCTTCTTAAACTACTATTCAACTCTCTTCTCCAACTGACTCTAGATGTAAAGGTTCTTATTAACCTTGTTGTCCTCCATTCCCTTCCACATGCACTATCTATCTACTCCTATATTTAAGAGCATTCTATATATATACATCTTCACAATAAAAGGTGCAATCAGTTGTGTCATCTAACCCATCAAATTCTCCACCATGTTATATTGATCTTTGTTGCCTCTATCTACCCTTTGTTCCATGGGTTTTTGTTCTTGGTTACCTACCTTTTAGTTAAGTTATAAGCACATGATGTCAATCTCTCTTTTTAACTTATCAAATCCTATCTTCTTTACACTTGTAAAAATTCACCCACCACCAAGAGTAAACCTTCTTTGATACTAAATGATGTAAAGGATTATCAACAAACTCATAAAACTCATTTTCTACCCATGTTCACTCACTAGACCAAAGTGCAACTAGTCATTCTAAGGTACATTGATGTTTTTCTATCTAATAGATTTGATTTATCCTTATTATTATCATTATTTTCTCTTGATACCTCCCTTGACCTTGATAATACACTTCTTGGCTCATTTCATAACCTTGATATCTCTCTTTCTTTACACAGTCAACCTTAGTAACCCTTTTCTAGGCAAATATTGCTTGTGTGGCTCTGTACAGATGGAAAATGAAAAACTAATACAATATTTTGATTCAATTTATCATTTTTGTGGTCTACATAAATTTTAAAACCCTAAATCTTCTTTTAAAACACTTTACTATCCTCTTTTACACCACTATTAGGCCTAATTAGGTTTCTTATGCACAAAACCTCACGTAATCCTCTCTCCTAGTTTGTACAAGTATGTAAATAATCCAAAAACACTAAAATCACTTCACCCTCATTGATTCCAACCAAATGACCAAATTTTGGGGATTTTCACTAGTTTAAACTCTAGAAAATGGAATTTCTAGTATAAAACCCTAGATAAGAGTTCATAGTGACTGTGGTAGCCTGAGAGCTTCTAATTTTCTCTTATACGTTACAATTAAGGTTTTAGATATCTATAATTTTTTATTGGGATTTTTGGGAATTACTTTCACCTTTTACAACTATTATTTTTTCATAATAAACACTCTTTTCATCCTTTTCATCATGCTATTGGTTCACAAAGAGCACACAATACTATATGTTGGATTGAGAAGATAGTTCTTGACATAAAAATCTCCAGGAAAGGTTTTATAAAAATCTATGGTTAATATGTGTATAAAATACTACAAAAAACTTTTTAAAGAAAAATTTACACCTAAAAGACCACTACAATATTCTTTATTATGTTCTTTGAACACACAACATACACAATCACCTTCTAAAGGTCTAAAGTGCTCCTTTTAGGGTTTGTTTATTTTAAAATGGTGTTGAAACTCTACTAATTATTTATAAATATGAATTACCACTATATTAAACATTTTAAATCATCATTAATGTACAAAGTTCCTCTATTCAACTTTTGACCACTTTCTCAAGTCCTCTGTGTGCACAAACAGAGAATGTAGGGCTAGTAGAATTTATCTTAAGGATTGTAGGTTATGAAATAGTTAATAAATAATTAAAATTATGATAATTATCTTATCAAACCTTCCAAACCTATTAAAACTATATTATCTACATCAACAGCTTTGTGTAGCACCAAAATTCTAAGTTGATTTATCTATGCAAGCTTCTCACAATAGGAATGTTTAGACTAATAAACCAAATGACATACCAATTTAACATGTGAATTGTATAAAATAAATTCAAAAATAGTAATTATACTTATAAAATTAAAATAAAGAAACAAAACACACCATATTGAACCTTCTATCATTGAATAATCCCTACATAATCATTTTCTCCTTAGGTAAACACATAAAATAGAGTTATATTCAACATACATCAACCTTGAAGATATCCATTTTGATTTTATTGGGTATATTTCCATTTTTTATTTGAATAAAACATTTTAAAACTACCTTCTAAGGGTCACTTGGAAGAGTATTTTTCCTTGACATAAATACCAAGGATGATTCTTTCATATAAATGTGACCTTGATATCATGTTTATATGCATAAGAGTATTTTTTCACTTTACCTAGACATATAACACATTAATAACCTTTTTAAAAAATCCTACAACATCCTGTCTATGACAAAAAATTCAAATTTTTAAATTGTGCAATTTGGTGAGAAAACTCCCATTTGAATTCCTAAGCATCCTAGACACTACTAATCACTTGGAAATCATTCCAAGGAACATTTTCATACTCTTATCACTACAAAAACATATTAGACATGTCTATTAACCCATAATTCACTTATTATAGGCAAAAATTGTAATCATATTATTCCATGAGTGATGCCCTTACATCACATATTCAAATTTTAATGAAAGCATACCTAGGCATGGGGGCCACAAGAAAATGAAAAAATTCAAAGTCTAAAACAAGAAATAAAATACACTCAATGAAGTTCATAAAGTAAAACATAATAAACCAACATAAACATGTCATAGTGGCCCATGGATCATGTTGACCATTTTGACCAAGGGTCAAAATGGGTCAACCCCCTATAGTCAAAATATTATATAGAGGTTTATTGAAATGTCATAGCATGCTAAATAGTTATATTTGATGTCATATCATATTATTTTAACCTTGGTCATGATCTAGTTTAGTCCGTATGTTATTTTGAGTTAGTTAGGGGTCATTTTAGAGTCATATATGCAAATGGTATAGTTTTGAGGGGTGTCTACATGTTCCAGGTTCTTCTTCAACATCTAATATATTAGTCCTCAATAGTTATTTTAGTTTATAATTGAATATTGGTAGATGATAACTAAAAATCAAGAAGATATGTTCAAAATTGTTCTACTCCTTCATTGACATTCTAGACATTTGAAACCCATCAGTTGAGTGAGTCTACCACCATGAATGAGCATTTACAGGTGTTATGAAGAAGATCATTATGTAAAAAGGATAAATTTCCTATATTCAACCACTTCATGGTTGAAAAACATCATTTGAATAAGATTAATATGTTTAAAATAAACCATAAGGTTAGAGCAGAGGACAACAAATCAAAGACACAAGACATAACTATTTGGGTTTAAATCTTCAAAAGGATCCTAAACTTAAATGTAAAACTACCAAGTAGAGATATATCATGTAATTAGATAATATATAAATGGAATGTGGTTATTAAATGAGTCAAAAGTTCTTGGAGTGAATCAATGATGCATGTTCTTGTGTAAAAACCAAGATCAATGATCTACATTGAAGATTGGGATCATAGATCTATAGTGCACATTTAATCATGTAGCAAAGATCCAATGGTGATAAAAAGGTCAAAATATTAGTGTATCCTAATATTAAATTCATCATGACAAGAGTCATGATCATGGTGACTTACCAGATCAATGGTACATGCTTGATCAAGTAGAAGGAGGATCAATGACACACATTCAATCATGTCAAGGAGATCAATGGTATGCATAAAGTCAAGGACTCAAAGTTCTAGATTTCATGTGAGAATTCCAAATAGCATAATCTTGGTACCTTAGATCAATAATCAATTTCCAACATCAAAGGTTAAAGAAAGGAAACTCTTGAGAGGATCAATAAAGTTAATTTGATTAAATTTCTAGGAGTCATGTGGTAAAGACATGTGTTTGAATCAAATAACATGATAAGAGGATGCCACATAGACATAAACATTAGATCAAAAGGATTTTATGGACCCAAGTAGTGTAAATAAGAGATCAAAATAATATTGCATATATCAATATTTAAGCTTCGTCCAATACTATTTCATGTTACAGGGAAGCCATTTTTGTTTTAGGACCAATTCAAGCCTACAGGGGACAAAATGGAGAAATTGAATAGGTAATTTGAAATTCTAACATGTTTTTGGATACTCTAAAAAGGAATATGGAGATTATATTGATGATGAGGAAGGATTTAAAATTTTATTTTGTGGGGTTTGTCTACAATTTCTCTTCCCTCAATTCAATCATCATTTTTATCCCTAGTCAATTATGGGATGTTCCAAAAGAGCTAAATGATGAAGGTAGTTTTCTTGTGTAGAATGAGAAGTCTTACACCACATTTCATGAGCCTCATGCATTTTAGGGCCACTTTTCCTATAATACCTTACATTTTTTGATTCATACTCATTACCCTATATCTTTAACTTCTTTCTCTCAGCATGACACAAGTCTTAGTGACTCTTGGTCTTCATTCTTTCCTCCTCTCTCTAAAATTATATAAGTAGTAACTATTTTATCTCTTTGAAGTTAATACCACACCATGTATGGTGTATCTCTACTGAAATGAGATTGTATTTTGACTTTGAACATTAATACAATTCTGGTTTTAAGTTCATGAATAATTGTTTAAGTGTGCAAAGTGCTGTATGGTGAAACAAAGTGATAATTCTCTATCCTTTCTTCCCTTATCCTCTCATGTTTATGAAAGAGCTCCTATTTTAATAGGTCATATAGAGTTTAGTCAAGTGGTTAGTCTCATTTCAAGTGTGAAATTATCTTTGGAGTGTGAAATCTACCCTTTGATTTGTTCACCTTGTGTTGCTTCATGCATCTCACTTCTATATTGAAACATTGATGTTATAATCCTATAAGAATTTGAAGCTAGTTTATATATCTTGTTTCATTGTGATAGGAATATGATGGTCATGTGGAAATAATTTTGGTGTATCACCCCCTTATATTAGGTTTATTTCATGAAAAATTCTAACTCTTTTCCCTCAAACAAATAGTTAGCATAGGTGAAAGCACTTCAAGATACATTCAGGGAGATAGACCTTAAACCTAAAGGCTAAATTTCATTATAGATACACCCACATAATTATAAGTGTTCTTAGATTGACCAAATATGTAAGAGGTTTGAACACCCTCTTCTAGGGTGCAATATTTGGTGAAAATATTTCTGGCATATATGATGGGATGCATTATATTTAAAATAACTTGTCAAGGTGAATGCTAGTCTTGACAACATTAGTTATAAATTGGTGTGTTACTCAACATTTAGTGACTCCATCAAGTTAAATCTGGTTCAAGGCCATTATTTTATTATAATCTTGTTATAGCAATTCATGGTTCTCACTAGGTCATCATTTAGTAGAGTGTTCAACCCCATTAATCCACCTATTCAACTTGAACTTCTTCATGAAGTTCAATATCCTCATCCCAATCTACCCTTTGGGGATCAAGATGATTTTACTAGCCAAGGAATCTAAGAGAGTGAAAAATTTGAAGAAATTGAAGATCTTGAAGAAGACATGGCTAGACCTCATGCTTTCCCTACCTTCAATATTGAAAATCCAATTCACCTCCAAGCATATGTTGTCATCCCTTCTAATGCCACAAAAGGTGTGCCTCTATTCAATCATGAGAGTCATGTTATACCTAGTGAACATATTAGGGATATATCCAAATTTTGTAGCTTCCATAATATCACTCAAAAAAACATTGCCATTAGACTCCTTGCCATGTCCCTTAGAGGTAAATCTATTGATCATTATAGGACTCTAGAAGGTGGATGCATCATGTCATGGGAAGAGTTTGGAGTTTTATTGACCTCAAGATTTGGAAATGAAAGTAACCATGCCTCTCTCATACATTAGCTCAATGTGATCAAAAGAGGATCCAATGAAATAATGCATGAATTCAATGAGAGGTTTCAAAAGATGTAATAGATTTCCTCCTCCTATGAGGCCTCCTCCTAGTTTTGTTTTCCTTACTTACTTGAGAGACATTGGTAATGAAATTGCTATCATGCTTCAATTTATGGGGGGTTCTACTCTTCCCAAAGCATATAAACTTGCTTCAAAGATGAGAATGGCCTCATCCAAGCTGTAAAGTTTCCTCCTAAGGTATCCATGCCTCCATTATCTCATACTTTTACTAATACTCCATATGTGGCCTAAATCCCTAATGCCAATATCAATCCTAAGGTTACTACTAAGAAGGTGGATAATGTCATTGATAAATATGTAGAAATTCAAATGCTAAGAGCTTAGTTTAGGCAAGCTAATATTAAACAAGGTACCTATCAAAATCCATATTCTTATAAATAATAATTTTTTTATTAATATGTAAGAGTAAGAGGTCAATGTTAGCCTAATTACAATAGGCTTACCAATGTGTATAATCCTAACTCCACCACTAATGTAAGGGAGATGGTACCGCTGCATAAAAATTTAGTATAAGGAGAAGATTAATAGCAAGGCCAATTTATGGATGATAATGAAGGTGAAGAGAAATATTTTTTTGTTCAAGGAAGATTCATTATACTCCTATCAATTGAGGATGAAGTCATGATACAAACAAGTGAAGATGGACAACCATAAGGGAAGATCTTCACCGTATTCCTAGTTAAGGACACTTTTATGCTCAATCAAGGAGCCTCTATTGTAAAAAATACCAAGTCCAAGAGGAAGGCTCTAAGAGGTGATAACAACATTCCTAAAAACTTGTCTAATCCCCCTTTAAGGCAGCCAAACATAGCTACAAACATGGTAGCTCCAAAAGCTCTTATACCTCCTTCAAGTCAAAATATGGTAAAATATGCTCAAGGTGTCTCAACCTCTCAATTTCCAAGAAATCATTTGCCTCCAAGGACTCTATAAAAGGTGAGTAATAATACCCTAAACATAGTGGATTTATTGAAGAGTACTAAAACATCCTTTTCCCTTTAGAATGTTCTTCATATGCTTGGTCAAAAAGAACTAAAAAATAAATTATCTACTATCATTACTAGTGTCCCACCTTCAAATAAAATTCATGGTCATTTTTCTCTTTAAAATTATCCTAATACCATTTTTAAACCATCTACTAAGGCTAGGAAACCTCCATCATTCTATCTCACTCTCATAGTGGGTGACAAACTAGTCCATAATTGCGTAGTCAATAGTGGAGCTTCTACTTTAGTCATACCCAAAGTTGTAGCTGATAAGTTAGGCCTAAAATATGAGCCACATAACAAATGAGTCCTCTAATTATATGGTATACCTAATAATACCATATTAATAATTAAAAACTTGAAGGTTTTCTTACATGATTATCCTAATTTTCCTATTTTAAAAGACATAGTTATTGTTGATCTCCTAACTCACTTTGCAATCTACCTTTCAAGAGATTTTATAGAAAATATATGTGGTTATCTCTCAAATAATTGGTCCTTATTGGATTTTAGGACAAGGTATGGGACCAAGGAGAAAATTAGGATGTAACCTCTTGCAAGGTTTCATATTGAACCTTATATTGAAACAAGTTCTAATTTGAATTGTTTGGTCTATGAAGACAAATATTTTATTGTAGATGATGGAACTTATTTCAAGATTGAAGTAATTTTAGATATGTTTATTAATTAATATGGTACTAACACCTTTGAGAATGATCCTTATGATTTCATGGAGAAAATTGATTTAGGAATGTATTGTATATATGAAGGAGTATCAACACCTCTACTCGCCAAGGAAGGAGTTGAGGATCATGAGATCTGGAAAATGTTTTTTGATGGTTCAAGAAGTAAAATTGGTATAGGATCTGGTGTCATGTTGATCTCTCCATCCAAACAAAAATATTATTCTTCATATAGGTTCCATTTTATTTGCACTTGTAATGTGGTTGAGTATGAAGGTTTAATTTATGGCCTTCAATGAGAAAGGAGAAAAGGAATTAAAAACTTGAAAGTATATGGAGATAGTGAATTGGTTATGTATCAAGTTAGGAATGTTGTTTCTATCAAGAACCATTTTATCAAGTCATACAAGAATAGGGTATGATATTTTCTTGAATATTTCAATGCATTTAATATCCAATCAATTCCAAGGGAGCAAAATAATCATGCTAATAGTTTAGCTACCATAGGAGCTTAATTTAGTACTCTAAATGCCATAAAAGAGGAGGGAAAGAAATATCATTATAATATCAATTTCAAAACTTTCATACCTGATAATAAGGTGTCTTGGAAAGTGTTTAATGGTGATAAACACATTGCATGTTTCTTACAAAATGAGGTTGAGTTTTCCTAAAGAAATCAAAAGAGACTTCAAAACCAATTTGATGATCATATTGTGTAGCTAAGAACCAACAAGATACCTAAGGGATTTGTGACCTTTGAAATTATCTTCAATGAATATAATCAAAATAAGAGGGAAAAGGTGAATATGTATACAAAAGAAGAGAACTATGAAAGAGTCTTGATATTCAAGGATAAACTTCTCAAACAAGACAAGGTATGCTCTACATTGAAGAAGCAAGAATTAATTAATTTGTGTATAGAGTTTCATGACATCTTTACTTGGAAATATAAGGACATAAAAGGATTTGATCCTAGCCTAGCACACAATGCTATTTATTTGGAACCTTGAGTTAAACTAGTTAGGCAAAAACAAAGGCCCATCAACCCCAAGGTTAAATAACTCATGAGGTTAGAGCTTACCAAAATCCTTGAATCTAAGATTATATTTCTTATCAAACATTCAACATAGTATCTAATCATGCACATATTATAAATAATAATGGGAAGATAATAATTTTTGTGGACTTTAGAGATCTTAATAAAGTGTCCCTCATAAATCACTATCCTTTACCCTCAATAGAGTAGAATTTACAAATGGTTTCAATTTCTCAACATGTTCCTCTTTTAGATGGATATTTAGGTTATAATCAAATTCTAATCAATGAATATGATCAGTTTAAGATAAAATTTACCACTAAATGGGAGAATTTTTCTTATATGAATATGCATTTTAATTTTTCAAATATCAGTGCCACATTTCAAAGAGTAATGGACATATCATTCAAAGGTTTGATTAATGAGATGTTGTTAGTTTATCTAGATTATATAACAGTGTTTTTAAAAGATGATAATAAACATATGCAACACTTGAGACAAGTTTTTGAAAGATATAGGCAATATGGAGTATCCCTTAATCCAAAAAATTGCATCTTTGTTGTCCATGAAGGCAAGATCTTAGGACATATTGTTTCCAAAGATGGTTTGAATATTTATCCTAAAGGGATAGAGGATATTCTAGGTGTATCATTTCCCTTACATAAGAAATGTCTTCAAAGTTTCTTGGGCAAGAAAAATTATTTAAGGAGGTTCATACCTGGTTTTGCATCTTTGGTGAAACCTATCATAGCTATGCTCAAGAAGAACCAAGCCTTTTCTTGGACAAAAGAGGGTAAGAGTAGTTTTAAATACATTAAGAAAGATATTTCACAAGCCCCTAATCTTATGAAAATTGATTTTACTAAATACTTCATGTTATATCCATTTGATAACCTTGATACTATCTCATCTCTGTTAATGCAAAAGAATGATGAGAGTGTAGAGCAACCAATTGAATTATTTAGTAAAGGTTTAGAAGATTATGAAATCAAGTATGCCTTTGTAGAGAATTAAGTCCTTGTTGTTGTAATAATACTAAATAATTTTATGCATATAGTTTCAAATAATATAATTCATGTTATGGTCTCTCATCCTAGTACTAAGGAATTTCTTTTGAGCAAATACCTTAGTGAGAAGAGGGTAGGGTAGATCACCAAAGTAATGGAATATGATGTTGATATAAAAGTAACATAATGTATAAGAGGTAAGGGCCTTTGTGAACATATATATTTAGATCTTTATGAGTCAAAGGAAGAGGCTCTAGTTATTCATGATTGTTCCCAACCATCTAGTTCCTAACATCTACAAATTTGGACACAAGATGTTATCAAATTTATTTAAAATGGTGAGTATCCTAATGGTATGAGTATATCAAAAAGGAGATATTTTAGATTGGAAATATATTCCCTTTTATCTTGTGGATGGTGTGATTTTTATAAGAGACATTAATGGTGTGTTATTGATATGTATTGATAATGTTTAGTTTGGGGTGTTGCTTGAGAAGTTCCATGATGGGACAATAGGAGGTCATTTCTCTCCAAGAAATACAGCTGATAGGATCATGAGGGCAAGTTATTATTGTCCTAGCTATTAAAATACATAAAATGTAATAAGCATGGATCTAGAAGAGATTTAATGAGCAAAGCATAACATAATGATCTTAGATCAATAAAACATAACACAAGTTTTTATCTTGGGAAAAACTTCAAGGAGGTAGAAAACCTAGCAAAGTGATATTCAATATTGAGAAACAATAATAACCCCAATACATCAAATCTTCTTCATCTCACTCCTCAAATAAATTCTTCACAAGTTTGTCTTACATAAGTGTTTACCACACACAAAAATACTTAAATATTTTTTATGTTTGAGAGATATTTTACAATAGAGGTAAAGCCCTTTTTATAATGATTCATGAGAGGATGTGACCATTGTGAAAATAATGGGTCCATCCACCTCGATAAGTTTAATTAATAAAATTTTGGTAAATATTAAATAACTATAATAAGATTTTTTTTTTTTAAAAGTTTGCACCTCAAATAAATTAATAGTATATTATTGTTTATTTAATTACTTACCAATGTAAGCCAAGGGTTAATAATAACCACTTAGACATTAATTATTCTAATACTACTCCTTAATTCTAAGTGGGGATAAAATCCATAGTCACCATAAAGGAATTATATTATGTACAAAATTTGAAGGATTTAAAAACTTTCATCATGCCAAAAGTCATCTTTTGAAACAAAATAAATTATAATCCATAAACTAATAAAAAGTAAGTTTTGGCTAGCATGATTATGAGATTACATCTCAATATTTCTCATGAATAATCACTAAGCATATTTGGATCTTTTTATAACATAAGGACTTCCATTACAAATTATTATTTTAAATGTATTAAGGTACACAAGTAAAACATCTAAATGAAGTTTTTACAATGATTTACAAATGAGAAGTATATATAAAAAGAAGAAATACATGGCCATTAGGAAGCAACATTGTCATGCATACTCCCCATCAATGACAAATCTTAGAGGCCCAACATTGCACAAAACTTGGTATCACTATGTGGTTTTGTAAAGATATCTACCACTTGTTCATATATCAGATAGAACTATAAATTAATATTATCATTGAGGACTTTTTCTTAGATAAAATGCATATGAATTTTAATATGTTTAGTTCTTAGATGTTGCACTAGATTTTTTGTCAGAGCTATTCAACTTTAGTTATCACAATGAAGGATGGTACTCTGAGAAACATTCAAATGAAGTTCTCCCAATAGCCTTTTAGCCACGTGGCTTATTTAGTAGCTTTTATAGAACTTTTATACTCTACTTTTATAGAAGAGAGAGAGAGAGAGAGAGATAGTAGGTTGATTCTTGTTACTCCAAGTGATAACACCTACACCAAACTTAAACACATATCCAAAAGTAGATTTGCCATCTAAAATATCACCAACATGGTCAGCATCACAATAACCATATAATTTAGTATTATCAATGGAATAATAAAATAAACTATAGTTAATTATTCATTTTATATAACAAATTATACTTTTATCTACTTTTCAATGATCTAAATAAGGATCCTACATAAATTTAGAAGCAATACTAACAACATATGAAATATCTAGCCTAGTAATAGTTAGATAAATTAAATTTTCAATAAGCTATCTATACAAAGTAGGGTTATTTTTTTTACATGCAGGTTTAAGATCAAGTTTAATACCAACTTCAATATGAGTAGTGGTAGATTTATAATCAAGCATGTTAATCTTAACAAGAAAATTATGTGCATATTGAGATTGTGATACAACAATTGAATTTTTATCTTGAAATATAACCATTCCTAAAAAATGTTGTAGAATGCCTAAATTAGTAATTTCAAATATTTGATTTAGTTGATCTTTATATTTATGAATTAAACTATTTAGATCACTAATAATAAAAAAATCATCAACATATAATACAATTAGAATCAAATGACCATTTTCAACTTTAACAAAGAGATCATTATCTAAATAGCAATTTAAAAAACCTAATTCTTAAAAAAAAGAAGTAATCTTAGAATACTAAGCTCGATGAGCTTGTTTTAGACCATAAAAATATTTCTTTAATTTACATATGTAATGTTCTCTATTAGGATCAGTGAAACCTTTAAGCTGAGTCATTTAGATTTTTTTTTCTAAATCAGCATTTAGAAATGCATTCTTGACATCCATTTGGTGGATAACCCAATCATTTTGAGCTGCAAGTGTAATAAGAAGTCTAACAGTACTCATTTTTTCTATAAGAGCAAAGTTTTCAACATATTCAATCCTGGGTTTTTGAGTAAACCCATGAGTAACTAATGTAGTTTTAAACTTGTCAATTTTACCAATTGAATTATATTTGATCTTATAAAGCCACCTATAACTGACAATATGCATTTTAGGTGTAGGAGGAACAAGATCCCAAGTTTGATTTGTAATTAAGGCATTGAATTTAGCTTACATAGTAACATTCCATCTATCATCTTATGTGGCTTCCTCAAAAGATTGAGGTTCACATTTATAGATAGTCATTAATGCATGATAATAATATTGACTTCTAGTTAATTTATTAAGATTATCAACATTAGAAGATTGAATTAGGAATTATGCCCATTTAAGTATTTTAAATTGAATATGAAACTCAAAGGGTTCTTCAGAATCTAATGTATCCATAACTAGATCAACTTCCTCAAGGGAATCTATTTCATCACAAGGAGAAACATGAGAGTCAGGTTTATCAATATAAGAACACTAAGAAGGATCCATAGAGGACTCACAAAAATAGTTTTCAAGAATAAAAACATTTATATTCATAATGATCTAATGTTTAGAGGGATCATATACTCATAAACCTTTAGTCTTACCTCCATATCCTACAAAAATTCAAGAATAAGAAGTGGGGTCAAGCTTTTTGCTTTTAACTTTAGAGATAAAGATAGAAATAGTATTGCCAAAAATCCTAAGATGAACCATAATAGGTTTATTCTTAGTCCACATTTCTAAATGGGTAGAAAGATGCAAGGATTTAGTAGGGATTCTATTCAGAATATAAAAAATAGTGTTCATGGCTTTAGCCCATAATAACTTAGGAACATTTATAAATTGTAGTATTGTTCTAGCTATTTGCTATGTACCTAGGGATATGATATATTGATGTATATGGGTTGATGGAGATGCCGACATGTGGCACACATCCCCTTAGTTATATGGGTACACTATATTAGGATAATAGAGTAACTTATGGAAGTATTACATTGGGTAATGGTCAGCCTACATTAGATTAGGAGGTTAACCATCCATGGGTTAGATAGATGTATATATATAGGAGATGAATATCATGGTAAATATATCAAGTAAGCATTGAGTCTTCTATTGTAAGAGGATATTGGAGGTTGTCCCCTCGAAGAGACATTGTGGAGTTATTCCTTCTTAAAGGAGTATTATATGGTGTTTCTCTACCTTAAGGGTATTTATTTATATATTGAATATCAAGATCATAACAAGTGGTATCAGAGCTTCGATTTGGGCAATTTGTGTGGAGCGAAACCTTAATTTCATTATATCTTCAAAAATATAAGGAATGTTTATTCAAAAAAATTATTGGAGATGTAAGAAAATATATTAGAAGTGTAGTAAAAATTTCAAAAATTTTAGAGCTGTTTTGAGGGAGTTATTTCTATTTTAGGGTTTATAATAATTTCGCTATATCTTCCGAAATATAGGGAATTTTTATTTGAAATTTTTACTGGAGATGTAAGCAAATTTAATAGAAGTGAAATCAAAATTTTAGAATTTTTTGATCTATTTTGAGTGATTTTTTGCGATTTTATGGATCAATTTTGACATTTTAGGGTTTCATGAACCTTAATTTTTTTGTGGATCATGGAGTTGAAATATTTTCAGGGGAAGATGATATTGATGTTAGAGAATGGTGGCTATTTTTGGATAATTATTTTATAAATTTTTTTAGGCAAAGACAATTAACTCCTTTTTTATCTGGGCCTGCACTATATTGGTTTGATCAGTTGAGCTGTACAAAAAGGTCTTCTTCATGGAAAGAATTGGAAGAGATTTTTTTAGATCGATGGGCTAGAAAACAAGAAGTAGAAAAAGAAGAATTAGTAAAAGAAGAAGAAGAAATAGAAGAATCATCAGAAGAACAAGAAGAAGTAGAAGTAATAGAAGAAGAAGCAGATGAAGAAGAAGAGGAAGAAGAAAAAGAAGAAGAAGAAGAGGAAGAAGAAAAAGAAGAAGAAGAAGAATAAGAAAAGAAGGGTTCAAATAATTTGGCTCCAAAGAAATCTGATTCAATTTTTCAATTTCATGGATGCATTAAAACGAAGAAGGTGGTTGTGTCCATAAACCCTACTAGTAAGTATAACTTCATTAACATGAATGTGGCCAAGCATCTACATGTTCAAGCAAAGAATATCAAAGAGGTTCAAGTAGATGGTAAGAATATTTCAATGTTTGAAAATTTGAAGCTCATTATGGAAAAATATGTTTTACATTCATATTTTTATGCTTTGGATATGGATCATATGGACATAGTTCTTGGATATCCATAGTTAGAGACTTTGGGAACAATGAATATTAATATTCAGAAAAAGTTCATGAAGTTTTGGTATAGGAAAAAGAAGATCACTTTACAAGATATCATAGTGAAAAAGGCACCAATAACAATCCAGATAGATTATGAGGATAAGATGGAAATAGGTGATGAAGAACATGATGAAGATTCAGATGATATAGATAAAGACACACTACAAATAAGCACTTCATCTACTCAAGAGACAAAGAAGGAAAAGGTGGAAGAGGTAGAAGCAAAGGTGGATGAGGTCAAAGTATTGGAAAAGGTTGAGGTATATAGACACCCACATCGTCATGAGAGAAAACAATCATGGAACCAGGTGAGGAAGTGTCATAATAATAATCATTTTGTCTATACAAGAAATAAAATTTCCAATCATTATGGATATGCATGGAATCCAAAGAAAAAATACTATGACACATGGAATGAATTGGGGAATCACTATGACTATGCATGGAAGAATACCTACTATGGTCATGGTTAGAATCAGAGTAGCACAGTGGAATATGGTACATGGAATAAAAAGAGAAATAATTATTCTTGGACACCAAAGTAGTATAATTATGATCATAAACGAAATCAGAGGAGCACAATAAAATTTGGAAACAAGCTTGGAGAGCTATCACCTACCAAGATCACATATGGATGGCTAGATGATCGAGATTGGAGACAAGTGTGTAATGATTTGATGCACACTCATTATTTGGTTTCTTCCTATGTTTCGGGGACAAAACATGTCAAGGAGGGAAGGAATGCTATGTACCTAGGGATATGATATATTGATGTATATGGGTTGATGGAGATGCTGACATGTGGCACACATCCCCTTAGTTATATGGGTACACTATATTAGGATAATAGAGTAACTTATGGAAGTATTACATTGGGTAATGTTCAGCCTACATTAGATTAGGAGGTTAACCATCCATGGGTTAGATAGATGTATATATATAGGAGATGAATATCATGGTAAATATATCAAGTAAGCATTGAGTCTTCTATTGTAAGAGGATATTGGAGGTTTTCCCCTCAAAGAGACATTATGGAGTTATTCCTTCCTAAAGGAGTATTATATGGTGTTTCCCTACCTTAAGGGTATTTATTCATATATTAAATATCAAGATTATAACACTATTTCTATGATGGTGTAGTTTTTCACTTCAATGATACTATTTTGCTAAGGGGAATAGGGAGTTTTTAATTCCATTTTAATACCACAACTAATTCAAAAATAATCAAACTCTTTACTAACATATTCATCACCATTATCAATTCTTAATCTCTTAATAGACAAATCAAATGCATTTTCATCATAAGCTTTAAATTCTTTAAATTTAGAAAAAACATCATATTTCTTTTTAATGAAATATGACTTGATTATTCTAGTATAATAATCAATAAATTTAATAGTATATAATGAACCATTAAGATAAGTAACTTATAAAGGACCTAAAAAATCACTATGAGTTAATTCTAAAAGATGTGAGGAATTCTTATCATGATTCTTGTGAAAGGGGTTAATATGTTACTTACCATGTAAGCAACCCTCACAAGTTTCATGATGAGAGGGGATAGAAGGAAGTCTAATAAAAATATTATTTGTAGACATATCATGTAAACTTATAAAATTAACATGTCCTAATATTTCATGCCATACCTGAGATTCATTTTTATTATGCAATGAAAGTAAACATATAAAAGAAGGAAAAAATATATACAAACCATTCTTTTGAATACCTTCAACAATCAAAGAACTAGATTGATTTCTAATGGACCAAATATATTTAAGTAATGTTACAATGAAATTATCATTAATAAGTTGAGAACAAGATAGCAAATACTTTTTAAGATTAGGTACATAGAAAACATAATTAATAACAACATTTGAAAATATTGCTTTTTCATGTTTAGTTACTTCTAAAAATGAATTATCTCTTAAGTAAATTCTTTCAGAGATATCTATAGAATCATACAAAATATTAGATAAGCATGTCACATGGTATGATGAATCACTATCTAAAATCCACTCATTTTCATTTGAAGCAAATAAAACAGTATATAAAACAATAATATTATGATCCTGATTGTTGTTTTGATTAGGGTTTTGATTCTTCTACTTGTTTTGATTAGTTTTTTCCCTTTTTATTTTTAAAAGATATATTATTAATTCTATCCTTATTTTTATAATAGGTATCAATTTTATGGCCAAATTTACTGCATAAATTACAATTTTCATTGAATTTAAGTTTTTGATTCTTATTACTAATTTTTTTATTCCTATTTCTGCCTTTACCAGAGTTAGGATTAGATTTATGGTTTTTATTATTATCCAAAACATTATTTAAGGTGAGAAGTGCCTGAGTGGAATTCTATTTAGAATCAAAATTGGTCATTACTTACTCTTCTTGAATCAAGAGAGCAGATAAGGTGGTAAGGTAAGGGATATCTTAAACAGTTTGATACTTAGAATTCAAAATTGAAAAAAAAATTCTAAATTTTTCATGAATATTCAATTGAATGATAAAATGAATTAGTTGATCTTGAATCAAATTATAATTACAACCATCTAACTAAGCTTTAATGTTCTTCATTTTAGCTAGAAAATTTATAACTTTTTCATGACCCTTCATAGGTGTTGTCAATAATTCAAGGATTAACTTAATGATCTTTGAGAGATGAGTGCTCTTGTGCATATATTAAAGAATTTTCAAAGCTTTGAAATGATATTCATAATTACCAATATGGATAAGGGATTCATCCTTAACACTCTGTAAGATAATGGACATAGCTTCCTATGATTTCATTTCAAATACACTGGTAAGCTTCGGGGTCACATGTTGTCCAAACGGGGGTTTCTCAGTCCCAATAATAATATTAAATAATCTATGGGCCATGAATTTAGATGTAACATGAATTTTCTATATGTTATAGTTATTTTCATTAAGCATTTGGCATTTGTCTAAAGAAAAGTGAGGCAAAGCCCTGACTTCCTTTTAAACATGAAAGTATCCAAATGATTAAGAAATAATATTTTAAGTGTGAATTTTAAATTTATTGATAATTAATAAAAATTTTAAAAAATAAATACACACTATTTGTTCAAATTAAATCTTGATAAAGGAAGAAATTTTCACAAATTTGTGACAAAGCAATGTGTCACAAGTGTCACAAAAATACACTAAAAACAAGAAGAATGTTATGATTTAACCTTTTTAAATAAATTTTTTTGAACTATTTCTAAAATAAAGTGAATTGAGTATGCAAATATATATATATATATATATATATATATATATATATATATATATATATATATATATATATAATTTAGATACTAACCAAATCAAAAAATTGAAATAAAGTTGCATAATTCTAGGTATCAAAAGAGTCACACTCACAATAACCACTTAGGCAAAAAAAATCAAAAAGGTATAAAATAAATAATAATAAGTTTCAAAATGAAAAATTGACCACACCAATGTGTCCAAAACATAACAAAACCTTAAGATCAACTAGTTGGATGACTATACATGCCTAGGTTTAGACTAGATCAAGTGTCGAAAGAAGAACAAGTCGATAGGTTAGGGGGTTTTCACATGAGAAGGAAGACACACAAACCAAAAAATGGAATTAAAAATAAATTACTTTGCCATTAATTTTGACTATAGTCAACAAGAAGATAAAAATAAAAAAGGCTAATGATAATTGAATGCTAGACTATATTTTACAAATTTTTACCAAAAAAATATAATCGCCAACTTATCTATGAGTGAATTCAAAGGTTTACGTGCAAACTATTATATTTAATTATTTTTATCTTATTTTTTTTAAAATATAAATAAATATTTATTTATTGTGCATGTAAACAAAAGTAAAAGCAAATTACTTATTTTATTTAACTTTTTGGTGAAATAATTTAATAAAAGGTAAATCAAATTTGTAAAATTAAAAAATAAATTATTTTTTAAATATTTGAAAGAATTTTATACTTACCTTAATATTTACTGTAGGTAGAACTAGTGCATGTCTGGGAGGAGAGAAAAAAACTTGAGAGAGATAGAGGCCTTCTCAGGGCTTCAAAATTTACAAACCTTCCTGAAATCCTCCCACAATGCCAACAAGCCTTTCAAAAAACATTGGTGCCAATTTTTTTTTCCAACCTCCCAGGTTATATAGGTACATTAATGGAGGAGAGATAAATTTGAATAGGATGATCCAAAGCTTCTCAGGCCTTGAAAAATTACATTGGTCTTTATCTTTGTAAAACTAAATGAATAAAACTTTTAGAAGATAATTTGATCCATAGAAACCCGAGTCTTAATTTTTTTAAGTGGCCAAGCCATACAATGGCATCTAATTACCCAGGCTTTAAACAAATTGAAATATCAATTCA
The DNA here is from genome assembly GCA_037957365.1 of Torreya grandis. Lineage (NCBI taxonomy): Eukaryota > Viridiplantae > Streptophyta > Pinopsida > Cupressales > Taxaceae > Torreya > Torreya grandis. The sequence goes on from JARHVA010006021.1 coordinate 111,620, forward strand.
ATTATTCTATATGCTTGCTGGTCAGAATTCTCTCCACTAGCTTTGATACCATGTTAAAATACATAAAATGTAATAAGCATGGATCTAGAAGAGATTTAATGAGAAAAACATAACATAATGAGCTCAGATTAATAAAACACAACATAGGTATTTATCTTGTGAAAAACCTCAAAGAGGTAAAAAAAACCCAACAAAGTGATATTCAATATTAAGAAACAATAATAACTCCAATCCATCAAATCTTCTTCATCTCACTCCTCAAATAAATTCTTCACAAGTTTGTCTCAGACAAATATTTACTACATGAAGGAATACTTGAAAAAACTTTATGTTTGAGAGATATTTTACAATAGGGGTAAAACCTTATTTATAATGATTCATGAGGAGATGTGACCATTGTGAAAATAATAGGTCCATCCACCCCAATAAATCTAATTAATAAACATTTGGTAAATATTAAATAACTATAATAAGATTATTTATTTTCTCAAAGTTTACACCTCAAGTAAATAAACAATATATTATTATTTATTTAATTACTTACCAATGTAAGCCAAGGGTTAATAAATAACCACTTAGACATTAATTATTCTAACACTAGCCTCTTCAAGGACTGCGATGCTTGGGTGAGGTGTGTACAATGTAATTTCTTTGTAAGAAAATAGAAGCTTGTAGATCTTCCTTTAAAGCCTATCCAAGTAGATCAACCTTTCATGTAATGAGGTCTTGATTTCATTGACATGATAAACCTCCCATCAAGTTCTGGTCATAAATGGATACTCATAGTAACTAACTATTTTACAAGGTGGGTTGAGGTAGTAGCATTGAAAGAAGCTAATGTGAATGCTATCTTAGAGTTATATGAGAGCATCATAACAAGGTTTGTCACTCATACTTTTAGTTTAGACAATTATCTTAATTTTATATGTGTTAAGACCATTGATTGAGAAAATATTAATGGTGTATTCTTGAGCACTTCATCCAACTATTATCTTCAAGGTAATGGGCTGGCTAAGTCAACTAACAAGAATTTGATCAGGATCATCAAGAAGATTTTAGAAGATAATCAAAGAGCTTAGCATAATAAATTGAATACATCCCTATGGTTTGAGAGGACAACTCCCAAGAGGTCAATAGGGAATTATTATTTTGTGTTTGTCTATGGAAGGGAGGCTAGGTTGTCTATATCTCAAGAGTTGCCTTCTTTAGAGTTGGCACATCAATTAGAATTACTTGAGAATACTCCAATAGAGGTAAGGTTGGTAGAATTAATGGAGTTTCAAGAGGCTAGAGATAAATATCATAAATATATGGAACATCATGATATATGGGAATCTTTGAATGATCAACAAGGTCTAGAAGATCTCTTTAGAAGGAGCAAATTTGAATTTGAGTTTAAACTTGTTTTCCCTCCAAAAGAGAATTTCAAATATTTATAATGTCTTAATGAGTATAAGTGAGTGGATAGAGGTTTAAATTATAAATAAATGTTATAAATGACCTTTTATGGTCTCATAATGGTCCTATAATGAATTGGAATGTATTTTTCAAGTTTGTGTGAGGTGGCAGTCCACCACCCCATGTAGGTTTAGGAAGTTGTTTGTAAATCTTGATCAAGATTCAGTTATGAATCTTGTTTTGAGAGTATTTTATTTAAATAGGAGTTTTTTTAGTGTGTGAAGTTAATTATTTAAAGGAGGATCTCTTATTCCATTTTAAGAGGACCAAGAATGGGCATGTAAATAATGAAATCTTGATGAATGTAAAAGATCAATGATGTTGCAAATTCTGAGTGCATTAAAGTTGCATGGCTATAACTAAGCATTTTTATTATTTTAATATACAACATGGTAATTTAAAGGTTGTTTTATTATTTAAAATGATTAAGGAACAAATGATATTCTCTTGAATGAATTAGGGAACCCAAAGTGAATTAGGAGCAATCACCTTTGTAGTGACAAGCATGTTTATCAAATAGAGACTGGAAGTATATAGACTATTCAAGTGTTTGTGTAATATTTTCCTCATTAAAATATATGTATGGTTGGAGGTGAGATTATCATGGTATTTCAAAGAGTGATATTGATTCAATTCATAGCTGATAGAAGTTTGAATGTATTTCCTTGTTGGGATAACCCTGTTCATTATTAGCACTGTTTACAATACATAATCCTATAAACTAAGAATCTAAACTTTAAAAATTATTTTAGATACAAATTATATTGAATAAGGGTTTGGATATTCCATTAATACTTAATAACCTATTCATATGTCATAAATACTATTCGAGTCTCAAAATATTGGTGTAACCCTGACTACCCTATGTGAAAAGGGCAAAACTTAGTAATAACCCTATTTGGAGACTGAATTGTGTTGTATTAATTATTTTTTTTATTAAAATGAGATTGGAATGGATTTAATATAGTTTAATAAGGTGTTGATAACATTTTTTTAATGTTTTTTATTTTTTAAATATTGATAAAATACCAAAAAAACCACAGTACCCCTATTTTATTGTGTGAAAGACAATGTTACAAAACTGAGAATTCCAATTTGTATAGGCCTCGAGGATCATGAGAACTTTCCCATAGAATTAAAAATATATTTAAACCATAAATAGACCTATTCCAATCATTATTTTATTTTTAATTGGGTTTAGGACCAAGTTATACCATTATTTGTACTCAGCCTATTACAAACTAGTTTAACCCTAGGCTTAGGGTTTTTGATAATGGGAGAGTTACCACCATTGAAAAATCCCAAAAATTTATAATCTTACATTATTTGATGTTATCTCACTAAAGGAAGTGGTTTTAGAGTTTTCAGGTATATACAAGTATGGAAATGAGGTTGTGTTTTAGTGGTAGACCTAGAGGAGTAAAGGAATAAGGGTGGTATTAATAAAAGTGAATTTGTCTAAAGAAGGAGGTAAAAAAATGATTTATTTAGATAAATGAACTAAATGGGTATCTATAAAAGTGAATGGTTTGAAAATAAAGTCCATATATAGTGCAAGTTGTAGAGATTTGCTCATATGAAGGGCTAATTGGTGAGAGGCTTAAAGAAGGAATTAAAATTTGCCTTGAGAGTTGTGTCAAAGGGTTAAGGTAGGATTTGTGTAACCCAAAATTTTCCTTAAATATGTGATCATTTTTTGTTGAAAATCTATCATATTCTCCCAATAAGGAGCTTTACCTATAAATAGGGCTAGTAGAAGGTAAAGCTAGGAAAGATGCTTGATTGAAGTGAAATGATTTGACATTTGGAGTTGATGGTTTGAGAAGGGATAGGAGAGAGTTTTTTGAGAAATAAGGAGTTTTATGAGATTGAAATCTTCATGGAGTAAATATTAAATATTGAGATAGCATATTGGCATTGACCAATGGAGAGTGCACCCTGAAGGTAAAAATGTGTATATGAATAAGAATGTTTTAGTGTATTTAAATGTTATTGAATACTTTGTTAATTTGGGAAGTTCATGTGGATAGCTAGAGAAGCATGGTTTTATAATCCATTGTAAGGAATATTATAACTATTATTGAATGTTTGATCCAAATGACTAAAGGAATGATTGAATGAAGAAAGAGAATTCTTGAATGGAAGGAAAAGGTAGAGTTTGGTAAAGAAGTTGATTTAGCTCTGCATCATTTGGTATTAGATCCATATAGATGATTTGGGAAGGTAAATGTAGGTATAGACATTTATGATTATATGGTTCATGTTTCATGTTGCATGAAGTTGCAGTTAAGCAAGAAGGTAGATTGTAAAGAGTCTTGTTAGAGGACAAAGTAAAAAGGTAGTTTGAGAAAGGTATGATACATTTTGTGATTGATTATTGATTTGAATCCATTGATGATAGTATGTTATAGAAAATATTAATCATTATGGTGGTAGACCTGAAATAAAAGAGATATTAACAATCTCAAAAGAGATACAAGCTCATAAAGAGAGCTTGAGAAGGAGAAGATAGTCCTAGTGCAAAAGACAAGAATTGAAAGGCCCAAGTGTGGTCAGAAATAGAAGGTTCCAAGTGTGAGCCAAAATGTAATGGCCCAAGTGAGACCAAGAAGAGGAGAATAATGTACCCAAGTGAGGTACTCAAAATAATTATGATAGAAGAGGTATCAAGGAAAATGCAAAATAGGGTTAAGGATGAAGGCCACAAAGAAAAGATGGTGCATGAAGACACCAAGGAAAAGATTGAAACAGAGAGAGAGATGGTAGAGATGAGGTAGAAAATGTATGATATGCTGATCAATATTGAGTAGATGAAAGAGTTTGTAAACCCACATATTATATGGGTCATGAAAAGGAAGCCACTCAAGTGGCCAATCAAGAAAATAGTGGAAAAGAGAAGAAGGCAAAAGAGGAAGGACAAGGAGGCAATAAAGCCTCATGTTTTGAAATATAATATTGCTTTGATATGTTGAAATGTAGGTATGAGAAATTAAGAGAAGGAAGAGATAGTTGAGCCCATTCATAGGCTTAAGGAATAAGAGGAAGAGGACCACGTGGTGATCAAAATAAGTTAAGATGAAGAAGAGCTTCCATGTAAAGTCATGTTGATGGAACAAGAACAAACAGGTTAGCCATGTTAGAGGCAAGATAATATGAAGAATGAAGAGATCCTCACATAAGAGGAAGAAAGAGAAGCCAAAAGAGTAATAGTACAAAAACATAAGGAGAGGTATGAGGTATATTCATGCTTGTATGAGTATTTAAAGTAAGAGTATGGATTTGATATTCATCAACATTATAGGGAAATGGTTAAGGAGGCTACCAAAGAGAATATAAACATGTGGAATGTGGTAGTATTTTATAATATAAAGGCATTAATGAATTTAAATAGGATTCAATCATATGAAGGTACTCTCCAAGATGAATTTTCAAATGTTGAGTTTAAGGTACAGGTAAAATATGAAGGAGAAGTCATGTAAGGAGAGAAGCAAAATACATTGATAGCTGATGCAAAGGAGAGTGAAGTATAAAAAGCACATGAAGGTGCTTGGGATCAAGAATAAAAAGAAAGAAAAGAGGTAATATGGAGAATTCCTCAAGGGCATGATAAATAACAAGTTTTCATTAATGAGTTATTATATTTTACAGGTGTAGTGTGGAGACAGATGGAAAGAGGTAAGACAAAGTACAAGTGTGGTAGTCAAGAGCAAGTACAAGTGTGATAGTCAAGAGCACACACACCTCTATGAGTGTTTGAAGGAAGAAGAAGACCATGGGTGGAAAAAACAAAATTCTCCCCTTGGGATTATGATGCAGTGGCATATTGGAATGATCATACAAGGTCTAGAAATGTCTTAAGAAGGAGCAAATTTGAATTTGAGTTTAAACTTGTTTTCCCTCCAAAAGAGAATTTCAAATTTTTATAATGTCCTAGTGAGTCTAAGTGAGTGGAAAGAGGTGTAAATGATAACTCAATGTCTTAAATGGCCTTTTATGGTCTCATAATGGTCCTATAATGAATTGGAATGTATTTTTCAAGTTTGTGTGAGGTGGTAGTCCACCACCCCATGTAGGTTTAGGAGGTTATTTGTAAATCTTGATCAAGATTCAGTTATGAATCTTGTTTTGAGATTATTTGTTTTAAATACAAGTTTTGTTAGTGTTTGAAGGTGATTATTGATAGGAGGACCCCTCATTCCATTCAAAGAGGACCAATGATGGACATGTAAATAATGAAATCTTGATGAATGTAGAAGAATAGTGATGTTGCAAATTATGAGTGCATTAAAGCTTCATGGCTATAACTGAGCATTTGATTGTTTGAATATAAAAAATGGCAAGTGAAATTTTGTTTTATTATTAAAAATGATTAAGTTATAAATGGTATTCTCTTGAATGAATCAGGGAACCCAAAGTGAATTGGGAGAAATCACCTTTGTAGTGAGAGGTAGGTCTATAAAACAAACACTATATGTATACAGATTATTCAAGTGTTCATGTAATATTTTCCTCATTGAAATATATGGATGGTTGAAGGTGATATTTTCATGGTATTTCAAATATTTATTTTTATTCAATTCATATCTGACAAAAGTTTGAATTTGTTTCCTTATTGTGATAACCCTATTCATTGCTAGCACTACAATACAGAATCCTATAGACTGAGAATCTAGACTTTGAAACTTATTTTGGATCTAAATTATATTGAAGAAGGTCTTGGATATGTCACTTAATATGTAATAACCTATTCATATGTCATAAATATTGATGGAGTCTTAAAAGACTGGTGTAACCCTGACTATTCTATGTGAAAAGGGCAGAATCTAGCAATAACCCTGTTTGGAGATTGAATTATGTTATATTGATTCTTTATTGTATTAAAATGAGATTGGAATGGATTTTAGATAGTTTAAAAATATTTTTATAACCTTTGTTAAGGTTTTGTATTTTTTAAATATTGATAGAAGACCAAAGAAACCATAGTACCCCTATTTTACTGTGTAGAAACTAAGAATTTGAGTTTGTATAGGCCCCAAGGATCATGAAAACTTTCCCATAGAATGGAAAAGATGTGAAAACCTTATACAAACCTCTTAAATTCATTATTTTGTTTTAAAATAGGTTTAAAACCAAGATATAACATTATTTGTACCCTCGACCTGTTTCAGGCTAGTTTAACCCTAGGTTTAGGGTTTTTGTTATTGGGAGAGTTCCCACCATTGAAAAAACAATAAAATTTATAATCTTACATTATTTTATGTTATCTCACTAAGGAAGTGGTTGTAGAGTTTTTAGGTACATACAAGTATGGAAATGATGTTGTGTTCTAGTGTTAGACCTAGAAGAGTAAAGGAATAAGGGTGGTATTAGGAAAAGTGAATTTGTCTAAATAAAGAGGTCAAAAAAGGATTGATTCAGATAAAAGTTCCAAATGGGTATATATAAATGTGAATGGCTTGTAAATAAAGTTTTTACATAATATAGGCTATGGAAATTTGCTAATATGGAAGGCTAATTGTTGAGAGGCTTAAAGAAGGAATTACAATTTGCCTTAAGAGTTGTGTTAAAGGGTTAATCTTAAAGTTGTATGACCTAAAAGGGTCCTTAGTGATCATTTTCTAGTCAAGATGTATCAGATGCTCCCAACAAGGAGCTTTACCCATAAACAAGGCTAGTAGAAGTTAAAGCTAGGAAAGATACTTGATTAAAGTGAAATGAATTAGCAGTTGGAGCTGATGGTTTAAGCAGGGATAAGAGAGAGTGTTTTGAAAAAGTAGGATTTTGATGAGATTGAAATCATTATGGAGTAAAGATGAACTTTTTGTCTCCAAATCTTGCACCCTAGAAGAGAGTGTTTAATCCTCTTCTAGATTTGGGTAATGTTGGAACATTTTTAGGCATGTATGTATGCTTATAGAGGAAATGAACCTCTAGATTTAAAGGGATAGCTCCTTAAATGTATCTCTACAAAAAAACCTCTATCTAAACTATTTTTATCTAAAAGAGAAGAGTTATAAATTACACAAAATGCAACCTACTCTAAGATTGGTGATGCACCAAGATTATCTTCCACATGAATGTCATATCCTAATGCAAAATACAACAAAATGCATAGACCATTTTCAAGATCTAAGGGGTTCTAACACAAGTATTTCAATACAAAGGTGAGATGTGTAAAATGACACAAGGTAAATGAACTAAAAGGCAAACTTTTCACATTCCAAGAATAGTTATACACTTACAAAAATTTAACACACTTGAACACACTCTATATGAACTATTAGACTCAGAACTCTTGCTCAAGCATGAAGCATAGAGGACAGAAGGATGGAAAATCATCACTATATGTCTTTTACACACTCAAACAATTGTCTAGAAACTTGAAATAAATAGACTTATACTAATGCTTAAAGGAAAAATGTAACATCAATCCATTTGGGCTTTGCCATACACTATGTGTTTGTTTTTACACTAGCCCAAGGGATATATTTATATCAAAAAGGAAGTGAGAGGAAGAATCCTTTAGCACCAGAAAGAGGAATCAATCTATTATTAGTCTCTATCTTCAGCTGTAACTATCTTTTCAAATGATGCTCATTTTGGCCATTTGATTTATCCATGTCACCTCAAGTGGTTACACAACTAGCTTTCTATCTCAAAGATGCTTCCCCAATAGTTACACTAGCAAAAATAAGATATTTTTGAGCTGAGTAATGGCATCAATCAGCTATGCAAATGAGAGTCTACTTGTAAATTTGTCTTGATGCTAACAACTTCTCACTGGCTTGTTGAGGTGTGCAATGACATAAGGAAGAGTCACTTTCATTCTGTTGGACTTGGAGAGGCATCACTTGGAGTCTACGTGTATAGATGATTATTTCTTTGATTGGTCATAAAAAAATGAATTGAATCATGACCTGATCAATGGTGAGATGAACCCTCTAATATACTTTGGTAGATGAATAACATGAGCCCTTGGATCTTTGAACATTTGAATAAGGACCATCAATCTGCCTGGGACCCACTATTTAAACACCAATGGTTAGCTCCTCACCTTGAAGTTGACATCCATATAACCATAATTTTATTGGGACCTTTCCTTTGTGGTATTTTCCTTGGAACTTTGCTTTGACATTTTCCTTGAATAATTTTCCCGTGGACCCTTTTCTCCAAAATAAATAACCTTTTGGGCACATTCTTAAACTTGCAAGTGGACTGTTCCTTTGATAGACATACCCTTTAGGACTTTGAAAAGTGCCCTTTAAAAGGCTCAAACATGCCCTTCAGGACTTTGAAAAATGTTATTTAGAAAGCTTGAGCATGCCCTTCAAAAATCTTTAACTGGATACTTTCCTAAGAAAAGACCCTTCAGACTTTTTACAAGTGTCCCTTCAAGCTTTTGTAAAGGACCTTTCGAACCTTTTGAGAGAGCACCAATTCCTTTGGAAAAATGTAAGAGCCAATTCTTTCAAAAATATTATTTTGGAAAAAATGGTCAAAATAATTCCTTCAAAAAAATTCAAAGGACTAATTCCTAAGAAAAAGCCCTTCAAAAAGATTGAAAATGTCCCTTTGCTTGAAAAGTGTCCCTTTGGAATTTTTGAAAGTGTCCCTTCAAAAGAGAAAAAGACCCTTTGGAAAAATTGAAAATGTCCCTTCGAGAATCTTGAATTGGACACTTTCATGGGAAAAAGACCCTTTGAAAAGATTGTTTTAGATAAAATGTATGAAACAATTCCTTTAGAAAAGTTGCAAAGTGCCCTCCAGGAAACTTGAACTAGACCGATTCTTTGAAAGAACAAACCCTTCAAAAAATTTGCAAAGGACACTTTTCCATAAATATTGCAATGTACCTCTCAAAAAACCTAAAATGTACCCTTCAAAAAAGTTGCAAAGGACATTTCTTTCAGAAATCTTGTAATGTACCTCTCAAAAATCTTTAAATATGCCCTTCAGACTTTTTGCAAAGGACACTTCCATAAGAAAAAGACCCTTCAGACTTTTTAAAGTGACCCTTCAAAAAGCTTGAAATGGGTCAATTCCTTTAGAATTTTTGTCTCAGACAAAAGTCTAAAATAATTCCTTTGAGACTTGAACAAAAAACTTGAAGCAAAACCTCACCAAAAGAAATAACACTTGAGCAAAAAAGACCAAAATAACATTTTCAAAAGACCAAATAAAGGCTTCCAAAGGAAATAACACTTGGTTTTTTTTGCTATGGGGATAAATCAATAAGGATGTTGCACTTAGCTAAAAATAAAGATGAAAAATTGGGTGTGAAAATTGGCTAACATTCTTGGCAATTCCTAGGGGAGGCATGCATGTTATGCCTAAGACTAGTTGCCTAAATCCTTGCATTGGGCATGGATTCATGCATATACGCACCCAAAAAATGACTTGAACAACCCCTTGGCTCAAAAATAACATAATATGGATTGATTCACATGCACAAAGGTAGAGATACACACCAAACAAAAGGAATAAAACACACTTGTGCTCTAAAGAACTTAGGGAACACAACAACAAACCAAAGGAAACACATACACATAAACTACTATTTACAAAATAGACTTTCAAGGACTAATAGTAGAACTTCAAATGTATCCTATTCATAGGGATAGGCAATTCTTCTCCATTCATCTTGGTCAGCTGAAAGGAGTTGCTTTGCTTGTACTTGATAATGATGTAAGGGCCACTCCACAAAGTGTCAAAATTTGTATATCTACCTAATTTTTCTCTATCCTCATTCCATTTTAGTACCAAGTCACCTTACTTGAACACTCTTTCACTTAATCTCTTGTCAAAGGACTTCTTCATGAGTACTTGGTGATGTTTCATGGCCTTGTGTGCATTATCTCTTGCTTCTTGGAACTACATTAGTTCTGTTAATCTAACTTCCATTAGACTATTTTCAAGTAGTTATAAATGATGTACAAGTTATAGAATAGGTATTTCTTGAGATATGGACAACCTATCCTCTCTCCCATAAACAAGCACAAAGGAAGAATTACCAATTGATCTTTTAAGAATAATCCTATCAGTCCATAAGGTTGTCTTCAACTTTTTGTGCCATGATCTTTGATTGTTCTCCAATATCCTCTTGATGATCTTGATGAGATTATTATTAGTAGATTTAGCCAATCCATTACCTTGAGGGTAATAGTTGGATAAGGTACTCAATTAAACTCCATTCCTATTTGCCCAATCAAAAGTTTTAACACTTATGAAAGTAAGTGCATTATTAAAAATGAAAACATGGGGAAATCCAAACCTTATTATAATGCTCTCATAGAACTCCAATATAGCATTTTCATTTGCCTCCTTCAATGCAACAGTCTATACCCACCTTGTGAAGTATTTAGTAGTAGTCAATATCCATTTGTGTCCAGTACATGATGGAGGGTTGATCACACCAATGAAATCAAGACCCCATTGCATAAAAGGATGGTCTACTTAGATAGGATTCAATGGAAGGGCTGTAAGTTTCTATTTGCCTACAAAGAAATCACATTGAGGACATTTTTTAGCCCAGTGGTAACAGTCCTTAAAAAGACTAGGCCAATAGTAACCATCTCCAATTAACTTTGCAATTATCATCTTAGGAGAGAAATGACCTCCATTTTCACCATTATGAAACTTTTCCAATAGCATATCAAACTGATCATTGTTAACACACCTCAATAACACACCATTCATGTGTTTCCTAAAGAGAACACCATCTACAAAATAGTAGGGAATGGTCTACAATATAAAATACCTTATTTGAGACTTGTTCAACCCATTGGGGCACTCACCATTTTGAAAAAAACTAATGATGTCTTGTGTCCAACTTTGAACTTGTATGTGATCAGGTAGTTAGGGGTGAACATGGTTGATCAAGACTTCCTCCTTTGGCTCTTGAAAATCTGAAGCTAAATTCTCACATAACCCTTTTCTTCCTACCAATCTTGTCACCTTAATGTCCATATCATACTCCATCACCTTTGTAATCCACCCAGCTCTCTTTTCATTGAGGTCTTTGCTTAGGAGAAACTCCTTGTGCTAGAATGAGAAACCATGATATGTATCTTGTTGTTTGAAACCATGTGTCTAAAAAATTTCAATATTCTTATCACTATTAGAGCTTGCTTCTCAACAAATATATACTTGACCTCATAATCTTCCAATACTTAGCTAAAAAATGCAATTGGCTGCTCTACCTCTTCATTATTCTTTTGCATAAGCATAGCTAAGATTGTATCAAGTTTAGAAAAGGTATAGAGTATGAAATCTTTGGAAAATTTTCTATTCATGAGAGTAGGATATTTTACAATTTCTTTCTTGATTAACTCAAAACTACTCTTACCTTCCTTTGTCCAAGAAAAAGCTTAATTCTTCTTGAGCATGGATGTGATAGGCTTTACCACACTTACAAAGCATGGAATAAACCTCCTTACAAAGTTTATTTTCCCCAAGAATCTTTGAACTCCTTTCTTGTGTTGAGGCAAAGACAATCCTAGAATAGCCTCAATCCTCTTGGGGTCAATAGCCAAGCCTTCTTTTGAAATAATATGACCCAATAACTTACCTTCATGGATAACAAAGATGCACTTTTCAGGATCAATGGATATTTCATACTCCCTACATTTCTCAAACTCCTACCTTAAATTTTCCATATGATCAGTAGTATATTTTAAAAAAATAGTTATATCATCAAGGTACACAAGTAGAAACTTATTGATCAAACCTTTAAAAGCTATGTCCATTACCCTTTGAAATGTATCTCTAGCATTGGATAAACCAAAAGGCATATTAGTATAGGCAAAGGTACCCCCATTTTATAGTGAAGACTATCTTGAACTGATCCTCTTCATTCACTAGTATTTGATTGTAACCTAAATAATCATCAATAAGTGAGAAGCATTGATAACCTAAAATAAGTTGTAGAATTTATTCCATGAAAGTTAGTGGATAATGATCCTTGAGAGATACCCTATTAAGGTCTCAAAAATCCACACAAAGTCTGATCTTTCCATTCTTATTTTAGATAGGTACAATATTAGCCATCCAATTTGAGTGTTTGATAGGAAAGATAATCCTAGACTCAATCAAATTAGTTAGCTCTTTCTTCATAAGTTCCTCTATCTTGGGATTAATAGGCCTTTGTTTTTGCCTGACTAGTTTAGCTCTAGGTTCTAACTCAATGGTGTGATGAGATAGACTTGGGTCAAATCCTTTCAAATATTTATATTCCCAAGTAAATATGTCATGGAACTCTTTGCATAATTCAATAAAGACCTACCTCTCAAATAGAGAACATACTTTACCAATTTTTAAGAGCTTATCCTTGTAAATCATGACTCTCTCATAGTTCTCTTCTTTTTTTGACATGCTCACTCTTTCTTTATTCTTTTAATCATCTTCATTGAAAACACTCTCTAAAGTAATGAGCCCCTTAGGTATCTTGTTTGTCTTCAGCTGAATAATTTGTTCTTCATATTGATCATGCAGTCTCTTTTAGTTCCTTGAGGAGAATCCTACCTCATTTTGTAATAAGTGTGTAATGTGTTCATCAATTCCAAAAAATTACCATGACACTTCATTATCTAGAATAGAAGGCCTCACAATTACCTTGATTTGGGATTGATCATTCTCCTTTCCTACATCAGTAACTACATTATTGTGCTCCTATGGCAATCAATCTATCAACATGTTTATTTGAATCCCTTGGTATGGGTTGTATGTTGAAGGCATCAAAGTCTTCAATTAGGTCCCATACCCTATTCATGTATTATTTAAGCAAGGGATTCTTAGTTTTAGCTTGATTTCTCACTTGGTGGATGACCAACTCACTATCCCCATAAACCTTCAAATTCTTGATCCCTCTCTTCTTTGCCCATTGGAGGCCATGAACCATGCCTTCATATTCTACCACATTATAGGTGCAACTAAAGTAGAATATATATGAGGAGTAGTATTTATTATTTTATGGAGACACTAACATAACACTAATTCATGCACCTACTTTTCTTCTTGATCCATCAAAAAACATTTCCCATATTCCTTCAAGTTCATGGTTTTCATTAGTGAGTGAAGGGATTGAAACATATTTTTCATGTATAAAATAAACTCCCAAATAAGTTTCTTTTATGAAAGTATATGGATCAATTTCATGCATTTTAGTGCTATACTTATCAAGGAAAAGAGAAAAAATACCTTCAATGGGGGAGGATGCTTCACCATCCATGACACCTTCTTCTTCTTCTTTGCTAATTAGATAATTCTGATTTGAACTTATCTCCATATATGGCTCAATATGAAACCTTACTAAGGGTTGAGTCCTTATAGTCACCTCGGTTCCATATCTTCTTTTAAAATCTAGAAAATACCAGTCAGTAGAAAGGTATCCTCATATCTTAGCAATAAAATCCTACGACAAGCAGATAACAAAATGAGCTAGAAGGTCTACCACCACAACGTGTTGTATAATGGGGAAACTTGGGAAACCATGTAGAAAGACTTTCAAACCTCTAACCAATCCCAATATCTTGGTTGGAGTCCCATAAAGCTATAACACACCTTTACTATGTGGTTCACACTCCAATCCCAACTTATCGGCCACCACCTTAGGCATGATAGTGGTACTAGCTCCACTATCTACAATACAATTGTGAACCAACCTATCCCCCAAAATGAGTGAGGTAGAAAGCTGGAGGATTTTTATATTTGGTGGATGGATCTAATACATGACTTGGAAAATTGGTAAGGGACACACTATTATGTTTTGAAGTTTGAGGGGCCACATGAATGCTCACAAGTTGTTCTTGTAAGATCTCCTTTTGACAAGGCATATGCAAGACTTCCCAAAGAGATATGATTGTCTCTGTATTATTCAAAGAATCCATGATTTTTAAAGGGGAAGTACTCACCTTTCATTGCATTCTTAAAGGTAGTGAGGGAGCCTGAACCTATTCCATTGCAATCTTGATAGCCCTACTTGTATTTTGACTTTGTTGAGGAGCATGACTAGTAGTAGGTGTTGTACTAGGATTCACTCTTTGTGGAATTAGAGAGGCATCACTTAGAGTCACATGTACTATTAGAACATATCCCAAATCTCTCTTTTTATCTTTTGTGTTGGATACAATTTATGTGTTTTGATTAAACACATAATCATCCTTCACTTGAACGTTTAACATACCTACACTCTGGTTGCTACCTTCCCCATGAATATACCTTTAGATGGGATTTAATTCTTTTGATGTCATGTAAGGATTGGTTTCTTCTTTTTCCACTAAATCTTACTTGTCTTCTCCATCACCATGCATAAACTGACCTTGAGGTTGTCTCTATTGTCCAAATGATCTTCTCCTTGGACTAGGTTAGCATGCATTAGAACAATAACGTTAATAGAAGGAGTGGAATTAGGATTATAGGCATTAAGATGCCTATTGAAACCTTATTGACCTTGTCCTCTTCCTTTGTATTTATATTGGGGTGGATCTCTATAGACTTATTGAGGATAGTATTAAGGGTTAGGTGGAGCACTTGCTTAAAATTGAGCTTACTTGAGCTAAACTCATAATGACCAGATATCCTCATCTTTGTCCATAGCATTATCCACCTTCTTGGGAAAGGCTCTTGGCTTAACATTGGCATTAGGAACTTGTGTTACGCTTGGAGCTTCAACTGAACTATGAGATAGAAAAGGCATGAAAACTCTTGGAGGTAGCTTTCTAGCTTGTATTAATCTATTTTTGGATTTAATAGCTATCTCATAGGTGTCTAGCAGAATGAATCCTCCCATTGACTATAACATCATCTCCATATCAGTACCAATACCATTAATATAAGTGGGGAACACAAAGATTGGAGGAGGTCTCATGACAGGTGGTAACCTATACCATGTCCTTTGAAATATTTCATTAAAATCTCCCATGGATTTGTTATGACCTCTCTTTATCATGTTTAACTGATGGATAAACAAATTATGGTCACTCTTATTCTCAAATCTAGTTACCAGCAATTCCCCAAATCCATCCCAACTTGTAATGCAACCACTTTCCAAAGTCCTATACCAGTCAAGTGCCTTACCTCTTAGAGACATGGTAAGAAATCTTATGGCTATGTTAGCTCGGGTGACATTATGGAAGTTATATAAATTTGAGATGTCCATAATATGCTCAGAGGGGGTAATAGGACCCTCTCTATTGAAACCAAGGAGACTCTTTATAGCATTGGGAGGAATAGGGTCATATACAAGAAGGCCAATTGGATTTTAGATCTTAAAGGTTAGAAAAGGTTACTACCTATCCATTTATATTCTTCATCTTGATCTCCTATCTCTTCAACTTCTTCTTCTTCAAAACCTCCTTGTCTAGGATCTCTAAGCATTAGGAATGGTTCAGGGTGTTGTTCTTCAAGAAGAGATTCAACTAAAGGGGATTGGTCAAAATTCCTAGATGACTTAGTGAGTACCATAAAGTATAATATGGGAAACTTGATCTATAACTAAATATTCTCACCTTTTAGAGTTGCCAAATGCTGGATTAAGAATATTTCTATAACCTTAGGCTTGTTAAGACCAACATTCACCTTGACATGTAAATAATTGGTCCCACTAGGCATGCCAAGATTGTTATTTCTAAATCTTGCACCCTAGAAGAGAGTGTTCAATCCTCTTCCATATTTAGGCAACATTAGAACATTTCTAGGCATGTGGGTATGCCTATAGAGGAAGTGAACCTCTAGATTTAAAGGGCTAGCTCCCTAAATGTATCTCTACAAAAATACCTCTATCTAAACCAATTTGATCTAAAGGAAAAGAGTTAGAAATTACACAAAATGAAACCTACTCTAATATTGGTGATGCATTGAGATTATCTTCCATGTGAATGCCATATCATAATGCACAATATAGAAAAATGCATAGACAATTTTCAAGCTCTAAGGGGTTATAACACAATTATTTCAATACAAACGTAAGATGTGTAAAATGACACAAGGAAAATGAGCTAATGTAAACTTTTTACATTCAAAGAAGAGTTATACACTTACAACAATTTAACACACTTGAACACACTCTATATGACCTGTAAGACTAAGAACTCTTGCTCAAGCATGAAGGATAGAGGATAGAAGGATGGAAAATCATCACTTACTATCACTATACATCTCTTACACACTTAGACAATTTTCCAAAAAATTGAAAGAAATAGACTTATACTAATTCTTAAAGGTAGAATGTAACAACAATCTAGTAGGGCTTCACCATACACTGTGTGTTTGTTTTTGCACTAACCCAAGGGCTATATTTATAGTAGAAAGGAAGTGAGAGGAAGATGAATTTGGCACCAAAAAGAGGAATAAATCTATTAGGATTTTCCATCTTTAGCTATAACTATCTTTACAAATGAGGATCATTTAGGCCATTCGATGCATCCATGTCACCTCAAGTGGTTGTTTCTAACTATTTTTGCTTTTCCATATTCAGAAGATGAAAGAAACTATGACAATGGTCTAGGGTTAGATGTTACCTGGATGAGGTCTGCGCACCATTATCTAGACATTGAAGGAACTCCTCTTTGGCTGTGGAGGATGACATTTGTAGAAGAAAGAGACTTGAACAAGAAAATGGTTAGATAGATAGGTGGTAGACTGCCAAGCAAAGCTTGATTCTAGAAGTGCAAAGACTTCCTGAAGGGGTGACAGTCTACTAATTGATAAAAATCAAAATATTGCTAGAATAAGAAATGATAAAGACTGAGTTAAAGAAATAGAAATAAATGCATACCTGTATGTGGCAATCTATCTTCCACAGTCATTGATGTCGGTTAGTCTATCGATGTCGGTAGGTAAAGGTCACTGGCATCGGTTAGTCTGTCAACATCAGTTGGGGCAATGGGCCGGTGGCTAGCATTAGTTGGGGAAATGGGGCTTTGGATGAGTTTCAGGTTGAGTCTGTGGTCGACAGAATGGTCTGAGAGGTAAAAGGGTCTGTATAGGTGTGCAGGGAGACTGATAAGGTCTGAAGAGGGTCAGAGGGAGAGGATAAGTTGTCAAAAAAGAATAAGAGTATGAAGAAGGCTTCTCAACCTTTATAGGAAGAAGTTAGGTTGGGTCTGGTTGATAGCTGAGTTTGGTTGATAATACTTAGAAGTAATGAAAAGAAGCTAATTGCTTATACATTATAAATACATTCTAAATTATTGAAATGATAAAAAGGGGTAGAAGAATACTTACCTCCTACTTGGTGTAGAGCCAGAGGTGTTTGAGACGCTTGTCCCTGTTGTGTCTGTAGCTAGAAGAGCAGTGGTTGAAGTCTGATGATTGATTTCAAAGAGTTCCTATTGATGTCCAGGTCTGAGAGCCGAGAGAGGAAGAGAGGTCAAATTCTAGGTATTTGATTTAGGATTGTGATTTTTGTGTCCCAAGAGGAAGAGAATTCACCTTCGGGTTGTTTTAAGCGATTGACGTCAGCGATCCCACCAGTGTCGGCCGACTGGTAACTGACATCGGTAGCTAAAAGAATGGAAAAAGGGCTAAAATTAGCCTTTTACATGTTCTTACAACTCTCAAGTTTGATTGTCATTGGAAAATAGTCGAAGGTGGATTAAATGAGTGTAAGAGGCTAGTGAGAGAGGTGAAATGGGTCATAAATTGGTCATAGGGTGATGGGAGGCATCCAAGGAGAGGTATCCAAGGTGGGGTGAGGTGTCAAGGGAGAATTATTAATTTAAAATAGGTATTTTAAATTAATAAAAACATAGCTTAGGCATGGTGAAGTTCGAAAGGGACCAAGAGGGAGGATGACCAAGAGATAGACATGATTTTGGTGTCTACATTTGCCCTTTTTTGTCTTGTTGGTTGTTCTTGACGAACTGCAAGACAAAAAACAGGAGTCGGTTGCCCCAGGTATGGGATGAGGTCTTTTTTGTCCTATTGGTTGTTCTGGTGAACAACAAGACAAAAATGAAAGTTTGTTGCCCCGATTATGGGATGAGGTATTCCCCCTCAAAGTGAGAGTCGAGGGAAGGGAACCTAAAATCAGGTGCCAATTTGATAGATAGAGGATGGAAATGGTGAATATGGAGTGTGAACGCTACTATAGTTGAGATTATGTGCATACCACTTCATGAGATGGTCAGGTCAAATTGTCATAGGTCAAGGGTCAAGGAGTGCCAAAATCAAAATAATCAGGCCCCAGCATTTAGTCATAGCTGATTGGGTTATTCGATCCAAGTTGTAGCTCTAATGGTCGTCGTGTTCCAATTATCTCGGGCTTAGGAAGTGCTCTTGGAAAACATGAAAATGTCACAAGTAGTGGGGATCAACTTGCTCACGATCCAATACTTGTGAGGGTCAAAATGTGGGTTGCAGACAATTTTGCTAACCATTCGTGAGGTAGCATACATGTAAAAACAACCAAGGCAACATTGTCTCAAAAATGGTCATGGTCTGAGGAGATAGGCACGATTTCCATGGTTGTTGGTCGAGGTGAGGCTGAGATAGTTGGTCCATTAGATGGATGGATGAAGGAATGGCCGAGTTAACCTCAAAATACCCCATGTCAACTAAGTGATACCTACATAGCCCCTGTTTGAAGGGCCTCAGGCCAATCTAGTTCTCCTTAAAAGGGAGGAAGGGGGTTGGTTATGGACGGGGTTGGACGAGGTTAAGTCATGGTCAAAGGTAAGATAGTTTGTCCATCAAGTATATGGACAAAGGGATGTGGCCAAGTTAACCCCAGAAGATGTCGTGTCATCTGAGTGCCACCTACATAGCCCCTATTGGAAGGGTCTCAGACCAATGTAGTTCAGACAAGGAGTCAAAGTGGTTGATAGGTTGGTTTGGTCAGGTTATAAAAGATGAGGGTAGTATAGTTTGTCCATTAGATAAACAAACAAATAGATGTGGTTGAGCTAACCCCTGAAGACATCATGTCGACTGAGTGTTGCCTAGATAACCCCTATTTGAAGGGCCTCAGACCAATGTAGTTCAGACAAGGAGGCAAAATGGTTGATGATTGGTTTGGTTAGGTTATAAATGATGAGGGTAAGATGATGTTATAGCCTTTTCCATATTATGTGATGGTGTATTCTGTAACATTGGTGATGTGGTATTTCATCCCTAGAAATTTTCCATATTGGTGATGGATGTATGCTAAAAATGAATTGAGTCAATTTATGCTTCAGCAAGTAATGGTTTATGCTTGACATAAATTGTGTCGTCGATAGTTTCCATTTGTATTATTGTCCATAGAAACTAGTGTGAATAAGTTATGAGAACATTTTGTGGTCTGAAAAAGATTTGGTTGGTTTGGTTTGGTTGGCAAATGATTTGGTTGAATGTGACCATAGTGAATAGGAAGTGAAAGGCATTGTGCCCTTTCATTGACATGGACCATAATGATAGCATAGGCAGGGGTTGTTAGATCCAAAAGCCCCATTCATGCATCACATCATTGACCATTGGTTGTGTTAGATAAGTAATCGAATCACTTTGACATTAAAATGAGCTCAAAATCCCTTGAGCAGGTGATATGATATATGAGGATAGGGTAACCCTTTTAGTAGGGATAACTTTGCCCCTTTTTATAGGAGACCCTGAGATGACTACAAGCCAAGTCCATGACACTTTTTTTTTTTTTTTGAGGTAGACTGATCAATGCGGGAAGTCTACGAGGGATGTCATTTTGTTTTGTGGTCATTTGTGAAGCTGATCGATGCGAGAAGCTTCTGAGAGTGCTGTTTGTAGCAAGATTTTAAGCATAGCCATCATTCAAGGGAGTGGTTTATATTTTTTATTTTTATATGTTTGAGGGCTTTAAATAGCTATCCTTCAAGGGAGCAGTCTATTAGCTACAGCAATGATAGTATAGCTTTCCTTTGAGGGAGTAGTCTGCTTTTAGAGTTTGTGACATTTTGATATTTTGACATCCAAATTTATTTTTGATAGAATTTTGAGTCATGGACAAGACTATAGAAGTTTAAGGGCTCCCTTTTATTAAGACAAAGCATTCATACTTTATAAAAGGGTTACATAGGGTTTGTTTTAGGGGAATAGGGTTGAAAGGAATGAGGATTAAGAGGACTGAGATTGCTCAAGGGACGAGCTCAAGTTAAATGTCAAGTGAACGAGTACTCGACTAATAGTAGAATGGTCATAGATGCAAGGCATTAAGAGGCTCAGGTTTTGGTCAGCCTTCAAGAGAAGACAGGCGATAAGTCCCTAAAGCATACTTGTGCATTATGATGTAAGGTCTAAGCCAATTAGGAGCAAACTTGCCTCATTTACTTCTTTCCATATTGGTCACATGTTAAAGATGACTAAGAAGTTGGTTGATGTTGAACATGAAGTTGGTTGATATGTTGTTGGGATGTTTGGCTGGTTGATGTTTAGTCATTGTTAGACATGAAGTTGGTTGATATTTGGTTGAGGCTTGGTTGGTTGATGCTTGGTTGAAGCTTGGTTGATATTTGGTCGAGGCCTGGTCGAGGCTTGATCAATGCTTGGTCGAGGCTTGGTTGAGGCTTGGTCGGTTAATGCTTGGTCGAGGCTTGGTTGATTCTTGGTTGAGGCTTGGTCGATGCTTGGTTGAGGCTTGGTTGAGGCTTGGTCGAGGCTTGGTCGAGGCTTGGTTGGTTGATGTTTGGTTGGTAGTCAGGATAGAGTCAAATTCCCCCAGTTACTTATGTGACAAGGAGAATGTCTGATATACTTAGTTTGAGAGGGCAAGATCCTGATCTTCCATGTTGGGGGTTGGAATCTCAAAATGACTGAAATTGATGGAGGCAATGGTAGGTAATGATGTGACCAAAGCAGCTAGTGGTTAGGGGTCTTTGGGTTGGACCTTCACTACCTGTAAGGCTTTGATCAAAGTTAGACAATGTTGTGGAGAGTTTTGTATGAGGTCATACAAAGATGTCTTCACAGAGGTTTGGTGACATTATTTCACCATGGGGTCATTAATTGGGTTTGAATAAGTTGGTCGAGATGTGCCCAAAATTGAAATATTAGGTCTTGATGGTTAAGGAAACTTGACAAATGGATATGTTTGGGGGAGAGAAACCTTCTCTTTCCCTTTATCCTGCATGGTTTGTGACCTTTTGGCCACATTGATAGTGTTGATTTCAAATAAAGGGGTTAAAGGTGATCAAGGAACCACAGTCTGATGATGGGCTCTCGATTTAGGCGATGAGGTTTGAGAGGTATGTGATGGTGTCGATGGTTTGGTTAAGGGGTGGTCAAGAAGATCCTTAGTGAGAAGGGTGTCCTTTTTGAAGTGTTGACGAATGACAACTGTAAGAGCACAACAATGCTCAGTGTCATGTCTAGGTGTGCGATGATATGCACAAAATTTAGTGTCATCGAACCAAGATGGTTTTGGTCCAAGAGTTGATGAGTGTGAAGCTAAAGAGGTTTGGGAGACATGAGATGGTGTTAGAGATTTGCTGACAGTATCCTTAATAAGAGGGGTGTCTTTATTGATGAATTGGTGGATGGCAACCTTAAGGGCACAACAATTTTTAGTGTCATGCCCATGTGTGTGATGATATTGGCAAATTTTGGTGTCATCGAACCAAGATGGTTTTGGTCTGAGAGGTTGAAATGGTTTGATAGGCAGAAGAGTGATGTTAGAGGATTGCAAAAGTCAACGTAATAGCAAGGTACAAGAACCTGCTAATGGGTATGCACGTTGTGTTAAAGTAAAAGTTGACAACTTTTATTTAGATGTTGTCGAGGGAGTGTTTCGTACCATATTTTTGTTTGGCGATGTGGCCAAATGCGTAGATGACACTTTCGTGGTAGGAGGCATTGGATGTTTTGAAGGAGGTATGTTTTTGTTAGGTGTTGGTCGTAATGGAGGTGATTTGTTTTTGTTGGGTGTCAGAGTAGGAAGCACCCCTATTAAGGTGGATGGGTGTGGGCCCAAAATAGAGGGCAATGATGATGGTGGGAGAGGAGTTCTCTGATGGGGTTTAGTAGCCTTCTTTGGTTTAGTGCGAGGACTACTATTGTGAGAGGCGAGGTTCAAAGCAACCTTCACCGAATCTTCTTCAGTCGAAGTGGGTGAGGTCGCTAGTTCCTCTCTCAACGGAGAAGGGATTGGAGAGTGTGGCTCTCTAAGAGGGCAGAGTGTAAGGATGGTGATGGCTTCGGTGTGTGGTCAAGTAGCGGGGAAGGTATGATCCCCCATTGTTGATAAGGACGAAGGTGAGGCTAGTGGCATCAGTATGGTTAACGCGTCCTCCAATATAAGAGAGGTAGATGGAGAACTAATAGGAGAAGAAGGTTCTTCTACTTGTGAAGGACCAATGGGTAGGCTAACCTCTTTAGTCTGTGAGAGAAGTTGGTTAGGTATAAGAGGTAAGACCATGTTGACTGTGCATATATTATGCTCTTGGGAGTCATCGGTCTTGGTCTGAATGTTGTTTTGGCTAGGGGATGGTTAGGAAAAGGTTGTTTAAAGATGTCAATGTTTTGATTAGGTGGCACATTTGGGTTATCCAAAATAAGATCCCCCTTGTCTATCATGTCTTGGACAATGTTTTTAAAGGTTTTGCAGTTGTTTGTGGCATGGCCTTTAACACGGTGATAATTGTAGAAGTCATTTTCCCTGTACCATGCAGGGATACGTTTTGAGGGGTCGAATTGAGGTGATTGGATTTGAGGGAGATTGAGGACCCCTTGTTTGACAAGTTTTTCCAACATGGAAGCATATGATTTTCCAAGTGGAGTATATTGATGTTGTATGTATCATTGTTGGAATTGTTTGGTGACGCTTTGTGATGTGGAGGGTTGAGATTGGTTGGTTGTTGTAGAGGATGGTGATCTAATGACCACAGTGTTTGCCACTCCTTTAGACTTGGAGTGGGAAGAAGAAGGTTGGGAAGAGGGGTCATTTGATTTTGCATTGGGATTTTTACTCTACAATTTGACTTTGTTTTCCTTGATGACACGTAGTTCAAGCTTCTTGGCCATGGTGAAAGCTTCATAAAATGTGCAAAATGTTTGAACCCACAAAGTAGAGGAAATATGTTTGGCACAAGCCTGTGAAAAGAGCTCTATGAGCTCAGGTTGGGGTAAAGAGAAGGAGAGTTGGTTGATTAAGCCTCTCCAATGGGCGACGAAATCGGCTATTGATTCATCATCAAACTATTTGATAGAGTATAGGTTTGTGATTGAGACCTTTTTGGTGATATTGATCAAAAAGTGGTCAAAGAAAAGTTGAACTAGTTGGGTGAATGTGAAAAGAGAGTGTCTGGTGAGAGAGTTGTACCAATTGAGGGCAGCACCAGAAAGTGACATGGGGAATGTGCATAGCAACAATGCATCATCATGCGCTATAAGATAACAAGCATGTCTGAATGCTCGTAGATGTTGTTGTGGGTCTTCCTTACTCTAAAAATGAGTAAACTTAGGAAGCTCCCACTGACTGGGATATGACTGGATTGGGACTGAGGGATGGATGGGTTCATTACAAATTTGGTCATATGAAAGGACATTTCTTGAGCCCAAAATAGAGGTCTCAAGATTAGACATTTTGTCCATCAACATTTTGATTAGGTCAGCTGACAGATTTGCAGGTGGGGCACCCTCTAAGTTGTAAGGTGCTAGAAGGGGCATATGATGTAGTTGGTTGCGCTTATATGGGCGCAACATGTTGATAACTAGTCATTGGGACAGATGTGGAGACCAAGGGTGGTTGTGTCATGAAGGTAAAAGGCACAACTAGGCTTGATGTTACCAGAGGTGGTTGGATAGTGGCAACACTAGCCAATGGATGAGTAGCCACCCTGGTGTTGATGGGGCCAAGAGTAGGCGGGATGGAGACAACTAGATTTTGGAAAGGGGTAGAGGTTTATGGAAAAGTCTATGGTTGATGGGGGGCCAAAACCCTGATGGAAGTGGGCCTAGAGATAGAAGGAGAAGCCACACTTAGAAGATTAGTCATGGGCTGGTTATTAGTCGAGGCAACAGCCTGGGTGTCTATGGGTTGAACCACAGACGCTATTGATATGGCTGTCATCTTGACTAGGGAGGTTGGTATCCCATAAATTAGGTTGCCTAAGGAGTCTCACATTTGACTTTGCATGAGATAGTGTTGAAGGGCCTTGACATTGAGGTCCAAGAACCTCTCAAAGTCTTGATCCCCTTCGGGAATAATAGATGGCCGAGTCGAGGTTGGTTGGATAGGGGTATGTTCATTGTCTGAATGATACTCCATTAGGGGACTTGTTATGGAGGGTGAAGGCGGAAGCAGTTGTTGCCTTGTGTTGTCTAGAAGAGCCTTGGTTTGACTGCGTGTAAAAACCATTCAAGGCAAAAAGGTTCAAGTTCTAAAAATTGTGTTTTTCAGTCTTAGAAAACTAGAATGGGTGTTAGGCAGCAAGAAAGTTGGGTTTTAAGCTTGTTGTTTAGGAAGGAAAGTTTTAGACAGTGATCGACATCGGTAGAAAGACCGATGTTAGTGGAATAGGTTGCCGAGGTCAGTCATATAACTGATGACGGTGAAGAAAGTGGCCGACATCGGTGGGAAAACCGATGTTGATTACTGCATTTTTCCAAAAACTCATAGAATTTGAAAGTTTTTGGAAAAAAGAAGAAAATGTCCTCACTAGCTCAAAAAAATAGATAGGAATAGAAAAACAGATGGAGACAGGCAGACCCTAAGTGTTAAATCCTAAGAATAAACTTTTAGAATCATGTTGGCTTATGCCTTAGAGTGTGTTTGGGAAGTTGGCTTTTAGAACGGGTCCTAGAAGAGGCAATCTAAAGTTGGTTTCAAGTTAGTTTCAGTGCTCAAGATCTGTGTTAGGTTCCGTACATGGCCTGGTGCTAAGGAGTGAGCTCCCCTCACTTCACGAGCCCAATGATAAGCTGGGCCACTTAGCTAGTATATACTTTCCCTAGAGTTTATACTCTGCCAGAGAACAGAGTCAGCTTTCCCCTTGGTAGTGAAGTCTAAGTGGGATTGTTGGGACAGGTAAGGTATCCGCTAGGTGATGAAATCCTAGTCAGACCTTGTCTTAGGTAAGTTTAGATGTTTGATTTTGTGCAAGTGATTTGGTCATGTAACATAAGTGGACTACGCTTTATTCATAATGCACTTTTAATTACTAGATGTGAGAGCTAATTATGCATTCAAGAAGAAATGAAATGCAATGTATTTTAAGCCCAAATTGAAATGTGTGTTCGCATGCAGACAAGTGAGAAGAGGTTGAAGAGTATGACTTTGACTAGTCTAAGATGCAAGAAAGAAAGAAAAAGAAGGATTCTTTTTAACTTTGCTAATAGTGTCTTTTCGAAAGAGATAGAAGAAAGAGATGCAAGGAGAGACCTAATGCACCTATATGAAAATTTTGTCTTTAGAAGAAAGAGTATGGACCCAAGAAAAACTTCTAGGGTCCCATCGGGCGTGCCAGAATGTTTCTAACTATTTTTGCTTTTCCACATTCAGAAGATGAAAGAAACTATGACAATGGTCTAGGGTTAGATGTTACCCGAATGAGGTCTATGCACCATTATCCAAATGTTGAAGGAACTCCTCTTTGGCTATGGAGGATGACACCTGCAAAAAAAAGAGACTTGAACAAGAAAATGGTTAGATAGATAGGTGGTAGACTACCAAGCAAAGCTTGATCCTAGAAGTTTAAAGACTTCTTGAAGGGGTGACAGTCTACTGATTGATAAAAATTAGAATGTTGTTGTAATAAGAAATGATAAAGACTGAGTCAAAGAAATAGAAATAAATGCGTACCTATATGTGGCAATTTGTCTTCCACAGTCACCGACATCGGTTAGTCTGTCGACATTGGTAGGTAGAAGTCACCAGCGTCAGTTAGTCTACCGATGTCGGTTGGGGTAATGGGCCTGGTGGCCAGTGTCGGTCAGGGCAATGGGGCTTTGGATGAGTGTCAGGTTGAGTTTGTGGTCGACAGAATGGTCTGAGAGGTAAAAGGGTCTATACAGGGTTACAGGGAGACTGATAAGGTCCGCAGAGGGTCAAAGGGAGAGGATAAGTTATCAAAAAGGAATAAGAGTATGAAGAAGGCTTCTCCGCCTTTATAGGAAGAAGTCAGGTTAGGTCTGGTTGATAGCTGAGTCTGGTTGATAATATTTAGAAGTAATGAAAAGAAGCTAATTGCTTATACATTCTAAATACATTCTAAATTACTGAAATGATAAAAAGGGGCAGAAGAATACTTACCTCCTGCTTGGTGTAGAGCCAGAGGTGTTTGAGATGCTTGTCCCTATTGTTTCTATAGCCAGAAGAGTGGTGGTTGAAGTCTAATGATTAATTTCAGATAGTTTTTGTTGATGTCCAGGTCTAAGAGCCGAGAGAGGAAGAGAGGTTGAATTTCAGGTCTTTGATTCAAGATTGTGATTTTTGCATCCCAAGAAGAAGAGAATTTGCCTTCGGGTTGTTTTAAGTGATCGACGTCAATGATCCCATCGGCATTGGCTGACTGGTAACTAATGTCGATAGCTAAAAGAATGGAAAAAGGGCTAAAATTAGCCTTCTACCTGTTCTTACAACTCCTAGGTTTGATTGTCATTGGAAAATGGTCGAAGGTGGATTAAATGAGCATGAGAGGCTAGTGAGAGAGGTGAAATGGGTCATAAATTGGTCATAGGGTGATGGAAGGCATCCAAGGAGAGGTATCCAAGGTGGGGTGAGGTGTCAAGGGAGAATTATTAATTTAAAATAGGTATTTTAAATTAATAAAATCATAGGTTAGGCATGGTGAAGTTTGAAAGGGACCAAGAGGGAGGATGACCAAGGGATAGACACGATTTTGGTGTCTACAGTGGTTACACAACTAGCTTGTTCTCTCAAAGATGCTTTCCCAAAAATTGCATTTGTATAAACAAGATATTTTTGAACTGAGTAATGGGATCAATCAGTTATGTAAATGAGAGTCTACTTGTTGTAGATTTGTCCTGACACTAACATCTTCTCACTGGCTTTCTGAGGTGTGTAATAATGTAGGGAAAAGTCACTTTCATTCTATTGGCCTTGGAGAGGCATCACTTGGAGTCTACATGTACAATCAATTGTTCCTTTGATTGGCCATCAAAAGAAACAACTCAGATCTTGACCTAATCAATGGTGAGATGAACCCTCTGATCTACTTTGGTAGATGAAGAATGTGAACCCTTCAATCTTTGAGCGTTTGAATGTGGACCATCGATCTACTTGGGACCCACTATTTAAATGCCAATGTCTAGCTCCTCACCTTGAAGTTGACATCCATATAATCATAGTTCTATTGGGAGCTTTCCTTTGGGGTATTTTTGTTAGACCTTTGCTTTTGCATTTTCCTTGAACAATTTTTCCATAGACCCTTTTCTCTAAAAGAAATAACCTTTCAGGCCCCTTCTTATAACTTGCAAGTGGTCTATTCTTTTGATAGACATACCCTTCAATACTTTTAAAAGTGCCCTTTAGAAGGATTTAACATGCCCTTCAAGACTTTGAAAAGTGACCTTTCAAAGGCTCGAACATGCCCTTCAAAAATGTTGAATTGGACACTTTCTCAAGAAAAGACCCTTCAAACTTTTTGTAAGTGTCCCTTTGGGCTTTTGCAAAGGGCCTTTCAGAGATTTTGAGAGAGCACCAATTCCTTCAAAAAAATGTAAGAGCCAATTCTTTCAAAAAGATTATTTTAGACAAAATGTCCAAAATAATTCCTTTAGAAAAATGTAAAGGATCAATTCCTGAGAAAAGATCCTTTAAAAAGATCGAATGTCCCTTTGCTTGAAAAGTGTCCCTTCAAACTTTTTGAAAGTGTCCCTTCGAAAGAGAAAAGATGCTTTGGTAAAATTAAAAATGTCCCTCCAATAATTTTGAATTGGACACTTTCATGGGAAAAATACTCTTTAGAAATATTATTTTAGACAAAATGTCTGAAATAATTCCTTTAGAAAAGTTGCAAAGTGACCTCCGAGAAACTTGAACTGGACCAATTCTTTGAAAGAACAAACCCTTCAGAAAAGTTACAAAGGACACTTTTTAGGAAATATTGAAATGTACCTTTCAAAAAACCTAAAATGTACCCTTCAAAAATATTGAAATGGACCAATTCTTTGAAAGAACAAACCGTTCAAAAAAATTTCAAAGGACATTTCTTTCAGAAATCTTGCAATGTACCTTTCAAAAATCTTAAAATGTGCCCTTCAAACTTTTTGCAAAGGACACTTCCATAAGAAAAAGATCCTTCAAAAGTTTATAAGTGACCCTTCAGAAAGCTTGAAATGGACCAATTCCTTCAGAATTTTTGTTTTGGATAAAAATTCTGAAATAATTCCTTTGAGACTTGAACAAAAAAACTCGAAGCAAAACTTTGTTGAAAGAAATAACACTTGAGCAAAAAATACCAAAATACCACTTGAAAAAGACTAAACAAAGGCTTCCAAAGGAAATAACACTTGGTATCTTTACTGTGGAGATAAACCAATAAGGATGCTACACTTAGCCAGAAATAAAGATGCAAAATTGGTTGTGAAAATTGGCCAACAGAACTATTGAGAGAGTATATTGGCATTGACCAATGGAGAGTACACCATGAAGGTAAAAATGTGTATATGAATAAGAATGTTTCAATGTATTTGAATGTTATTGAATGATTTATTATTTGTGGAAGGTTCATGTGGATAACTAGAGAAGCATGGTTCTATAATTCATTGTAAGGAATATTATAACTACTATTTCATGTTTTCCCCAAATGACTAAGGGAATGGTTGAATGAAGAAAGATAATTATTGAATGGAAGGAAAAGGTAGAGTTTGGTAAAGAAGTTGATTTAGCTCTAAATCACATCACCAAATACTAATGAAGAGGTATTTTGACAAGAAATCAACTCCAAAAACATTCCAAGAAGGTGATATAGTGTTGAAATGGGATGAAGATAGAGCAAAACCAGGGAGACATACATAATTTGACACTCTATGGAGTGGACAATACGTCATCATCAAGTGCAAGCCAAAAAATTCTTTCCAATTAACAAAATTGAATGGAGAGGAGTTGCCTATCCTTGTGAATGGGATAAATTTTAAGCTTTTCTATTGAGGTGTTAAAGGTTAGTCTTGTAACTATAAGGTTAGGTGTGTGTTTCCTTTCATGTTGCGTTGTGTTCCATAAGTGTTTTAGTAAACACATGTGTGTTTATTTTGTGTTTTTCTTGTTTTATGTGTTTTCAAAAGTAATTTGTGTGTCAAACCTATGTGCATGTGACTCCATGGCCCAAAGGACATGATTAGGCAACTAATCTTGGCATAGCAAGCATACCACCCTTGGGAAATCGCTAAGAATGTTGACCATTTTGACCATAGGTTGAAATGGGTCAACCCCCTATAGTTAAAATCTTATATAGGGGTTTATTATAACATCATATGGTGTTTCATAGTTATATTTTATGTCATATCATATGTTTTTAATCTTGGTAATGATATAGTCTAGTCCTTATGTTATTTTGAGTTAGTTAGGGGTCATTTTAGAGTCATATACACAAATGGTATAGTTTTTAGGGGTGTTCACATGTTTGATTTTCCTCTTCAATGTCCAATATGTCAATCATTGTTATTTATGTTAGTTTTTAACTTAATATTGGTAGGTGATAACTAAAAATCAAGAAGACAGGTTCAAAACCATTCTACTCCATTTCCCTTCTAAATATGCAAAACCAGTCAACTACGTGAGTCTACCACCATGGATGAGCATCTATAAGTGTTATAAACAAGATCATTACATCAAAAGAAGAAATTTACTAGATTAAACCACTTCATTGTTGAAATGGCTCATTTGAAAAGGCAAATATGTTCAAAATAAACCATAAGGCTAGAGCAGATGTCAAATTAAAGCTACAAGAAATAACTGATTGAGTTCAAATATTCAAAATGATCCTAGGATTAAACACATATCTTCTAAGTGGAGAGATCTCATGTGATCAGATCATAGATCAATGGCACGTGAGAATTCAATGAGTCAAAAGTTATTGAAGTGGATTGATTGTGCACATTCCTATGTATAAACCAAGATTGATTATCTACATTGAAGATTTGGATCACATATCAATGGTGCATGTTTAATCATGAAACAAATATATAATGGTGAGAAAAATTTAAAAATGTTATCGTATATTAATATTGAATGAATCAATGATAAGTGTCATGATCATGGTGACTTACCAGATCAACAATATATGCTTGATTAAGCAGAAGGAGGATCAACAACACACATTCAATCATGCTGAGGAGATTGATGATGTGCATAAAGTCAAGGACTTAAAGAGTTATATTGTATGAGAGAATGACAAATTTAATAATCTCAAGACCCCAGATCAATGATCAATGGCCAACATTGAAGGTCAAAACAAGGAAACTCGTGAGAGGATCAATGAAGCAAGTTCAATCAAATTTCTAGGAGTCATAGGGTAAAGACACGTGTCTGAAAAAAATAGCACGATAAGAGGATGCCACATCAACATACACATCAAATCAAAAGTATTTTATGGACTCAAGTGTGCAGATATGAAAATAAGAGATCAAAATAATATTGCGTATGTCATCATGTAAGCTCAGTCTAAGACCATTTCATATAATAGAATGGAGAACTTGAGTAGGCAATTTAATTACACACATATTTTTGGACACTCTATAAAGGAATCTTGAGATTTTATTGATGATGAGGAAGGTTTTGAGATTTTATATTGTGGGGTTTGTCTATAATTTCTCCTCCCTCAATTCAATCATCATTTCTATCCCTAGTCAGTTATGGGATGTTTCAAAAGAGCTAAATGATGAAGGAAATTTTTTGTGTATAATGAGAAGTCTTACACCACATTTCATGAGTCTCATGACTTGGAGGGCCACTTTTCCTATCAGACCTTTCATGTTATGATTCATACTCATTCTCCTATATGTTTGACTTATTTCTCTCAACATTACACACTTAATGACTCTTGATCTTCATCATTTCCTTCTCTCTCTAAAATTATATAAATATCAGCTATTTTGGATCTTTGAAGCTAATACCACACCATATATTGTGAATATTTGATATAATGACATCATATTTTACCTTTGAACATTAATTAAAGTGTGGTTTTAATTTCAAGAACAATTGTCTAAGTGTGCAAATTGATGTATGGTGAGGCAAAGTAATAATCCTTTATCCTTTCTTCCCTTATCCTCTCATGTTTATGTAAGAGTTCCTATTATAACAGGTCATATAGAGTTTATTCAAGTGTGTTAGGCTCATTTAAAGTGTATAATTGTCTTTGGAGTGTGCAATATACCCTCTGATTTGTCCACCTTGTGCTATTTCATGAATTTCTTCTCTATATTGAAACATTGATGTTAGAATCCTTTCAGACTTTGAATCTAGTTTGTATGTCTTATTTCATTGTGATAAGAGTATTATGGTCATTTGGAAATAATTTTGGTGTATCACCCCCTTAGAGTAGGTTTATTTCATACAAACTTCTAACTCTTTTCCCACAAGCAAATAGTTAGCATAAGTGAAATCACTTCAAGATACATTCGGGGAGCTAACCCTTAAACCTAGAGGTTCATTTTCACTATAGGTACACCCACATGCCTAGAAGTGTTCCCATGTTGTCCAAATATAGAAGAGGCTTAAACACCCTCTTTTAGGGCACAAAGTTTGGTGACAATAGATCCAATGTGTTAGAAAAGTATGTTAAGTGTATAGCATATGAAGTACCCTACGTAATATATAATCATGAATAATAGGCTTCTATAAGTACATATGTAAACTCAAACATGATATTATAGAGTAATAATTAAATCATATATCATATGTGTATCAAGATCAAATAGGTGGATGCCACCAATGTCAATATGATATGAGTAGAGGGAAAGCCCAACATACAAAATAAGTGTGTATCATGTATTTATGTATATCTGTATCACACTCAATGTATAATTGTGACATAAGTGTATGTAGGATTAATTGAGTATATGGTCAATCAATATACAAGTAACATATGGATGCCAAATATCTAATAGAATAGGTAAGTATTGATAGTGTTTTTGATTTTTTGAATGTTTTTTTATTTTTTTGGTATTTTTGGAGATAAGAAAGATCATCCTATTATGACATCCCACTGATGGTCATAGATATCTCCCCACTATAAATCTAGTGTGATACCCTATGTATATGGCCAAGGAGCATATATAGGTGTAATATCTATCATTTTGGTATCGATGGTGGTCTGTGTACGTTAAATAGGACTCTGTGGTCATGAAACAATTGTATGAGGAAGCGAAGTAGGGATTTTTGGACCTATCATTTAGTGCTTGTTTATTTCTTTGGAATAGTAGTAATAGGAACATGTGTATGTGCTCTAGGTATCTAAACATGGTTTGTGATAGAGGATTATAGTTTTATGGAATCCACTATATGTATATAATGTAATGATCTCTCAAGTACCAACTACCTAGTAAAGGGGATTGCTTGTCGATTACCCTTTTATAGTGGATTATCCTTAGTAGGCTTAATATCTAGTTATCTAGGTATAAGTTTCTTCTTTTCAAGAGGATACTCATATGAAATTATAAAAACTAGAATTACCATATTGACATGGATGTATTTGACATACCCATGCACTATAGAAGGTACTACTTGAAGATTGTGTATCCAAGGTCTTCCCAATAACATTTCAAATATGATTGTGTAAGGGATAATTAAAAAGGTAGTAATCATATGTGTAGGACCAACCTATAAAGGCAAGTCAACCTCACCAAGAACCTTATAGAAGGTCCCATCAAATGCTCTAACTGATCTAGTAGAGGGGTGTAAATCATGATGAGTATAACCTAATTTTTTAAGTAATGTCATGATGCAAACATTTTACCTTGAACCATTATAAATCATAACACTACGTATGGGGTGTTTATCAAGGTATGATCGAATGAATAAGGAATGAATATCAGAGTCATCATCCTTTATTTCACTATCATTAAAGGAGATAGGTCTTTGAATCATAAGAAGTATATGTCATGTGTATGTACCAATAATACCATCTAGTGGGTGTTTATAATGTGATGGAGGGGGATGTGCATTATATGCCATTTAGACGTATGGTTCCTTTTTATAATGGTATTACAAAGGATTATTAAATATTTTATGTTTATTATGATCACCAAGTATTGAAATTGATTTCTTTGAAGGATCCTCAAATGAAAGATTTTGGTCATCAATAAGATCTTTGATATTATGCTTTAAGTTAAAACATATACTCATGGAATGTCCTAGTCCTTGATGATAATTTTAATGAGAATTTGCATCATATCCTTTGGGTAGAGGTTGACTCATATCAACCTCAAAAATATGAGGAAGAGATATAAGTTAGCACTCTAGTAACTATTGTCACCAAATATTTCACCATAGAGGATATTGTTCAAGCCTCCTCCAGATTTGGGAAACATGGGAATACTTTTAGGTATGTGGGTTTACCTATAGTAGAAGTAGACCTCTAGGTTTAAGGGCTAGCTCCTTGAATTTATATTAAAGTGCTTATCACCTAACCTAACAGATTATTCATAGAAAAAGGGATAGAAGTATGCATAAAAAATACTTTAATGAGTGGATACACTAGAAGAATTTTGACAAGACCATCATACTTCTTTCACTAAGAAATGAGACTTACAACACTAGCTTCAAAGTCCTAGAATGCTCTAACATTAGTATTTCAATATGGAGGTGATATGTGTGAGTATTATCCAAGGTAAGTGAATCATAGATCAGTTTCAAAAACTAAGGCTATTTTATACTTGAAAATAGACCCATACACTTGACAACACTTCATATGACCTGTTAGAGTGGAACAACTTGCATCAAACATGGAAAGATTGAGAGAAAATAAGGATAGAAGAATATCACTTAGTTATTCACTACACATATCTTCACACACTTTTACAACATGATATATGAACTCAAACTAGATTGTATTTATTTTTTAAATTCAAATTACAACATCAAATCAATAGACATTAATTATACATGGTGTGTAATTAGTCTTCAAGAGCCAAAATAGCTAGTACCTATATAACGTGAGAGAGGAGAGAGAAGAATGAAGTCCATGAGTCATAAAAATAAGTTTCAAGCTGAGATAAGGAGTTACATATATAGGGGACTGAAGTATGAGATATACTATAAAAGGTATAATTGGAAAAATGTCCCTTAAGGGCATGAAACTCCCTAAATCTGGAGTAAAAGTCTCTCAGCTGGCTTCTTGATATTATCTTCATTATTTGACCTTTCATGAGAACTACACAATAAATTAGGAATAGATAAAATGATTTAAATATGAGATAGGTGTTAAAAACATGCTCTAACATGAATTAGATGTTTTCCTAATCATCAATATTCTTTTGGACAAGTATTCTCACTATATGTAGTCATAGTCACCCTTCTTTCACTCTATCTTCACACTTGGCACCAAGGTGGTCTTCAATATTCTAATCCAATCCATATAGAAGGTGATGTGAAACTTATCAAGACTCATCAAGTCTTTATATCCATCAAGTAGACATTAAAAGGCCTCCAAATTAGATTTTTCATGTTCTCACTTGGTGATAACTCTTTGTTCACTATACCACTTTGGACTAGCTGAGATGAAGGTGATTGCATAGGTACTTATATGATTTATTGAGGAAATAAATATATAAGGAGATATGATATGTCTCATTATACCTCCCCTAGTGATTTTAATCCTTTGAAACCCTTTTGTACTTTCAAAACACATAAATCTATCAAGAAAATCCCTTTTACACCCTGCTCGTATAGTAGGGTGTGGATTAGATCCATGTTTTAAAGATTTTGGGTGGTTAGCTTTCCATCATGGATGTGCCTGGTAATTTGGATAGATTTGTATCGGCCTCCTCTTTATTTATTCCCCTATTTAATTTTGTTTAAGTCTTTACTCCTTTCACTAGTTCCATGTGGCACCCCCACATTCATTCTTTATAAATGGGTTTTTGACTTCCCTAGGAGTAACACCTGAAGAATGACCTTACGACCCACTCTTAGACTATAGGCATCCTCCCAATGATCTAGTAGTTATATGTTTCATATTGGTAGAGGATAAAGAATATGGCCTCAAACTTTAATCCAACACTAGGGTTCATTATAGACTCTCAATGACTAAGCACATAAGTGAGCACATCTATGGATCAGGTCCTTGCCTTCATATCCCATAAGGTCCAAGATTCATAGCTCCTTATCTAGAAGTTGTATGGCATAATTGATGGGATGTTCTAGGAAGTAGGGTTAGCTAATAGAAGGTAGGTGATAGTCAAGCTTAATGAATTCTTGAGATGCAATAAGGCTGCATCAAAATGCAAGGCATTTTTGAATGCCTTAGAATAAGTGGTCTAGGATATGAAGGGACACATTGAATAAATGGTCTAGTTAGGACTCCCCTCCCCATTCCTCATAGATAATATGGTAATTTTAGAGGACAAAATAAAATAGCTATTGATCACAAATTAGAATGACTAGACCATCTTTGTGGCCCTAGGTTAAGCATCAAGCATCTCTAAGGTGGAGACTGTTTTGTAGCCTCTTTCCTATCCATAATTACAAATGTGGGTGGATGTACAAGGTATGAGCAACATATCCTTTAAGTAGATAATTTATTTGGACAAAGCCTTCAAGGCTCTAAAAAAGAAGACTCATAGAGGAAGAGTGGACACCTTTGAAGGTGACTCTTACAAAATTATAAGTTTTATGGGCCTCACCTTTTTACAATTTTGCTTCAACTCATCTAAGAAACCATAGTTTTTATGTTCTTCCATCCATAGATGAATTCCCCTACAAGTCACTAGGAACTATGGATCAGATCCACATTTTTAATATTTCTGGTAGTTATCTTTCCATTGTGGATGTGCTTGGTGAGTTGAAGAGATTAGTATCAGCCTCCTCTTTCTTGGGCTCCCCTTTTTATTATTGGCTAAGTCTCAACTTCTTATGCTAGTACCACCTAGCACCCCCATGCTCATTATTTGCAAAAGGGTTCTTGGTTTCCCTAGGAGTAGTGATATCTCACCATATGGCATCACCACACTCCTCAGGAGTGAAAGGTTCTTTTGTTAGGACATTAATGTATGCCATTGGTTGATGAAATAATAGGTGGGGCCCACTATGTAGGTATAACTAGAAAGAGTTAAGCCTTTTATGTGGCATCATGACGCTTATCTAAGGCAAAGTTTTTCCTAATAGAGCTTTGATTTACACCATTAGCTAAGGGAAGTAGGCCCTATTTCTTACAATAATTCTAGAGGTGGTTTAGAGAGAGACACATGTTGCCATAGCGCTTCTTATAAGCATCATGGGAATCATGAGGCTTTAAATTTGTGCCATATCTAGGATTTTAATATCATCTACACTCATGATCCAAATCTCCTCCCTTTCAATTACAATGACCTCATTATAAGTGTGAGTGTCAGATTCTGGGCATCATTTCCTCATGAGGCCATTGTGCTTATATATTAGGGATTTCCTTCTTTTATAAGGGGTTGGGAGTTAGACAATAGAATTTTTTTTATAATTGTTATCAGAGAGTAACCAGTTTAATAGATTTAGTTTTTAATATGAATGGTAGTAGTATTTTTTTAATTTTAAGACCTTAGCAGGTGCCTCTCACAGGGAAGGATTGGATATTCTATATTATGCCTTTAGGCCTTTTGTATTTTACTCTCCACCCAAAAATGAAGAGGATATGATGTTCTATGTCCAATTAAGTATAATAAATGGATATCTATTTTTTCTATTTTTTTATTCTATAGTGTTGGATTTTGTTTATATTGTAGAATTTAAATCATGCATAAGGTCTTTTAAATTATCTATAATGTTTTTAAAGGTTCAATATAGTTTATGCAATTTAGGAATGGATACATAAATAATTTTGGTGCATTGACTTAGATAGTTTTATTTTAGTTTTATTTCAATTTAATTATTCCACTTTTCCTCCCTAATTAATTTAAAGAGTCAGCTTATACAATCCCAGAGGTCGCTTCATAGATCACAATCTCAGTCCCACATCTGTAAAGCTTCCCATATGGCATTGTTTGTTGAGAGCAAAAGTTTTAGGCATCAAGATAGGGTACAAGTCAGTATGATGGGAAGGTGTCTTGGATATTATTCTGAGTCCCAATAAATTTCCTACCCAAACTATCCACCCTTGGATTTATTTATATCAACTTCTTCTCCATCAGGTCATTAACCAGGGTTTTTAGATGTTTTGGCTCTTAAGGATTATTCATACAATCCTGGCATTTAATCCTCCAAAAAATTCCAATAAAAAATTAATTGTGGCCCTATTCAACATCTCTCAATTCCTTAGGCTTCCATGATATACCTCCATACAATTATGATCTTTTAAACTTGCCTTCTCGAGCTTCTCTCTTCATTCTGCATACCCCATCATGTCCTTGAGTCAAGAAATGACTTATCTATGGTATCCTCTACAAATTAAAGGTTCTCACACACCATATGGATCCTCATGAAGTTATTAAAATTTATTTTTAATCTCAAATAGTCATATAAATTTTATTATACTGACTAGGGTTTTAGGCCTATTTCAGGCCTAAAGGTCTAACCTACGTTTAAGACCTAAAATCTTATCTGCATGATTTCTTAGAGTCTGGAGACATTAATCATGTTATTTCATGTTGAATAAAACTATTTTGACTTTTATTTCAGCTCTTATATCCTTCAATAATATTTATTTCATCATTCTCATACCTTGCCTATAGACCTTATTGCTTGGGAGTACCCTCTGTCTGAGATAGAATAGAGGGTATCTCCCCTATCTATTCAAGAAATTTTAAGGTATGGGGAGATAAATTAAGTCTTGAATGTATTATTTAATAATTTTTATGGTTATATGACAATAATAACACCTTAAAATACTCTAAACATCAAAGACAAGCTATGTGTAACATTGACTATGTAGGAATTACAAGTTTGGCTATAGGTGTACCTTGAGGATTAGCTTTCATGCTTTATTTTCCTATGGTAAGCACCATGTGAGGGTGACATCATTTTTAAATATATTTTAATCATGTGAACACTCACCCTTCACTATTAAAATCTTCATTGTATACATTTTATTTAGATAGGCCTAATTGACATGTTGTATGAGTATGTAGTGTCGGGTTTCTAGATTGCACCCTAGCAAAGTAAGGAGATTGTTCAAGTCCTCTACTCAAATAATCCAAAAAATTTGGTACACCTAGTGGAACTTAGTTGAGCTTGTCTTGGTGAAATTTTAAGTTTATCAATTTTCTTCATAAAGAATTTAGTGATTCCAAGCTCAAGTAATTACTTCTAGAGTCCAAGTAGTTTCCAAGTATGTTCATTTTCATTACACTATTTTGATATTATTTTCATGGCTATGTATGAAGGAAATACCTATGATATACCTCCTTATAATCCCTATGATGGATCATAATAGCCTTATCATGATCCATATAAGCCTTGTTATGAGCCAAATCGGCCTTACCAGGAGGTTTATCCGAACTATGATGAGCCTTATCAAATTTCCCATGATCCTTATTACCAAGAACATGACTCTTACCTTCATTATGAAACATATCAATTTCAAGACCATATTTCACCTTTCCCATATGGATATGATGTTTCATATGAGCAGCCTTATCTCCAAGAGATAATGGATAAAATATAGCTTAAATTTCTAGGATATGCAAGAAAAGTATGTTCATATTCCCAGTATGAGGAAGTGAATGAGTAATTTTTTTAGAATGTGTCTAATGATCTAGAGGAGAGGCTTAAGTTTTGTAGATTTATATTAGAGAAAGTAGAGGCTTATAATAGGCAACAAATTTATTTGGATAAATTATCTCAAGAACCCTCTTGCATTCCTTACCAACCTTCTTATGTTCCTTATTATCATAAAGTTCTTGACCATGTTTAGTGTGAGCCAATGGAGATTCCTAGTTAGAGTGAAGAAGCTATTTATATGCCTATTCAGGAGCCTATTCAAGAGGACAAACCTTCTCATAGTTCTCTTTATTCACCACTTACCCCTCAGCTCAAGTTGTCCATGAGGACAAAAAGGTTTCAGTTCTTGATGAAGTAATGGCCAAGTGGAAAGAGAAAAATGTGGAAGTTCTCAAAATTTTCTCATTCCCTCCCCTTTAAGATACCCTATATGATTCTATTACCTCAAATATCCTAAAATATGATCTTGATCAACCTCCCATGATTCATACTTACTCTCAAGCAAATGAATTTCATCACCCTCCCACCATCTCCCTTCTTCAAGAAGAGCCTATTCTATGGGAAATAGAGAAAGAGGTTGTAGCTGCAAATCAAGTTCTTAAAGAATGTGAAGAGGCTGATTCAATTTTTTATGATGAAGATATATTCATTGATACTTAAATTGAGGTCTAAGTTGAAACTGATATTATAGCTGATATTGAAGAAGATGCTTCAAGTATGCAGGAAAAGGTTGATCCTGATATAGAGGAAATCCATGAGGAATTGATACAGGCTGATGTCACAAATGATGTTTATATCTCTCCACTATAGGAAGATCAAGATACCTTTAAAAATTATCTTATTCAAGTTGATCAAGGAGAAAAGTAGAAATATGATTGGTACCTATATTTGGAATCTTTGCAAGAGATTGAAGAGATTTATAAGGATATGTTGCCCATTAGAGAGCATGATATTCAAGAATTTGATCAAGAATCACCTATTCAAGATCATGATATAACTTGGTTTGAATATTTAGAACTCCTTGAAGAGTTGGATGAACTTGTAGCAGTTGATAAGGTCATACAAAAATCATGCATAAATGAGATGTCACTTGACAAGGTTGTAGTTGACAAGTAGCATAAATAAAATATAGAAGTGTAAGATAAATTTTTTTTGTTTGTGATTGCTTTCTATTGATGGATCATTTCAGGATATTTTAAGAGAAATAGTTGGCAAAAAGAGTGCCTCTTCAAAGGTCATGTTCAATAAACCCCCTGCTACTTTACAACTTGTACCATATTTATAATAAACAAGTTCATGAGTTTGCCTTTTTGATCCCGGTGGTTCATATTTTGTCATGGTTAATTAGATTAGTTTGTTTATATTTGGTCCTAGCTAAGTGCTTTATTTGCCCATTTACTTTGTTGGGCTAGTTTCCATGCTTTCTTTTGTTTTCTTCCCTATTTTAGTGGATTCCATTATCTTTACCAGTCAACAAGTTTTTTGTAGTCGTGGAACAGATGTGTTATTTGTTATAAGTCAAAGGTCATGTACATAGTCTAAGTTTGAGCATAACAGACATGTTACCTAGCCAAGTCACCAAATATGTGGGCCATTTTTTGGCTTACATACAGATATTTCAAAGACTAATCAATCTTCTTGATTTAGAGAAGGACCCAATGATAAAAGAGGAAGATCGTTTTGCTTACAAAACTTTTGAAACACTTTAAGTCCACTTAAAGTGTAATTTATCATCTTTTAAGAATAGGTCCAGGAGTTGTAGATCCCCATGAGGTGTCAAAATTTATTGGAATAGATATTGGAAAGAAAAAGGATACATATGTTTCTCCATTATGATTCCATCTTAACATTTCAATCTAGTGGTAGAAAGTCCAAGTAGGCAGTTTGTTAATGCTAGATCTCACATGTGTGGCAGTTGAATGAGAAAATGATCACATGGGTTCATTAAGTTTAGTCCCAAGTTTCTATTTACCAATTTATAGATCATCCACTAAAATTTTAAGGAAGATACACACATGAAAATTTGGGTTCTCATGTATTTTTGCTAAGTTTCCCATACTTAGCCAAATAAGCTAGAACGTCATCAGGACGTCATACAAACTAGATATGGACTAGTCACATTGAACATTTTATATCTTCACTTAGAAGGCTTTTGAGACTAGTGGATCAATTGGGTTTATTAATTTTGACCTCAAAAACATCTCCAATAATTTTGACCCTTCCATGATTCTTGCATTTCAAGATATAAATTGTCAAAGTTGATCAAATAATGAATGATAGTTGCATGAGAGTCAAAATAAAGACACTATGGAAATCCATATGAGCTTAAATTTTATGGTTTGTGGGATGTCAAATATGTCCACGTGGACATCAAATGATGTTAGCATGAACACCAATTTTAATCAAGGTAAGTAAGCATTTGGGTTCAAAAGGTCCTTAAAAGGTTTGAAGTTGTTCGAGATCTAATGGTATATGGGAGCCCTCATACTAACATATAATATCTAATGATCTACACTAAAGTCAACCAAGTCAAAAGGTCCCTAGGTTAAAGACTTTAAATATATACAAGCTAG
The DNA here is from genome assembly GCA_037957365.1 of Torreya grandis. NCBI lineage: Eukaryota > Viridiplantae > Streptophyta > Pinopsida > Cupressales > Taxaceae > Torreya > Torreya grandis. The sequence goes on from JARHVA010006021.1 coordinate 153,404, forward strand.
ACATAATCCAATAGTACATGATAATCAAGCCATGATCTAACAAAGCAAAATAACTGACAAAAGGATGGGTCCAAGCTAAATCAAGGGCTCATGTTCAATCATACCAATGATCTGATAGAGTAAAAGAACTAACAATAAAGTGGGACTAGGGATATCTATTGTGTACATGAACTCATACATCTTGATTAGATGTTAAGTGGGAGTCAAAATAGTTAGTAAATCTAAAGGGCTAACAAGTCAAAGACAAGTGGCACAAGCACATTCAGTTGGCATAAAATTAATGGTGCATGGTCATCCATAGACAAGCAAATCAATAGAGTGTATAGGTTCAAATAATTAAGGTTTTGAGTCAACATTCAATAATGAATGAATAATAATGAGCCTTGAGACTTTTGATAGAGGTCAAGGAGATAGTTTTTGGACCTAGGTAAGCTAATACAAAGGAAACAAAGCTTGAGCATTATCTAAGTCAAGTCAGGGTGAATATTACAAAACCAAACATCGTTAGAAAAGTTATTTGAAGATAGGATTGGTATTTTAGACTTATTTAAATTTAAGGTTGATGTTTGGTTTTCAAAATTATACCATGTATTGAGCTATTGGAAAACTAATAATATGATTGGTTTTCAATCTATAAAGAGATCTATGCTCAGTTATAGTCTCAACAAATAGGTATATCTAGACATTCAAAGCAGACCAAGAATCTCTTTCAATTTCAAGGTATGAAGGTTTGGTCCTCATCAACAGATTAGGTGAAAATGGCATGGAATCTCAAGATGATGACTTGGTGGCTAGATAAAGATCACAAAGCATTAAATTCTTTTGCAAAGCCCTTTGAAATTGTGCCTTCTTGATAAGATCCTGACTCAGCCACATCCTTGAATTGGTATTAATCCATAATAAGTAGTTGGTCTTTTTTCAATGCAAAGTTCCCTCTCTCTTTATTTTTATATAAATATAAGCTTTTAATCTTTGAAAATAGCTTTATAAATCCCTCTCTTGGGCATGACTAGACTCTGCCTAGATTTGATCTTTGTAACCTCTTGAGATAAATAAAAGACTCTTTTTCATATTTCATGATTCTGGTACAATGTGTTAATGTCAAATTGATTTGCATATGTGGTATAAATATCTCCCTTGTAAAATCCTAAATATCACCTAATTACTAGAATATATTATTTTTAAAGTCATGTTTAGTGTTAAATGTCATTTGATTAAAGCTATCAAGTGGATACATTGAATAGTTAGTGCCTTAAACCAGGCCTCCCCATCAATTCCCTTAGGTTTTGATCATTTGGTGAACCTTTACATGAAATAATAATGCATAAACAACCATTTGAAGTTGTCGATCTAATCACATTAGTGTTTTTTAGAATTTTAGATAGAGTGGATGAACAATCACATTACTAGTGCATCACCTCCTTTACATGTTTTCATGCTTTGTTACTCATTTCTCTCTCCCTTTTCCTAGTTAGTTTTAGTTTAGGTGATAAAATCTAGAAAGAAGTTGACCTTTGAAGTTATGATTCATTATTAGGATACCCATAGCCTAGGATCAGTTCCATGTTGGTCTAGATTTGAGAATAGTAACTAAACAATCCCCTCCTCATCTAGATTGCAAATCTAGAACCCCAACATGTAGTTTACTTAGAAAATGGTCTACTTTTAGGTGTATTTTCATGTTATCCCTTGTATAATTTCCTTAAGACCTTATTGAATTTATGTAGGCTCATCTTATGGTTGAATTTTCCCACATCTTGCCTTGAGTCAGACCTAACCCATAAACTATTGGGTTCAATTTTGCATTGTCATCCTATAGTTAACTTGTAGATGACTATTCTTATCCATGTTGAGAGAAATAAAGGTCCTATAGGTGGTATTTTACATCAAATATTGAATATGAACCCCTTTTTATTGTCCTTTGAGAATCATAGTGTCATTTATCTTCAAAAGGAGTCATCTATCCAATCGTTAGGCTTCCATTACATCTTAGTACATTTAAGGGCCACTTGGTCATAAAACATCATAGAGAATAATTACATTCTATAGTGCAAGAATGCATGAAATGGGAGTCCTTTATCATCATACTCCTTTGACCAAACAAATATTTATCATGCCAACTTACTACCCTTATATCTGGACTGCATAATGGGAACTTTAGACTAGTTGGCATCTCAAAATGTCTCATCATGAAAATATAAAAAGAATGGCTAGGTCTTTGTTTGGAGATTTTAAGGCAACTAGTCCCCAAACTTTTTCTCCATATATGAACATGGATATTCAAGTTTGCTTGCCATTTTATGATTTCAACATGGTTTTTATGACATTCTTAAACTCCACAAGACCTTAAAGATCTTCAAGATGTTTAAACACTTCCATGAAACATCCTCAACCCTCTGTAGGAGTCACTTGTAAGTGAATATGTAGTATATAAGGTAGTAAGGCTATAATATGCATAGTGGAGGTCTTATAATTAACACTAAACCTCTTATTAATCTAATTGGTCTTTATAACCTTTAAATGCTTCAAGCAAGATCAAATGTTCTTGTTTCAACATGACTACCCTCTTATAGGGCAGTTGTAAGTACACATTAGGTTGCATAATTGTGTATAGAGTTGAATTATCTATCATAGTCAATCAAATGTCATTTGAGAGCTTAGTTTGATTGTTCATTATTTAAGAGTATATTCAACCTTTTCAAACTCTCCATTATACCTCCATGAATGTGTATATGACTTTCATTCACCTGACTGTGTATGACAATCATGCAAAAAGTTGACTATATTATGTGTTTCTTGATTGCAACTCCATGTGAGACCTTTGAAACTGAGCTTGGAAAGAGAGGTGGTTGCCAAGGCATGGAAAACATGAAATATAACATATCACCTTCTTCTGAAACCACTACAAGGACATGAAACCTCTGCAAATGGTGAAAACCTATCTACAACTAGCAATAAAGATCTCAACCTATAACTTGAGATGTTTGGCTCATAAAATCAACTCCAAACATGAAACCAAAGATGAAAACCATGAGAGAGAGATGTTTACATCCTCTAAAAGCAATTTAAATAAGTGGTTTGTATGGACCAACTCAAATGATCAAATTTCATTTGAGATCTTGATTTGATTGCTTATTATTCAAGAGTATATTCAACCTCTTCAAAATATCCATTACACCTCCATGAACATGTTTAGGACCTTCATTCACCTGATTATGTGTGATAACCATGTAAAACATTGATTTTATTATGTGTTTCTTGACTGTAAATCCATGTGAGACCCTTTGAAATTGATCTTAGAAGGAGAGGTTGCCAAGACATGGGAAACATGAAATATAATATATCATCTTCTTCTAAAGCTAATATAAGGACATGAAACCTCTATAAATAGTGAAAACCTATCTTCAACTAGTAATAGAGATCTCAACCTATAACTTGAGATGTTTGTCTCATAAAATCAACTCCAAACATGAAAACAAATATGGAAAACATGATATAGATATGTCTACATCCTATGGAAGAAATTTTAACAAGTGGTTTATATGGACCGGCTTAAACAAGGATAAAACTGTAGGATGTAGGGATTAGCATGAAAAATGAGACAATCCACTTCTAAATTATGGTTCATAAAGCATATGCATCTAATCATTAAAATCCTACCATGACTGTGAATCAAACCAATTTTTTAATTCACCACCAAGATCATTTGACCTAAAACCTCTCATGTTGGTCGTACTAAGAAAAAACTTATTTACTAGTTTTACATGCCTAGTGGAGTGATGGAGGAGCAGAATAGTTATCAGCCATTTTGAAACTTATAAATTATATCAAGCATGGAAATTATTTCAAGAAAGCTAAATATTTAATCAAAAATCTTTCCACATGTGTCACTCTCCTCTATAATCCTTATAGCTTCCAAAACTACCCAAATTATCATTGTTCTTCTTGTTTCAACATAGTACCTACAAATTTCAGTTAGGGATTTATAATGACTGATATTATCTAACATAATATATGTTGGAATAGATTTTATAACACTTTTCTACCAAGTAAAAACGTACTACCTTCATAAATGACTCTAAAAGTGACCCTAAGTGACATAGAATGACTTAGGACTAGATTTAAATATGACCAAGGTTAATAACACATTAAATGACATAAAATAAGACCATGACACACCCTATAAGACCATAATATACCCCTATATAAGTTTTCTACTATAGGGGGTTGACCAATTTTGACTTGTGGTCAAAATAGTCAATAGTAACCATGGGAGTAATGAAGATGGGGACTTTAAAAAACTTTTAAATTGTCTCATTGGTACATTAGATAAGATAAGATATTTAGGTCATTGTTAAAATATGTTAACCATGGTGGTTGTTTTGTTTTTAGGCTTAAGATTTTTACCTTATAACTTGCTTTAATTTAAAATTTTATATTATATGTAGATGTAACTAGTATGTTTTCTACATACTTGAGCTTATTCAATGATATACTCTTCATTTCATATTCCTTTATAACATGGAATAAGTCATTGAGAGTTTGAAACTTCTTAAAGATAATGGACTCATGTAAAATATCAAGCAATGTTTACTTGAATATATCTTGTAATTATTTGTGTGCCTTAGGATTGATCATTTTGGATAACTTATCTTATATCTCAAGACATATTCATTGATAGGTTCATTGGTTCCTTGTTTGATTTTGGGAATTTGGGTATATGAAACCTTATTCATAAATTTTAATGGAAAAGTGTGATAAAAACTAGTTTACAAGATGTTTGAATGCTTTTACAGATTGGAGAGGTATATCATAGAACCAACTCAAAGTATAGTCCTTGAGACCTATTAGAAATAATTTTGTCAAAATTTTATCATTAGAAGCATATGTTAGCGGTAAAATCACTAAGAGGGTAGGGGGAGGCGAATTAGTGATACAAGCAATTCAATTCCAATTTCAAATAAACTTCAAACTCTCAACCATGAAACATATAAACTAGTTATTGCAATGAACAAAGAAACTATGCTAGATCAACACTCATAACATGTGGATTATGTGGGAACACTCATGGGTAATAAAACCCACTCTCAAGTCTATAAATAAGTGAACTATAGTCCTATAAAATATTCACAAACATGAGACTTTAGTAAAGCACCCACTTCACAAGGAGAACCAACCCCTAAGCATGAATAAACACCCTCTTGTTCTATATGTTAAGAAACCACACAACACCTTCTGATATCAACACCTCCAAAACTCTGATTTCCTTTCAACCAAATGGAGAAACAATGAATAAAATCTCTCTTCAATCCTTAACACTCTCTCAAACCTTTACATACAAGCAATGCATCCAAAACACCCATTTTGATCACTTTACACTTATTCACTTATATGCAATCTTCAACCCTGCAAGAACACTATTATAACATCAAAAATATGACTATTATTCACATCTATACACTAGAAACCTTCACCTTTATTTATACTCTTTATAAAGCCTTCATGAACATCACCTTCTTGGTCATCCATTTGACATGCCTTAACCCTTAAGGATTTTATTATAATTTAAATAGGATAAAAAAACATCCACATAGGTTGACTATAGATTTTATAGACCACCCTTAAGCATCAACACCTTTCAATTAGGCCTAAGAATCCCTTATAGGTCCATGGAGACATGTTCATCCTTTAAGCACTTCACCGAGTAAAACTAGGAACATAAAACCTATTCAAATCATATAGGTCCACAAAACATGGCCCTTAAGACACCCTCAAGTGATTACATTCATCACTACACACCTCTACATATGTAAAACCTATCAAACATTTGCCTTGTACAAGAAACTACCATGAACAAACCAAAAGTCAATAGGTAAGCAATTGTTCATACTGAAGATGGATTGGTCAAACCTCCAAAATCCATATACATTATCCTAAAAGATTTTAAAACACTCTCCAATAGATAATTCACCTTGAAACATCCAAATACTATCAATAAAAACTTAAACATCTTTCTCAGGTTATTTGTATAATAAGCTCAAACCCTTATTCAACTTTAGACTGCAATAAATGTAGGTGTATAACTATTCAAACCTATAAGTCATTTTTCCTAGATTGCCCTTGAAGTTATCTACCACTTTGATTTTTATACTACCATTAAACTTACACTACATCAAAATTTATAGGCAAAATAATGAGGACCAGTTTTCCTTTGTAAATTCAAATATTTGAATTCTAATGGACACTTTTTAATGCAAATTTAACTATGGAAACTAGTGAAATCTACTTGGGAAACCAACTTTGCAGTATGGTAACTTTTGCTAAACCTCATATCAAGACCTAAAACTTTAACCATGTTGTTCCCAAAATCTGTCTCTTGTTTTTGGGGACAACATATCGACAATTTTGGTCTTGAAGGCCAAAATGATCTCTTCCCTTCTCAAAAATGTTTTGAATATTCAAATTCTTCAATTATTCAAGTCTTCTCAGCTCAAGAACTCACATGTTCAACAGGCAGGCTTTTTCAAAAAGAAGTTCCAACACTTAGGCCATTTCAAGGCTGGTTCAATGTCAAGGTTCAATCAAAGGTCCATCGACAGGCTTCAAACAAGTGGAATGAACCATTGAACCAATGAACCATTAAACTTAAACTTTCACAAGTTCAAAGTTCAAAGTGGTTCAAAGGTTCAAAAGGAGTTAAGCACTTCAAAGGATCTAGAAAGTTTGAAGACTTCAGCAAGTTCAAAGGTTCAATGACTTCAGCAGACTTAAAGAAAAGAAGGCTTTGAAGAGTTTCAAAGGTTCAAACAGAAGATTCCAGAAGATGTTCAAAGCAAAAGATTTTAGAAGAATATTCCAAGCAAATGGTTCAAATGATTGGTTCAATAAATACATTGAACTCATAAAAAGGACTAAGTGAACGTAGCTCTTGGCAAGAAACATTGAACCGTCGACCATTGAACCACTTTGAACCATCAAACCATTGAACTAATGCATTCCAAAGGTTCAATGTTCAAAGTGGTTCAAGTGACTATGTGATCAGTGACGTCCTCCTGGACATCAAATATAGGGTAATGAAATATCTATTGATTTTCAAAGATGCACACCTGAGAACAAACTCAGTGACCGACCAAAGGAGTTAAAAAAGCCAGTTGAAAGCGAGAAGATAGCACTGAGAGCTCAGATCACCAAGGATGGACAAAATGTGGAAAAGAAAGAGAGAACAACTACAAGAAATCTATAAATATTTGTAGGAGAGTTATTTCCAGTAGGTGAAATAGACCACTAGGTGGACATCAGAGAGCGCGAGCATTCAAAGACATGGCATATTTTTTTGCATTAAGTAAAGATGAATGGACAACTATGTAAGCATCATAAAGAAGACTAGACAACCCATGCTTAGGAGGAGACATTCAAGATGATTCAGAATGCCAAAGTCAAGACCGATGACCTGTTCTAGCATGGCCCTTTCACAGATATTTAAGGCATTCAATTTAGCATGGGCCATTTTCATGAAAACAAGTGCCGAAGTCTTTCTTGGAATGCTATATATTATAATCTCTCATTTTATAAGAGAGATCTCTCTGTTATAGATGTAAAACTCTACCCAAATTGAAAGGCATTTCTTGAGACTTTGAGCTCAGATTGTTAATCATATTTCTTTATTTGATTGAGAAAACAAGTGACCTTTTAGACTTTGTGCTAGAATAGCTTGTGTTATTTAGGAAATTGTTCTTATGTCTTTTTCTTAGAAGAATTCTTGTCCATTTAATTTAACAAGTAGAACTAGTGGAAGTAATTAGGAAGGTGTCCTGAAGCCGATTGTGGAGAGACTTTGTGTTGCCACAATGGTCTTTAGTGTGTTGTTTTTTGTATCTATGTAAAGGATCTTGGGATGACTTTGTGCCCCCATTGTCCTTCGTATATTTTACTCTTGGGCAGTTGAGGTGGAGACTTTGTGCTACACTTCATCCTACTATGTTACTGCATCTAGTTAATTTTACTACCTAGGAAGGAATCTGGCTTTTGACTGAGTATTACTTCTGAAAGAAGAGAAGTTCCTTCAGCAATTACCCAAAAATTTTCCTTTGATCTATGAACATCATCTCTGAAAAAAGAGAGATGGATGGTGTTATCCTACCCTTGAGTGTTATTTTTATCTTATATTTATAGTATATTAATATATCATAGTTATAGGGAACCTCCCCTTGATGAGAGGAAAGATTTGACGCCTTTTGATGTGGTCGACCTGCACATTTGGCCGATAAATCTCCCTATGATGTGGTTAAAACACCTATTTTGCCCTCAATTAGTTGGTGACAAAATATTCACCCAATATTTTTTAGTGACTCTATTAGGGATTGAATGAGTTGTTCTAGTTCTTTTCCATCTCCATATCCTTATCCATTTCCATTATATACTCTAATCTGTAAAACTAGAGATTTTGGGGATCGAATGTTTCATTGCCATTGTCTACTCTGCCAGCTCCATGCCAATAGTTTTTGGTGACTCTGCTAGGGAAGAACAAGCAGTTTGGAGCCTCAAGCTCTAAGCTGAAGTAGGGCCAGTTCTTTTCAAATTTTATTCTACAATCTGGTAGCTCCACGCTATACAAGAAGCTAGAAAGCTTAAGATGTTGTTGACCCTATTTTTGAGTTGGTGCAACAGAGCAATTTTGATTTATTTCTTCCACAACCTCACCTTCAACGAACTAGGAGTCTTCCTACTACCAACACCAGGTCACTAATACAAGGCAGAGCATCTTTTTCCTCTGCTAGTAGAGCTTTCCCTGTACATACCCCACCAGGATTTGTTGTCCCCCATTTCCATAGTCATACAATGGTAGCTCAAGGCCCTTGGGGTAACTCTTTTGGCTGACTCAATTTAACTCCACCTCTACATGAGCTACCATATAGTTCAAGGAAGAATTTCCCCATATTCTTTAGTGATGGGAGAGTTCATCCTGATGAACATATTACAGTCTTCAGCATAGCATGTGGCATGATAGGTGTGGAGTATGAAGACGTAGCAGTCAAGCTGTTCATAGAGACATTATAAGGTGTTGCTATAGACTAGTTCTACCATCTATAGGCTCAGTCAATGACTTATTAGAACACTCTCAAAGCTAAATTTGAAGCTAGGTTCAAGCCTATAGAAGATGTGCATGCCCTACTGGCTTAGCTCACACAAATGAAGAAGGAGCCTCATGAACCAATGAGAGATTTCATAGCCAATTTTGATAAGCTAAGGAATAAGATTCTTATAATTTCTCAGCCAATAGCTAAGAATCTCAAATGCTTCTTCATCAACTCTCAACTACCTAAAGTGAGTTTTTTATTGAGATGTGCTAGCCACATAGACCTTGTTACAGCACAAGATTTGGCTACTGATGTGGAAGATGATCTCATCTTAGTGGGGAAGATAAGGAGAGATCCTAACAGAGGTAAATCTTCCTCATCTTCTAAATATCCATCTATAGGCACCACTGATCTAATGGTACAAAAGCTGGCAAATGAGTTGCTAGCTCTCAGAAAGCAAATGGTGCAAGGGATGTCTGCTCTTCCTTAATACCAAGATATACCAAGGAGGACATTCCCCAATCAGTCATACCAAGGCAACACTGTCAAGAATCAAGGGTAGCCAAATCATCTTCCTCCCCCTTAGGGGAAACTTGCTATTGAAGCAGCTCCAGCCAACTTAGGAGTTGGATACCTTGAAACAGAATCAAATTTGTCTTTCCAATCTGAGTTGAACTAGGAAGATGGCATTGATCTCTTTGTGGAAGACCAAGATGAATTAGCTGGTGACTCCAACATTAGTTTATTGAATTACCAAGTGAACCCAAAAGTGAAGGTGAAGTATTTGATGGATCATACGTTGTATTCACCCAGTCCTAGAACTAGTCAACCCAACAAGCTGATAAGGAAAAAATAGAGGAGTGAGCTCAACCAGCAATTTCAATTACTAAGCAGGAAACCACTCTACCTTTTCAATCAAAGGACCTGGTGATCGCTAAAAAGGTAAGTACATCAGGTTTTCCTTCATCTTTTGCTTCAAATTTGCAGACTAGTACCACCCCTCCTAAAAAATATAAGGATGAACTACCTTCACCTATTCCTAATTCATTTCAGACATTTGATATAATCGACCATGTCAAGAAAACCAAAATTTAAATGTCTGAATTTGAATTCCTACAATCCAACCTTGAGCAGTTGGATAAGTTGGTTCAATGTGTAAAGAATAAAACCATCCCTACAAGACCAGCTAATCCAAAGGTGACTCCCACATCTACCCAGAATAACCTTTTCATTACTCCTCCTATTGATCTTGGGAAGATAGAACCATTTTATGTCTCCTTGTTGATAAATGTTCACCAGCTAAATAATTGCATCATCAACTCAGGCACATTTGACAATGTCATGCCTGCCAAAGTGGTAGAATCTCTTGGTCTCACATTGACCAAGACATTTGGGAGATGCTTCTCCATGGAAAACAAATAAGTCCATTTTTGGGACAAATCAAAGATGCCCAGTTTGCATTTGCAGCATTTCTAGGAAAAATAATTAAGATGACAGTCTTGGTGGCCAATGTCCCAGCGTCTTATGACATCCTTCTTGGTTGAAATTTTTGCAAGAATGTTGGTGGAGAAATAAGTATGGACCTATCTAAGACAAGGATTTCTATCAAAGGCATCATGTAGAGGCTAAATCCTTGAAAAGGAGTCAAAGTACATTGTCACCCAAATGACAACCCCCAAAGCTTAAATTATATTTGAGTCTTCAGGGGTGGGTAATTACTTCTTGACCAAAAAGGATGTTCATGTTTCAGTAGATAAAAGTCTTGTAGGTAGAAATCTAGGAATTGATTCAGATGAGAGAGTAGAAGAATTAATAAAGCACAGCATAGGTGTAGAAGGACCCTCCCCTCCACATGAAGGAAAATCTGAGAAAGGAGTAGTTTTTGGTGGCGTATGGATTCTAGAATTGATGGCAACTACTCTTCTATCATTTCTAGAGCTGGGATTGTTTTAATATCTCTACAAGGAGATATTTTTCTTTATGCTTACAAGTTGTAGTTCAGCAACACAATTAACACTATTGAATATCAATCTTTGCTACTTGGTATAAAGGCTGCTCAAGATAAAGGTGTTAAGCTCCTTCATGCTAAATGAGATGCTGATTTAGTGGTTTGTTAGGTGAGGAGCTTGTATCAAACCAAGAATGAAAGATTAAGACATTATCACAATCAAGTATGGGACTACCTTGAAAGTTTTGATGCTTTTAATATTTTTGTAGTGCCCAGAGAGCTTCATAATCATGCAAATTCATTGGCTATCTCTGTAACCCTCATGGTTCCTCACAAAGACTTTGAAGAGCACAGTTACACTATCAAACTAGTCTTTTGACCAAGTGTACTTGATAATGCCAACCATTGGTAGGAGTTTGATGCTAATAATCAAATCATATGCTTCACTAGACTAGAAGAGTAATGAACTATGATAATAGACCATACTATTGTGCATCAAAGTCAGGTAAATAAACTCTCTGACAAGAGAGCAAGGATTCATGGTTTTCAAATTAGAGATCTAGTCTTGTTGTGGGGCAAGAGGAGAGAACCAAAAGGAATGCACAAAAAATTTGATTCCTGGTGGAGAGGTCCATTCACTAATCATCAATTATGGGGAGAAAATAGTTTCCTACTAAAGTATCAAGATGGCATGCCCTTTTCACTACCTCATAGTGGGCAGCATCTGAAGCACTTCAATCTTTAAAGTACTAGAGGACATCAGTTCTACATATTTGTATAGTCTTTAGTTTTGTTTTGTTTAGTTCATTTTGTTTTGTTTTTATGCCTTTCTTTTTGGGTAGCATGACTCCATATCCCAATGGCATACATGAAGGCACTGAGATTCTAGATTCTACTCCCTTCAATTATTTTTGCAATCAATGGAAGTTCCCCAACTAGAGCCTTATTGTTCCCAAAATTTGTCACTTGTTTTTGGGGACAACATATCGACTATTTTGGTCTTAAATTCCAAATTGATATCTTCCCTTCTCAAAAATGTTCTGAGTATTCAAATTCTTCAATTATTCAAGTCTTTTCAACTAATTAACTTGCAGGTTCAACAAGCAGGCTTTCTTAGAAAGAAGTTCCAACACTTAGGCAATTTCAAGGCTGGTTCAATGCTAAGGTTCAATCAAAGGTCCATCGGCAGGCTTCAAACAAGTGGAATGAACCATTGAACCTTGAACTTTCATAAGTTCAAAGTTCAAAGTGGTTTAAAGGTTCAAGAGGAGTTAAGGGCTTCAAAGGATCTAGAAATTTTGAAAACTTCGGCAAGTTCAAAGGTTCAATGGCTTTGGCAGACTTAAAGAAAAGAAGGCTTTGAAGAGTTTCAAAGGTTTGAATGGAAGATTCCATAAGATGTTCAAAGTAGAAGATTTTATAAGAATATTCTAAGCAAATGGTTCAAAAGATTGGTTCAACAAATACATTAAACTCATAGAAAGGACTAAGTGAACGCAACCCTTTGCAAGAAACATTGAACCACCAACCATTGAACCACTTTAAACTATTGAACCATTGAACTGATGCATTCCAAAGGTTCAAGGTTCAAAGTGGTTCAAGTAACTAAGTGATCAGTGATTTCTCCATAGATTTCAAATATAGGATAATGAAATATCCATTGATTTTCAAAGATGCACACCTAAGAACAAACTCAGCAATTGGCCAAAGAAAGAGCCAAAAAAGCTAGCTAAAAGTGAGAAAATAGCCCTGAGACCTTAGATCACCAAGTAAGGACAAAACATGGTAAGGAAAGAGAGAAAAACTATAAGAAATCCATAAATATATGCAAGAGAGTTATTTCTAGTCGGTGAACCAGTCCACCAAGTGGACATCAGAGAGCATGAGCATTCAAAGACGTGGCCTATTTTTTTGCATTAAGTAAAGAAGAATGTACAGCTGTGTAAGCATCATAAATAAGACCAAAACACCCATGCATAGGAGGAGACATTTGAGATTATTTAGAATGCCAAAGTCAAGACCGATGACCTATTTTAGCATGGCCCTTTCACAGATATTTAAGGCATTCAATTTAGCATGGGCCATTTTCATGAAAAAAAGTGCCCAAGTCTTTCTTGGAATGCTATATATTTTAATCTCTCATTTTATAAGAGAGATCTCTCTGTTATAGATGCAAAACTCTATCTAAATTGAAAGGCATTTCCTGAGACTTTGAGCTCAGATTGTTAATCATATTTCTTTATTTGAATAAGAAAACAAGTGACCATTCAAAATTTGTGTTGGAATAGCTTGTGTTATTTAGGAAATTATTCTTATGTCTATTTCCTATAAGTATTCTTGTCCATTTAATTTAACAAGTAGAACTAGTGGAAGTAATCAAGAAGGTGTCCTGAAGCTGACTATGGAGAGACTTTGTGCTACCATAATGGTCTTTAGTTTGTTGTTTTCTATGTCTGTGTAAAGGATCTTGGGATGACTTTGTGCCCCCATTGTCCTTCATATATTTCACTCTTGGGCAATTGAGGTGGAGACTTTGTGCTACACTTCATCCTATTGTGTTACTACATCTAGTTACTTTTACTACCCAGGAAGGAATCTGGCCGTTGACTGAGTATTACTTTTAAAAGAAGAGAAGTACCTTCAACAATTACCCAAGATTTCTCCTTTGATCTATGAACATCATCTCTAAAAAAAGAGAGATGGATGGTGTTATCCTACCCTTGAGTGTTATTTTTAGCTTATATTTATAGTATATTAATATATCATAGTTATAGGGAACCTCCCCTTGATGAGAGGAGAGATTTATCCCCTTTTGATGTGGTTGACCTGCACATTTGGTTGATAAATCTCCCTATGCTGTGGTTGAAACACCTATTTTGCTCTTAATTAGCTGGTAACAAAATATTCACCCAAAAAACCACATGATCTAGTCAAAAATATCAACAAATTCATGTGACCATTTTCTTCTGATACCTCCACACATGTGAATACTAACAGCATCAATCTGCTTACTCAAGAAGATTTGCCAAGTTGACTAAGATAACCTAGACCTTCACAAGACTATTCTAATGAATTAATTTCACTTACACAAGTACCCTAAGCACCCTTTATTCCTGATGTGACCCATCAAACATGGTTAACACATCACCAACATCTATTACCTTTCCTAATGAAGCAAGCATATCAAGGTCCATGCATGATCACTAAGTCACACTTTATCATTGAGAATCATGCATACATATTAACTCATGGACACTCTTGGACACCTTAGGACATAATTAAAAACCTCCAACAATCTCTCCCTTTTTCATTGATGTCAAAATTTGTAAATGTTTTCAAATCCAACAATAAAATTGTGCACAAACTCTTTTTCCCTTTACAAACTCTTTCTCCCCCTTTGACATAATGACAAGGTGGGCTTACCTACTTATCCTAAGGACCTAGAAATGTTTTCAAATCTAACATAATCAAGGGATATCCTATGAGGAGAGATATAAACTCCACTTATCACTATGCATATTATGTCTTATCATGACTACCTCAAACTTACTCTTTGACAACACTCTCCTTTGACCATGCACTTCTCTTTTGAAGAGGAAATTAACACTATGAAGAAAATAGGAGTGATAAAACCTTGAGAACATTGAGAGGGACTCCCCCTAAATCACCTAAACTTTTCTACCCATTGAGCATATTTAGACCATCTCCAATCATGAATATATTCCATAGTTGCCTTTAAATTTTCTCTCACAAGGCCATCAATAAAATGAAGAGTGATCATTCAAGATTTTTCTCAAAAATCTATGATGCATAAATCCAACTGAGAAACATATTTATGGATAACCATACCTTTTTATTTTGAATAGATTGACCAAAAATCACTATTCTTCATACTATCCTTGCTTAGAAGTCTAATAACCCTACTTGAACCTTGTAGAGTCCATAACGTTCTATGTATGCATCATCATGGCATGAAATTCCATATCTAGAGTACACTAATATTCCCCCTCATTCATGCCAATAATCATCATCCAACTCTTCCTTTGCACCATATCTCATTTACAAATTGACCTGCCAATTAGCCCTCTATTTTCATAAATCCTCAACCATAGGTCAAACTATACACTTCTAGATGACTATAAATAAAATCTTCAGCACCCTTTTTTCCATTTCAATAAGTTAAGCAGCCTCAATCCTCAACTCCTTTGTGAAGGTCACTAACTCACATGGTGTAAAACTTAGGGCATCAAAGAGAAATAAGGTCAACTCTAAAACTTATCTCAGACCTGGAGGTGAATAATATACACTTCTAGACCAATTTTTGAGATTTGAATCCTTTGGAAACCCATAGATCCATGAAATTATTTTTGACCTACTAACCCTTAAGCAAGGACTGTCACACCTGAGAGCCTTTAAAAATATTCAACTTGCCTTCAAAATATCTTCAAATCTTGAAACCATCTAGAACACACCTATATGAGGTCAACATACCTTTATATGCCACAAAGTCATCTTGACCACTCATCAATCTTCATTTGACACCTATAACTAGTTAAACTATGCATGCAGACCCTATGTATACCTTAGAATGAACATGGAAGCCTTCTGACATCTCTTCAACACTTTTTTCATATGGACACATCAAATCCAACTTGCCTCCATACTTGGTTAGCTTCATAGACCTCAAAAACACCAATTTTTCAAGATGACCTCATACTTGGCAGTGAATATTGAGTAAAATGGTCAATTTGAACAAATGGTCATAAATGACTCTTTTGACCAACTAAGAAAATTTAAACCCATGGAATACACTTGGACAAGTCTTTTCCACACTCCATATCAATCTTACCTTCAGTATTCATGTTTTGACCTTCTAAACCAAGCATCAAAATTTGATAAAATCTTATCTTTAAGACCAATGTCCCTAAACAAAACTCTTGAAGGTTTTTATTACAATCATATGAAGCAATATCATGAACATGTTTTCCCCCTTTAACTAATGACTTTATACGATCATTACAAGGCTTGGTAACATAAGATCATCTATTATATACCTAAATGGCATTAGTATTAAAGATCAATCAACAACTCTACATACCTCTGTACTGATTGGCATCTTGTACATCACCTACAGCACACACACTTGATTATACACATGAAATATCTCTCTTAATAAGCATATGTAGAGATACCCACATGTCATAGAGAGACTAAAGGTCCCAAAACTTAGGATACTCCCACATTTTCATGCTCTTACTTGACTTACAACCCTGCCTCATCATGAAATTGATTTTGATTGGGTTCTTAACTTCATTCTTACCTTTTGACTCAAAATCCTACTTGATCTTCTTATCCCCTTGGGTAAATAAGGCTTGATCTTTGACACTTGAACTTGTACCTTATTCTTTCATGATAAATAATCCATTTTGAACTTGGTTTGCATTCACCTCCTCAATTCTTCATTCATTATGGCTTCTTTTCTTCATGTTAGGACTGACATTATTTGAAATGGAGTTTTGACCATTCCTATAGACTCTTGCTATGTGACCTCTCTCTTGACACTTAAAACAAATGAAGCTTATTTGATTATACATGCCTTTTGTGTGGGCCATATGATGTCTTCTTTACTTATTATTGTCCTACTCATACATCTGATCATTTGTTTTTTTGATGAAGGCATTGCAACTCCTTGTAATATGACCAATCCCTTGACACCTATAACACAAGATGTCATGCTTTCCTTGTAGACTTATTTACTATATTGAGTGATGATTTTATTCATGCTTTTCATTGTCTTGCTCATAATTCCATGCAAATATCTTACTAGGATATTTTCTTTTATAAGCAATGATCTTATCTCCAAACTGATGACAATAATAGTAGTAAGCATTGAAGGAGTTATCATACCTTAATGGATTGGGTTGCTTGATTTGATTTGAAATTTTGTCTATTTTAAAGTTATCTTTATTATGCATAATGTCATTCTTCTTGTCTTTACTATTACTCTCCTTAGCATGATTAGTCTCCTAATCTATCATCACTATCATCTCAATATTCTTCTTATTTTGAACATCATCATGTAACCTTAGGCTTGCAAAGTCACTAGAGACCTTTTGAATACTCAATAGGTCATCAAGATCAATTATACTTTTCTCAAACTTTTGATATGTCTTAAGTTTGCTCATAGCTTGATCTAGTTTTACCTTCAAAGCCTCCATCTCTGACTTATATGTGACACATTATTCATCCATAATCTTTATCATCTCAATATTCTTCTTATTTTGAACATCATCATGTAACCTTAGGCTTGCAAAGTCACTAGAGACCTTTTGAATACTCAATAGGTCATCAAGATCAATTATACTTTTCTCAAACTTTTGATATGTCTTAAGTTTGCTCATAGCTTGATCTAGTTTTACCTTCAAAGCCTCCATCTCTGACTTATATGTGACACATTATTCATCCATAATCTTTATCTCTTGATTAAGAGTAAAAACCTAAGTTTCAAGATGTTGAGTGATCTAATCATGCTCTTTGAATTTATTTCTCAAAATTTCTTCAAAGAATCTAATTTGCTCCTCATAGGACTTGATCAAAGATGCTTGCTTTCTATTCTTACCTTGTAGTAGCCTCATCTCTTCCAGGGTACTTATATATTTGTCTTCAAGAGTGACTTTCTCATCTTCTTCTTCTTAACTATATCCACCAAAGAGATCTATGTTAAATAACATTCACCTTCATCATCATCAAGAGCCATGAACAATGTCTCATTGTTCTCATAATGTGATGAATCATCTTTGTTAGATGTGTTTCTTTCTTCTCCAATATATGAGTTACTATCTTATTCATGGTAAAGACTCTTACTAACTTTGTAACTCCTTGCCATTTCTCTTGTTGAATAACTTTTGCTACTTTTTAGGACCTTTAGATTTCTTGTACTCATGCTCATGAGATTCTTTATGAAATTTCTTATGTTCATAATTTCCTCTATATGGACACCTATCTACAAAATAACCAACTTTACCACATGAAAAACATTTAAAAGGAATCTTCCCTTCATACTTATCTGATCCTACATTTAGTTTTCTCGAAATCATGGCTTCAAGTTGATCTTCATTAAGATCAAAGTCTTTAAGAATTAACTTGCTATTATTGTCTTTTGTCTCCTTGATCATCTTGAAGGCTACTTCCTTGTTTGGTGTTTTTCCTCATTGACTCTCATCTCATAGGAAATAAGGATGTCATGTAATTCATCCATCTTCATCTTGGTGAGATCATGACTTTCTTCTACAATAGAAAGTTTTGAGTCAAACTTAAGAGTGAGAGACCTTAATACCTTTTATACTACTATAGATTCTTTAATATACTCTCCAAGACCCCTAATCATGTTCACCACCTCATCAACCCTTAGAAGATAGGATGCCACAGTATCTTTTTCTTTCATTTTGATACCCTCAAATTACCTTCAATATGTATTTAATTTAACTAATTTGACCTTTGAATCTCCTTCATAGATGAATTGTAATTTTTCCAAGATTCCTTGGTAGACTTGTAATGGTTTACCTTGGTAATATAAGCCTCTAATAGTCCATAAATGATATCATTCATAGATTTAGAATTTGTCTCACTAAACTTCTTATCAACTACACTAGTTAGATAACCAACTTTACCACATGAAAAACATTTAAAAGGAATCTTCCCTTCATACTTATCTAATCCTACATTTAGTTTTCTTGAAATCATGGCTTCAAGTTGATCTTCATTAAGATCAAAGTCTTTAAGAATTAACTTGCTATTATTGTCTTTTGTCTCCTTGATCATCTTGAAGGCTACTTCCTTATTTGGTGTTTTTCCTCATTGACTCTCATCTCATAGGCACTAAGGATGTCTTGAAATTCATCCATCTTCATCTTGGTGAGATCATGACTTTCTTCTACAATAGAAATTTTTGAGTCAAACTTAAGAGTGAGAGACCTTAATACCTTTTATACTACTATAGATTCTTCAATATACTCTCCAAGACCTCTAATCATGTTCACCACCTCATCAACCCTTAGAAGATAGGATGCCACAGTATCTTTTTCTTTCATTTTGATACCCTCAAATTACCTTCAATATGTATTTAATTTAACTAATTTGACCTTTGAATCTCCTTCATAGATGAATTGTAATTTGTCCAAGATTCCTTGGTAGACTTGTAATGGTTTACCTTGGTAATATAATCCTCTAATAGTCCATAAATGATATCATTCATAGATTTAGAATTGTTCTCACTAAACTTCTTATCAACTACACTAGTTAGAGGAGTAAGAGTTGTTGAATACCCATCCATAATAGATTGGCAATTATCAAAACCTAGAGACATGATGTAATTATTCATCCTTATAGTCTAAAAATCATAGTTTGAACCATTGAATAGAGGTGATTTCTTATTAGAGAAACCACCTTGCATTTGATGACTACCCATTGTACCTTTGATCACCTTCAAGTGGTTTAACTTTCAAAATAAGGTATAGATCTGATACCAATTGTTAGAGGTAAAATCACCAAGAGGGGAGGTGAATTATTGATTTAATAAATTCAATTACAATTTCAAAAAAACTTCAAACTCTCAACCATTAAACATAAGCATCCATGAATCATATAAACTAGTTACTGCAATAAACAAAGAAACTATGATAGATCAACACTCATAACACATGGATTATGTGGGAAACCCTAATTAGGAATAAAACCCACTCTCAAGTTTTTAAAAAAGTGGACTAAATTCCTATAAAATATTCACAAACATGAGACTTTAGTGAATCACCCACTTCATAAGGAGTACCAACCCCTAAGCATGAACAAATACCCATTTATTTTAGATGCTAAGCACCCACATAATAACTTCTAATATCTACACCTCTATAGCTCTAATTTAATTTAAATATAATGGATAAATAGTGAATATCAACTCTCTTTAACCCTTACCACTCTCTCAAATCTTCACATACAAGCAATGCATCCAAAACACCCATTTGGATCACTTTACACTTCTTCGCTCATATTCAATATTTAACCTTGCAAGAACACTTATAACATCAAAAATATGACCTATAGGTCATACACATATTCCTAAACCTAATATTATCTTCAATATATCCACCAAGCACACTCACACTTTACTATTCTTCACATCTATACACAAGAAACCTTTACCTTTGTTTATGCTCCTTATAGAACCTTCATGAACATCACCTTCTTGGTCAGCCATTTGACATGACTTAATCATTAAGGCTTATATTATACTTTAAATATGATCAAATTAATCCACATAGGTTGACCATAGATTTTATATACCACCCTTAAGCATAAACACCTTTCAATTAGGCCTAAGTAGCTCTTATAGGTCCATGGAGACCTATTCATCCTTTTAGCACTTTGCCAAGAAAAATAGGAACACAAGACATCTTTAAATAATATAGGTCCATGACAAATGACCCTTAATACACCATCAATTTATTACATTCATCACTACATAACTCTTCATATGAAAAACCTATCAAACATTTTCCTTGTATAAGAAACCACCATGAATGAACCAAAAGTCAACATGTAAGCAATTGTTCATACTAAAAATGGATTGGTAAAATCTCCAAAATCCATGTATATGATCATCAAGAGTATAAAACACTCTATAATAGATAATTCAACTTTAAACATCCAAACACTATAAATAAAAACTCAAACATCCTTCTTAGGTCATTTTTAGAAGAAGGTCAAATTCTCAATCAACTTTGGACCACAATAAATGTAGGTGTATGACTATTCAAACCTCCAAATAATTTTCCTTGGATTTCCCTTAAATTATATACCACTTTTATTTCTATACTAACATCAAATTCATCCTACATCAAAAGTTATAGGCAAAATAATGAGGACTAGTTTTCCTTTGTAAATTCAAATATTTGAATTCCAATGGTCACTTTTTAATGCAAATTTGACTATAAAAACTAGTGAAATCTGCTTGAGATACCAAATTTACACTACAGTAAATTTTTATATACCTCATATCGAGACCTAAAATTTTAAAAACATGATCTAGTCAAAATTATCAACAAACCCATGTGGCCATCATTTTTTGACATCTCCACATGTGCGAATGTTGATGTCATCAATCTGCTTACTTGGAAAGATATACCAAGTTGAATAGGATAACCTAGACCCTAACAACACTATTATAATGAATTAATTTAACTTTTAAAGGTACTCAAATAACCCTTTATCCCTCATATGACCCTTCAAACATGGTCAACACATCACCAACATCCATTACCTTGCCTATCGAAGAAAACATATCAAGGTCCATGCATGATCACTAAGGCACAATTTGTCATTGAGAAAAATGAATACATATTAACTCATGTAAAATGTTAGACACCTTAATAAGTCATTGAAAATGTCACAAAAATCTCCCCCTTTGTCATTGATGTCAACATTTTAAAATGTTTTCAAAGCCAACAAGAAAACGGTGCACAAATTATTTTTCCCTCTACAAACACTTTCTCCCCCTTTGACACAATGAAAAAGTGGGATTACCTACTGATATTTAGGACATGTAAATTTTTTCAAATCCAAAATCATGAAGATATCTCCTTTGAGTATTGATATAAAATTCTCTTATCACTATGCATACTATGTTTTATCATGCCTACACCAAAATTGCTCATTGACAACACTTTGCTTTAACCATGCACTGCTCTATGAATAATAAATGAGCACTATGAATAAAATAAGAGTGATAACACCTTGATAAAACTTATAGGGATTCCCCCTAAGTCACATAAACTTTATCACCCCTTGAACATCTTCAGACCATCTTTAACCATGAAGAATTTCCATAGTTGCCTTCAAATTTTCTCTCACAAGGCCATCCATAGAATGAAGAGTGATCATTAAAGATATTTATAATACATATATGATTTATAAATCCAATTTATAAACATATTTAGGGACAACCATACCTTTTTATTTTGAAAAGAATGATGAAAAAACACTATTCTTCATATTAGCCTTACCTATAGGCCTAGTAGCCCTACCTGAACCTTGTAGAGCCCATAAATTTATATGTATACATCCTCATGGATTTAATTTTAATATATATAGTACACTCATACTCCCCCTCATGAATTACAATAATAATCATCTAAATTCTTCTGCAATATAGCTCCTTTACAACCTAACCTACCAATTAGCCTTTTATTTGCATAAATCCTCAACTATAGGTGAAACTATACACTTTTAGATGAATGTAAAGAATTTTTTGAGAACTATTTGGAAATTTAAATAGACTAAGTAGCCTTAGTACTCAAATTATTTTTTAAATTCACTAACTCACATGGTGTAAAACCTAGGGCATCAAAGAAAAATAAGGTCAACTTAACACCTTCTAGTCAATGCCATCTCTTGAAACTTCTCTCATACTTTTAGGTCAAGAATATAAAATTTTGGACCAATTTTTGAGGTTTTAATCCTTTGGGAACCCATATATCCATGAAATGATTTTTGACTTGCTAGCCCTTAAGCAAGGATTGTCATATCTGAGAGCCATAAAAAATATTCAACATTAATTCAAAAGATCTTCAAACCTTGAAACCATATAAAGAACACATATATGAGTTAAAAACACCTTTATATTCCATAAAGTTATCTTGACCACTCACCAATCTTAATTTGACACCTAGAACCAGTCAAATTATCTAAGCAAACCATGTGTATATAATAGTCATTATGCCAAAACACCTTAGAATGAACATAGAAGCCTTATTACATCTCTTCAACACTTTTTTCACATAGACACATCAAAAACAACTTTATTCCATACTTGGTTAGCTTCGTAGACCTCAAAAACACCAATTTTTCAAGATGAGCTCACACATGGCAATGAATACTAAGCAAAATGGTCAATTTGAATAAATGGTCACAAATGATTCTTTTAACCAACTGAGCACATATAAACCCATAGAATACACTTGATCAAGTCCTCTCCATACTCCATATTAGCCTTCCCTTCAATATTCATGTTTTGACCTTCTTAACCAAGCATCAAAATTTGACAAAAGCTTATCTTTAGGACCAATGTCCCTAAACAAAACTCTTGAAGCTTTTCATTACAATCCTATGGAGACATCTCATGAACATGTTTCTCACCTTTAACTAATGACCTTCTATGATCAATATAAGTCTTGGTAACATAAGATCATCTATTATATAACAAAATGGCATTGGTCTTAAAGATCAATCAACAACTCTATATACCTTTGTATTGATTGGCATCTTGTACATCACCTAAAACACACACACTTGATTTTACACATAAAATATATATCTTAAAAATCATAGGTAGAGACACCCACATGTGATAGATATACTAAAGTTCCCAAAACTTAGGAGACTCCCACATCTCCATGCTCTCACTTGACTTGTAACTATCCCTCAACATCAAATTGATTTTGACTGGGTTCTTAACTTCATTCTTACCTTTTCACTTAGAATCTTACTTGACCTTCTTATCCCCTTGGGTAGATAAGGATTTCTCTTTGACACTTGTAATTATACCTTTTTATGTCATTACAAACAATCTATTTTTAACCTAGTTTTGCATTCACCTCCTTGATTCTCCATTCATTATGGATTCTTTTCTTCATGTTAGTATTGGAATTCTTTGAAGTGGAGTTATGACCACTCCTATAGAATCTTACTATGTGACCTCTCTCTTGACACTTGAAACAAATGAATCTTATTTGATTTTGCATACCTTGTGTATGGGCCATATGATGTCTTCTTGAATTTTTATTATCCCATTCATACATCTAATCATTTAGTCTTATGATGAAGGCATTAAAACACCTTTCAATATGACCAATCCCTTGACACCTATAGCACAAGATGTCATGCTTTCCTTGTGGACCTACTACTTCCTTGAGTGATGATGTTCTTCATGTTTTTCATTATCTTTCTCATAATTTATTAAAAATATCTTACTATGAGCTTTTCTCTTACAATCAATAATCTTTTATCTAAATTGATGACAAGAATAATAATAACCATTGAAGGAGTTATCATACCTTAATGCATTGGGTTGGTTAATTTATTTAAACTTTTGTAGCTTTTAAAGTTATCTTTCTTATGCATAATGTCATTCTTCTTATCTTTACTAGTCCTATCCTTAGCATGATTAGTCTCCTGATCTATCATCCTTGTCATTTTTATATTCTTATTCCTTTGAACATCTTCATATAACTCTAGGCTTGATTTATCATTAGAGACATTTTGATTGCTCAATAGGTCATTAAGATCAACTGTACATTTCTCAAACTTCTGATATGTTTCAATTTTTCTCATAGATCGATTTAGTTTCACCTAAAAATCCTCCATCTCTGATTTGTATGTGACACATTTTCATCCTTAATCTTTATCTCTTGAGCAAGAGTACAAACCTGAATTTCAAGATGTTGAGTGATCTCATCATGGTCTTTGACTTCATTGCTCAACCTTTCTTCAAAGAAGCCAATTGTTTCCTCATAGGACTTGATAAAGATGTTTCATGTAAATTTTTCTTTATTTCTTATAAGAAAGTTATAAAACATAAAAGGAGGGTGAGGTTATTAGAACCTAAATTTGGTTTTGTGCTCTGTGATTGAGACAATTATAGATATTATTCTTTGGCTTAGGAGGAATGACCTACAAAAAATAAAGCACTAAAGAAATGGTTGATTTGTTAGATAGTAGGGTGTATTTCCTAGTGATCTAGATCCAAGAAGCACAAGCTCCCTTGAAGGAATCAATCCACACTTTTTTAAATAATCAAGTTCTAAAAATGAAAGATAAATTACTTACATGAATAACAAAAGATACTAAAATTAAATACAAAAAGTGCTTGAAAGAGATCAATTTGCTTAAATATATCAATAAATGATTGGATATTAATTCAAAATGAATTAAAAGTGGCTCAAAAAATAGGTTCATATAGTATGATCAAGTATAAAGTCAAAAAGTAGGATTTAGTTGGGGCCTGATGGGTAAAATTGACTTGTTATTAGAATTATCACACAGTGACCATCAATGGTTAGGTAACCATCATTGGTTGGGTGACCATCAGTAATCAAAGGCAAACCATCAGTAGTTAAGTGACCATCGATGGTTATTATCATATTTGGCTTAGGTAAGGGTGGGTCTGGTTGGGAAGGTTACTGAGTGATTCTAGGAGGTGGGTCTAGGTTAGAGACTAGTTACAAGATAAAAACAAAGGAACTAATTATTAAAAATAGCTACTTATCTCTATTACCTAAATAATGTTGAGGTGAGTGCCTGAGAACCCATTATGGATCCTAGAACAATTCTATCAAAGTTTTAGTGTCTTGGCTATGATTGATGAATTACAGTGCTTGTGCTCTCTATTGCACTTGTTATAAGCTTTCTTGGATTCATCAAAAGAAGACCTAAAAAAGAAGTTATGATAAAAGAATATTTGATAATTTGTTTATCCTCTATGATGATTCTTGATTTCCTTTTCTCCTCCTCCTCTCTTTTTATAAAAGGAAGGCAGAGGTGAAATAATAAGTTCAAATAAAGGCTCAATAGGTCATCTAATTTTGGTCTTAACATGCATAATTATGCGAGTGGATAATAATAAAAAATCAAGGTAGTGTTAAGCTAGAGTTAACCCTTAAGTTGGTTTAAATTTTGACCATCAATGGTCAAGTATAACTATCAGAGGTTAGGGGTTGACCATCAATGGTTGATAGGTTAAAGGTATAATTGTTAAAGTTAGTCAGGGTGACTTAGGATTGCCAATTGAAAGGTTGTGAAGTGGTCCTGAGGGAGTCTAGGGGTGGTCTAGGGGTTGGTACAACATATAGAACCATAGTTTGTAGATTTATAATGTCTAAATTTTACCCCTTTTGTTATGTATTTTATATTTGTAGTTACAAAACAAAAAATGGAAGGTTGGATTGAAGTTTTGATTGCCCTGAGCATAAAAGGAGGTGTTCCCCCTCAAATTGAGATTTAATTAGGTGGAAAAGAATTAGATGTAGGTTTGAAAATTATCTAAGTGGGTGACTACATTGGTTGGATTGAGTATCAAGGTACAAACATGTGTATAGAATGTGACTAAATGTGATATCACACATTGCACATAGATTAAACTACCATAGTTGAGTTAGTTAGGTAAAAATAAGTTCAACAATATAATGACAAGTGAAAAGTAGACCAAGTGAACATATTTAGGCATGATGGCTAGGTTATACTCATAAATGTAAGTTTCCTAGGTAAGTTCAGTGTATTCATAGGTATCTAAGGTAAAAAGTGCTCCCAAGAAGACGCAATTGGGTCAGTGCACAAAATTAGCACAAGTTCAAGTTTTTCAAGATGGCAATGTAGTTGTAGCGATCAAAGAAACCAATGTAATATCATCATGAAACATGTGAAATTTGGGCCAACATGACCAATATCGAGGTTACATGGTTAGGTTTTTGGTTGGTGTATAATGGGTACTCCAATGGTATGTAGTTGGTAATTATTAGGGTAGAAGTGGGCAATAAATACTTTGATCACGTTTGAAATGATAAGTTAGGTTGGAAAAGTTTAAGGAGGTTGACCATCAATGGT
Organism: Torreya grandis; assembly: GCA_037957365.1. Classification (NCBI taxonomy): domain Eukaryota; kingdom Viridiplantae; phylum Streptophyta; class Pinopsida; order Cupressales; family Taxaceae; genus Torreya; species Torreya grandis. The sequence continues at coordinate 180,080 of JARHVA010006021.1, forward strand.
CACCTATCGACCATTGGTGGTCATACTTTAGCCTTAAAAGGGGTGATAGTAAAAAGGATACTGAGGGTTTTAGTTGTTTATTTGTGCATTTGACCTTTGGAGATTACCTTGTGGCTCAAGTGATAAAAATGGAAATGTGTGTTAGTGTGAGTTGATTGATTTGTTGGGTGAGTTGAGTGAGGATGTAGAGGGGTCAAAGTAGAGTGTGAGGCATGGTGGTGGTTTTGAAGTTTCCTCCATGATGTTGGTCAAGGAATTAGGTAAGTTTTGTACTTTTATTTATAGAGTAAAGTTGAATTTATGATTTTGTTGTTATTTAGTTAAAAATTTGGGTTGGTTTGTGGTTTTCTAGGGTTAGGGTTTGTTATGTTTTATTATTGTTGAGAAGTAGGTATGAAGTGGGATAGTTGAGTAGGTAATTAGTGTTATGAATGGTAGTAAAGGGTTAGCTTACATGTGTATAGTGAAAAAATTTAGTGTTTGGTGTAGTTTGGAGGTTGTTTGGTCAAGCCCTAGGGATTGAGGATCATTGGTGGTCACTACATAGTGACTGTCAATGGTCACTATCAACTAATGATGGTCAATAGATAACCCTTGAATGATCATTATGTAGAATAGTGGTGTTTAATCACCTAACCATTAGTGTTTTAAAGTTGATCGATGATGGTTCCAAAAAGAACTATCGTCAATCAACCCTCAACCTTCAATGGTTGGGAAAAGGTTTAGAAAAACGGTAAAGGCATGGGGCAAAAGGTGCATTTGAAGGTTTTAGTGTAGTGGTCAAGTGTTTAGGTTAGTGTTTAAGGGTATGAGTTAATAGGTTTAAGGGTTTAGGTGATGTAGATGTGACAAGTTATAAAAGGTGAATTTGAAGGTATATTCTATTGTATAGGTTGGATTAGGTGAACTAAGGCATTAGTTACAAACCTTTTAGGTGAGGGAATAGTTGTAGATGAATGATAGAGTGCCCTAAATCCTTGATGAGGTGCACTAAGGCATGACGGATGTAGACTTGGATCACATAACTAAGGTAAGCTTAGGAGGCATGAGGTACTATTAGCACATACCTTGGGATATAGAGATGTTAGTGGCACTCATCAAGAGATGGGATCTAGCCACTAACACATTCCTACTACCAAAAGGTGAGATCACCATTTTATTAGAGGACATCCACTAAATATTATGACTACCTTATGGGGTGAATTGATAAACCATATTAGTAGTGATGAGAGAGATGAGTAGATAGATCACTTATATAGAGAGGACCTCATGAGTGTAAGGTGGCACTCAAGAGGTTTTCACTACACACTTTTATATCAGTTGGATAGGTATTCAAGGCAGATGTTCATGATGATGATGAAAGTTGTTACTTGCTATGCATTACCAAATTTTAGTAGTGGGAGATTTGCATACTTGTTAATGGGGGTTCTGGTGGAGATGTGGTTGGCTCACATAATGTTTGAGTGGGCATTGGTATTATTAATTCATATATATTAGTAGTTGTGGGGATACCATACCCAAAAGATATATGGCATTAGTTTTGGTTTTGTGTTACATTGTTGGGCTTATGATCATGTTAGGGTACTAATACCTAGGGGACTATCATGGCACAATTTTATTCATATGGATTACAGGGTCATCAACATGATGTGGAGAGGTGATTATGCTCTCATAGGACCAAGAGGAGGATAATGAGACCTTGGTTGGTATAGAGACTAATTGGATGCCTTGGTTGTGGGAAATGTGATTTGGCACCAATATGTTAGATTTACAACATGGGCAAGCTATGTTTGACACACATTATCATTACAAAGCTATAGATGGATCTTCAGGAGGCAAAATCATGAGATCAAGCTTATCTCTTTTGATAGGGTGAGGAGGTAGTTTGGACTAATATGGTATATCCCTAAGGAATTCCTTAAATACAAGAGGGAGGATGTAGAGTTCCCATTGCCTATTCTATATCTCAAAGATGTGTTTATTTATCATGAGGAGCTTTCAATGAGGGTTGAAATCAATGATGTTGGTGTTATTGATGGGTACCCTATGTGGTTCTAGACACATTATGATGTAGCCATTTTTGGGGGTAATTGTGGCCATCAAGACATGGATGTGGATGTAGAGGTGGGGTGGTAATTAGAGGTATGTGTATGCCTTGGATAGATGGGCATTGATTATTGAGAGGGATCAGGTATGGGTAGTACTAGCCATAACATAGGCATCTTTAGCATCAGTGACCTAGGAGAGGGATGTAGCATAGGTCTAGGTGGACACTCTTACTAGGAAGAGGAATTAAGATAGGGCTTAGCTAGCCATGGTTACTCAGGAGAAAGATTCTCTGAGGTAAGAAAGAAGAGCACCAATAGATACAAGACCACTAGGGACTATCTTGATGGCAAGCTATGTAATGATAGTCAAAGAGCTCTGATACTATAAGGCCTTAGTTTTTAGATGTCTACCAAATGAGCCTAGATGGAGTGAGTATATATATAAGATCACTAGAAGTGTAAATAGTGTAATACCAAGTTAGTGGGATGCATCTGTAGGGGGTAGGTAGGCATAAGAGGTGGACAAGCTCTAGGAGGTAGTAGTGCTCTAGGGTCATAGACTATGATGAGACTTTGTACTTTTGATGTACTATATGATTTGATATTGACCTATGAGCTAATGTAGTGAGATGTATATATCCATTGAGAGACATGTACATTATTTGTATATATGATCATTATTTTGATTATGAGCTCATGATATATAGATGTGATCATGGTTTATGGTTTGTGTTGATGGATATGATGTTTATTTATGATATGGTATTATGATGATTGCCATGTAATGGTTTATGTGTAACCACCTAGCTAGGCATGTGATGATGTGGATATTTAATTTCTTTTCATGATGATGTTTGATATTGATGGATGTTGTTTATGATATGATAATTTTTATGCTTTGTTGGACATGACTATGATGTTTGTGATTATTATTATGGCTATGGATGACTATGATGTAATTGATGTTCATGATATGGTTATAGGTTAATGGATCATAGTTCTATGGATGTGATAGGTGGTTTATGATGTTATGATCTATGTGATGTGATGTTCATGATGTCAGTATATGATGATGTTTTTTATGATGAGATGTATTTTGGATGAACCTTTCCTTTCTTACCTAGATAGGCATGTGATGGATATCATATGTGGAAGATATATGATTAAACAGCGATAGATGTCTCATTATTAGTTAGTATTGTTGGCTATTTAGATGAGATGATATTGATGTTATTTAGAGTAAAGACATGTTGAGGTAGATCATATGTGATGATTTATTGACTTATGATGTGATAAAAGGTAATGTTGCGAGGATTTTATGTTGTTATGATCAGCTATAAGGGCTAAGATGTTATTTTGATTAAAAACACTTAAACAAGGGACAACACATAATTGGTTCTAAAATGTCTTTAATGAGTTGCAGATGATTAGATGAAGGTGGTTGAATTATAAGACACATAAAGTAATTTGGATCAAAAAACTAAATGTGAGGGAGATAGGCTAATCAAGAGATAAACACTGTAACGAATGTATCAACAATTATATATGATATAATAAGAAGGTATAATGTTTTTTCTTTGGAAAGGACTAAAAAAAACTAAAGTATGATTAGCTTATGAATATAAGTCCTTTTAATACTTCACATTAGCATCCATTAGTTGGTTTAAGAAAGGTGTCTTGATCGCATAATGTCAAGTAAGCTCAAAATCCCTTGTTTATAGAGTGTATAAAGGGGAAATGGATGAAAATGGAACTTGTTTGTGAGCCTAGCATGCCTCTATGGCTGTTATCAAAAGAACTAGTATAAACAAGTCCATGTCATATAAAGTATAGATTTATTGATGGGGGAATCCTATTTATGAAAACTAATTGTGGCTTCTAAATTTTTTTTATTTTTTTTCCTATTTCTGATTTAATAATGGATCTATTGATTAGGAAGTTAATTGATGCGGGAAGCTTCCCATGAATTTTTATGCTTTGATAAATACTATACTAAGTCATCCTTCAAGGGAGTGATCTAAGTTTGTGTGATTTGTTTAAGGCTTTTTATAGATGTCCTTCAAAGGAGTAGTCTACCTCATATTGAGCAATTTTGATATGTTTTGGTAGCTATCCTTCAAGGGAGCAGTCTGTGAATGCTTAGAATGACCCATATGAGTTTTGGATATTTTATGATTTTTTTATTGATTTTGTTTTTGTTATTGACATGGATTTGCTTATATAGGCTTAAAAAGGTTCACTTTTATAAAGGTAAAATTAGGGAAAAATAAGGTTGATGATGGGTAAGAGAGGTTCAAGTGATAATGACCATGGGAATATATCCTATAAGGGGATGGAAAGTACCATGAGGACTATGCCATGGGTAGATTTATGGTACCCATGTTCAAAATTAGATGAAGGTTGTAATGGATAATCACATGATTCATCTTTAATCGATTATCCTTAAAAATAGGGGATGCATGTGGGTCAAAATAAGGGATGAGCTTAAGTTAGATAAAAGGTGAGTTTAATCTTGTTTAATAAAAGAAAGGATGCAAATGCAAAGCATCGAGGGGCTTAGGTTTTGGTTTCCCTTCAAGAGAGGATAACTGGTAAGATCCTTATCCATACTTATGTGTTATGATATAAGGTCCAAGCTAATTGAAAGCAAACTTACCCCATTTGATTTTTTCCATATTGGTGACATGTTGATTTTCCTTTAAGATGAGATCTCTGATGTTGAATTTGTGGACTTTAAGGTGTTTATTATAAGCATACTTGATTTGCTCTTGATATACATGAAGATGAGTAAGTGTGGCTAAATGGAATTCATCAAGTAGCTCAAGTTAGGATAAACATTATTGATGATAATCATTCTCAAAAATGATATCTTGTAGGGATATGCGAAGAGAGGGAATTTGGAATTTGAGAGGCAAGATAGCCTCAGATCTAAACACAAGAGAACAAAGGGTAGCACCCATATAGGTTTGAATGCTAGTGAGATATTCCCATAAGGCAAAAGGGATGTGTAAATTCTAATCCCGACTAGATGCATTAACCATTTTAGTTAGCATGTTGTTGATATTTTTGTTAGAAGCTTCAACCTGTCAATTTACTTGTGGATGATAAGCCGATGAGAAACTTAACTTGATACCAAACACATCATAAAGACCTTGGACTTGTTTTTTTTGAAATATTTTCCATTTGTTGGTGATAATTTTATGAGTTATACCAAAATTATAGATAGTGTGATTGTTGATAAATTCAATAATATTTACAACTTTGGTTGAGACAAGAGGAATAACCTCTACCCATTTGGTGAAATATTATATTTTAGTGATAGAATTATGTCACTATCAATAATGGGGGTTAATTTCACCAATATGATCTAAAATCCATTATGAGAAGGGTTAGATATCATTGGATACTTGGAGACTATGGCTAGGTGTGTGATGTAAATTGGCATCTTGTTGACATTTGGCACACTTTTTCACATAATCATAGCAATTTTGGTTAAGTTTGGGCCAATAATAGCCAAGGTAAAGGATGCACTTAGTGATGTCTAAATCACTAAAGTGTCCTCCACAAATTCCATCATGTGTTTCTTTGATAGAATGAGAGGCTTTGTGATTGCGTAGGCAATGAAAGAGGAGACCATCAAAGTCATGTTTATAAAGAATTCATCTCAAAATGGTATAATGTGAGGTGATCTAGATAAATTCTCTTTGATCATTCCTAGAAAGGTTGGAAGGGATGATGTCAAGGTTGAGATAGTCTAAGGTCTACTGGTAGCAAACGTCAGATTGGATCTCCTCCATATTAAAGATGGTAGGAGATTCTGATTTGACATAATAGGGTTGGTTAAGTTGATGGATAATGATAGATAGCTTAGATTCAAAAGGTGTATATGGGATCTAAAACACAAGAGAATCCATCATATTTGAAAACTTGTTCATAGATCATGAAGTGGTTTAGATATGGTAGTGTTCAAATGATGTTAAGAGTACATCAACTAGTTATTTGTACTATTGCAAAACATCATTATTACATTGATAAGATTCATTGATTTGATTAAACATAAGTTGAGAGTCACCAAATATGTTAATTATTTTGACTCCCAACTCTAAAACAGTTTGGAGACCTATCACTAGAGATTCATACTCAACCATATTGTTGGTACATTCAAAATATAGCTTAAAGGCTAAAGGAAGAGGTTCACTATGAAGGGGGATAATGATGATGCTAGATCCCCCACCACATTGACACTTATATCCATCAAATAACATGGTCACTTGATAATTGAGGTTGGATTGAGAGAGGGTCATGGTGGACTCATTTGGAAATTTGAAAGGAGGAGGTCAATTGTCTAATAGTGGCACTTTGGCCAATTAGTCGGCAATGACTTACCCTTTAATTAACTTCTATTAGAGGAACTCAAGGTAAAACTCAACTAAGAGCATGAACTACTTAGCCATGCATTATTTTTGGTATTGCTTGGAGTGAATATACTTGAGAGGGTCGGTATTGGTTATGACAAAGGTCTTGTGGTTGAGAAGGTAATAACAAAGTTTGATGGCTATAAATACCAAGGTGAGACAAAGCTTTTTGGTATGGGTGGACTGAGTCTCATACTCTACAATCATATGGCTAATTTAGTATATAGCTTACTCTTTATGCTACTCATCTTGATAAGCTAACATTAACCCTAAGGAGTGGTCAATGGTAGAAATATAAAGGTAAAAAATTTGATCTTCCTTGGGAATAATGAGAATGGGTAGGGACAAAAGATATTTATTAAGTGAATCAAAATCCCTTTGACAGTATTTATTCCACTTAAAATATAGTCCTTCTTTAGAAGGTGGTGGAAAGGTTGGCATCAATCCAAGAGCTGAGAGATAAAGTGATGAATGGATGAGAGCTACCCCTAAAAGCTACGAAGTTGCTTGAGGTGGGTAAGAGGAGGCATGTTGAATATTTCTTTAATTTTGGTAGGTTAAACTTCAATTCCTTGAAGGGAGATGATAAAGCCAAGGATATTTCTTGACAAGACCCCAAAAATGCATTTTTTTGGGTTAAGGCAAACATGGTAATGGATGAGTCATTCATAGATAATCCTAAGAATGGCCAAATGATCTTTATGACATTTGGATTTCCTAAGAAGGTCATCAACATAGTCTTCTATGATTTTGTGAATAAGGTCATGAAAGATGTAGGTTATAACATGTTGGTAGGTTTTATTAGCATTTTTCAGTCCAAAAGGCATGACCTTATATCAAAAAGTTACCCATGGGGTGATAAAGGTGTTTTGTGTTGATCTTCAGGGGCAATTAAGATTTGATTGCAACTTGAAAACCCATCCATAAGAGATAACATCTCGTGGTCAGTTGTAAGATTAATAAGCTAGTCAATTCTTGTCAAAGGAAAGTCATCCTTTGGACAAGTAAAGTCAAGGTCATGAAAATCTACATAAATGCAAAGTCCCCCTATGGCTTTGGTGACAAGTACAAAATTTGAGACTCATTGGGGATAATCAATGGGTTAGATAAAATTGATAAATAGGAGACATTGAATCTCTTCTTTGATGAGAAGGAATATGCAAGGGTGCATTCATTAAATTTGTAGACACCTAAAAGTTGCACAATAATAGTTTTCAATGTCATATTGAACTGTGGACCCTTAACCAATTCTTCATCTAGGGAACCAATTAGTTTGTTAGCAATCTTGTACAACTACATCATGTTAATTACCCCCTCCCTAAACACATCACTTAAATCCTAACCTTTTTATTTGTTTTCTCATGTCCCTTTGACCATCACTAGTTAGGGTAACCATCAATAGTTGACCTTAACCATTGAAGGTTGGGGTCACCCAAACTTGCCTTAAGCATTTTAAAGCATTTTTATCTTTATTTGAGATTATTATCTTATAGAATGGAAACTTTATTTAACACCAACTTTTAAATACTAATGAAAATATGCAACTTCATCTCCTCCCAACTAAGCAACTTTCCCTCAAGCCTCCCTCTCCTTAATGACTTTGTGTTATAAATATAGGGCTCTTGGAGGAGTTGGGGATCTAAAAATTTGCATCCAGGCTCTCTTATCTTCTTTGTGCAATCATTAAATACCCCAAAAATCTATTTTCATGACTTTCAAAAGATAGATTACTATTATGTTGTCCAACTCCTTTCAGGTTTCCACTATCTCCAATTTAACATCATACAGGTATTCTAGTTTCTATTTTAGCATTTCATTTATATATTAAAATTTCCTATTTAGATCAATCCACATATACATCATCCTTTACCCTCAAAAATTCCATTTCACCCTCTACAAATTATTCACATTACGTTAACTCCATTTCCAAACCTTACCCATCTCCACATAGGTAATCGTAGCTAGTTTCTCTAATCGTTGTCGGTTACAACAACCATCATTGATTACAAAAGCATCACCGATCAAGCTAACCATCACTGGTCACCCTAACCATAAATGGTCACTATCATAAAAAATAATATATTTCTATTTTGGACCCCTTCAACACCCTACCAGACCCTCTTTTGGTTTCTAATCTGCTTGCAAGCTCTGTTTTCATTTTTTGGACCTAACCTTGGTACATAAGTATGCCAATTATTTTATTACACACTTACTTTCCTATCATTTGAATATAATTATATTTCTTATATAATTTCCAATTTAATTATCTTAAAAGTGGATTGACAACCTCCTAGAAAGCCTTGCACTTCTTAGATCTAGCATGTGCTAGGCAATCTACTCAACTAACCATCTAACAAATCCTCTTCTAGTTTTCTTATGATTTGCAGGTAATCTTCCCTAGCTAAAGAGGAGTTCCCACACTTTTCTAGATCAATGCATGCATTCTACTAGTTATTTATCTACACACCCTAATAATCACTTTATTTTATCTATTTTCAAAACTAAGAATTGAAGGAAATAAATTGAAACATTTTGGCATGCCTGATGGGACCCTAGTTCCCTTTCTTCCTTAATTATTTACTCATTGAATGAAATCATTTATTTTGGGACTTAAAATTAGCCATTTTAATTCATTGATTTTAAGCCCCAACACCAAGCCACGTACTAAAGTTCAACATAGATCTTCCTTCTGAGTGCCTAAACAACCTGAAACCATCCATAGACTTCCTCTTTAGTACCCATTTTTCAATCCAACCTCCCTTATCACACTCTTTAAGGCATAAGCCAAAATAAATTTAAAATTAATCTTAAGGTTAAAAGACACTTATTAGTGTATATATTGATTGATTTGAAGTTCTTTTGGGTTTGCTCTCTATTTGAGGTGTATCACAATAACATTCCCTATTTTCTCATATGGTTTTAACCAGGAAACAAGTGAGAAATCAAGACAACCAACCACCACCTTCTTCTTCATCCATGGATTATACCACAATTTTTGATAAGTCTCCTCATGCTTCACCTCACCATTATCCTCCACCACCTTCTCCTTCTAGAATCCCAATCATATCTAAAGAAGATATGGACTTTACTACCTTTCTTCATAATAATCTAGTGGCATTACAATACTACCTCAATACTTTAACTCATCATGCCCCTTCTACCTCAATTCCTTCTTTTGATCCTCTCTTGATATGTCATCCCACCTTATGGTGGGTACCACTTCAACCCAACCATTGACTTAGGCTTCTTCTAATAACCCATCCACCCAAAATCAAATCAACCTCCCACTTCCCAACCAAACACCTCCTATCACACTCCATACGGGTTTAACCTTACCATTAGTCACCTATGCCCCATCTACTGTGGCACTATCTTCCGCTCTAGCTTCTATCTTCCCTTCGGTTGCTACCAATCCCTTGACCACATCCTAATTCAAAACCTAGTGCTCTTTATACCTCAAAACCTTCCCCCAATTAGCACTAGGGTAACTACCCAACCTCAACCTTCCAAAATTCCTTCGACCTCAACCATACCAACCACATCCTTTCCTCAACAAGTTCCTATGACAACTTACCAATATGTCCCTAACCCATAAGGGTGCATACCACCCTCCACCCAATATTTCATAGCAAGCAGTTCTTATGTACCACCATCTCAACCCCTTGGTACCACTTATCAGTATGTGAATTCTTTGGTACTATATAATACCTATGCATACATTACCATAATCCAACCCCTATAAAATTTACCTCTTAATTATGTGGCTTCTCAACCCCATCCTGATCTAATCAAAATGTTCATATACAAAATGACTAGTTTGGAGTCATCCATCTCTACCTCAACCAATCTTTTATCTTATGACCAAATTTGTAAGGAGCCTATCCACCCCTCCATGCCCATCCATGTTTATCCTTCTCAATGGTAATTTCCCAAATTTTCTAAATTCCAAGGTAAAGAGGATCCTTAACAACACTTAAGAGCATTTTATCATGATTTCTACTTGATCACTTATGATGACACTCTCATCCTTTGAGCCTTTCCCATGTCATAATTTGGGGCTACCCTTGATTGGTATAGTGCCCTTCCCACTCATTCTGTCTTTTCTTTCTCTCAATTGGCACAAACCTTTTTAGAACACTTTTCAGTAAACATATCTAAAAAGGTTTCCATTACCAACTTATACTCCATCAAACAATTTGAAGATGAATCCATTATTTATTTCATTGCAAGATGGAGGGGCCTCATTAATCAACTCACCTTCTAATTACCCTAACCTGAATTAATAAAACTATTCTCTTGGGGGTGTGCTAAACACATTGCTCCAACTCTCCAAGTCCAAACATTTGAGACCTTTGATGAAGTATTCACTATGGCCCATAAATTTGAAAACCATGCTATTCATTAAGGGAAGTTGAAGCTTGAAAATAAAATTTCTAGTTTCAAATCCACTGAGTCATCCTCCACCAAAACCACAAACCCAACCAATTCTAAAACTAAAGCATTAACACACTCAATTGTTCTCAAAACCGCACCTCCTCCAACTATCAACCAAACACCTCGAACCAACAATCCTTCCAATCACCAAAACCATACCCAAAATTGGGTTCCTTCAAAACCATTTACCCTTATTAGGAATCCTATGCATCGATGCTGGAAAAATTACTTAAAGCCAATCTAATCCAACTTCCACCTATCAAGCCCCCTAAAAAATTCAATACTTCTCATCCCCTTCCTAGGTGGTACAACAAGAATGATCATTGTGATTATCATCAGGTCATTAGACATTATATTTATAGATGTAATACCTTTAAGAACATTTTATAGGCACTGATTGATAAAGGGGAGCTTATGTTTGATAACCCAAATGCTCCTTCCAAACAATATCTTGATATCTTTCAAAAGCATTTTCCAAATCATTCACCTTTAATCCAACATCATGAAATCCAACCTAAATCTTCCAACTCACATGAGGCACATGTAATTAATGTCATCAGTAGCATGCCCACTTCTAAAGAAGTCATCACCTCGATAGAAAACAACCTACTTCCACCTATTCCTTTAGATTCCCAAATAGAGGAAGTAGCTACCCCTTTCACTTCCTTGGATGAAACTACAGTTCTGTCTATCCCTCCTATGGTGGAAATACCCAAGGAGATAACCATTCCATCAACCATTTTATCCACTCCTCCAATCCAAATAGAAGACAAATCTACTCCTTTGGACCACCAAACCAAGGAGGAAGCTATACTTACTATTCCAATAGAAACTACTATCCCCACCTCTCCTATTAAACAATCTATACCTCCCTTAGAAACCATTTCACAAGAGATAATTTCCTTATCACCTTTAGAACCTTCCACCAAAGATAACAACCCTGAAACTATCCCTTCTTCTTCCCCAAAGGGCTTGAGATTTGAAATTAATGATCAAGGAACAAAACCCATTTATAAACCTTTTTCCCAACTAGTTCAAAGCTTGGAATTCACCTCCCAACCTAACTTTGATAGATCCATCTTTTGGCATCAGCTTGGACTCCCATATCAAAATAAAATTGAACCTTATACTTCAGTTGAGTCCACTCTTGAGCTTGTTTTCCATCAACTATCCCTCCTAAAGTCACCACAAAACCATCTCAATTACCCCCACCTAAAATTGTCAATTCACCCTATGATTCTTTTATCAAGCCAATCAAGAACTTGGGGATCCTTCCTATGCCCAATCCTGCTCACCCTCCTTTGTGATTGAATTTAACCAAATCAACCCAACCAAGACCTAATCCAATTAATCCCATTAAGAATGAAGGATTTCCTAGACCACAACCTTGAGGAAGGACCATACTAACTCCTTCCCCTTTACCCTCTATTTTGGGACCATGTCCTTCCACCATTCCCATTACCTGCTCTTCCTCTAAGAAACCATCTACCCTTTCTCCACCTATAAAAACCCAATCCTCTAGTTCATCATCATTCCTTACCAACCTTTCTCCATCTACTTTCCCATCTAGTAAACCATCATCATCTAGACCCACAATTCTCAAACCAATTATATCTAAGCCAATTATTTCTAAACTACTAGCCAATCTCAATCCACCAACCACACATCCTATCAAGAAGTCTTTACCCAATAAGTTTCCTACACAAAAAATCCAAACTCCACCACCTCTAAAATATTTATCAAAATCTTATACAACTATTTTATAAAGGCTCCTATAAGTTTCTACCATTAGCTTACCACCAATCAAGCCTTTTGATCCCACTCGCCAAAATCCAACCTGGTTCAATGACAATCTGATTTTTCTTTACCATAGGACCCCTAGGCATGATACAGAGAATTGTAAATCTCTCTAAACTATCATTCATGACCTATTAGAGGAGGATGATCTATTGGATGAACCTTCTTTAAGCCTTTTGCCTTTTTTACCACCTATCTAATCCACCTACCAATCATCTACATCTTTACTTCCATCAAAAAGTGAAGAAAGTGAATCGAAGAAAGCAACTAATCCCATTATTCATACCATTTATATGGTGACTCAGTCTTGATCCCAACATAAGGATAAGGGTAAAGTTAGCCAACGTAATGAAAAGGGCAAAGTCAAGGTATCCATTTCACGGTCGTACCCTTCATCTCCTTAACCAACCAGCCAAATCCAAAAAACTACCCCTTCACCTTCACCCTCACAACCATCCAAGCCTAAAGTCTCCATTTTAGGAGCTCCTTATTCTTCCAACACCTCTCTATTCATCCAATGCCTGGTGTTAAAATAAATTCACCAAATGCTATTCAAAATGAGTCTTTATGATTTAATTAGCACCTCACCTCAATATCATCAATATTTAATCAAATAACTACATTCTATAAAGGTTCAACTAGATGATCCCCAACCTCTTGAATCTTTGATCAGAGTTGTCCAATATGCTACCATGGTCACCTTTCAAGAGTCTAAAATTCCACCATATCATAGTGAATACCTTGATCCCCCTTTTTTTATCACAACATCCATCAATATTACACATGTCAAAAGATTTATGATTGATGAGGGAGTGATTATCAATATCATCTCCTTCCATGCCTATGATCAACTCCAACTACCTAAAATCATCATGTTGAAAATTTTGATAGTTCTTTAGTCATTCAATGGTACCTTGGCCACCACTCTAGGAATAGTTACTCTCCACATCCATTTAGGGCCTCAAACTATTCTTAAATTTTTTTATGTTATAGAAGGCAAATTTCAATATAATGTGTTACTTAATCACCCTTAGATCCATGCCATGGGATGCATCCCTTCTACCCTTCATCAATGTGTCAAATTTGAACATGAGGGACAAGTCATTATAATCAAATCTGATCTTCTTTTAATATGACATATCAGCCTAATGATGTTCTTATTCCATTTTAACCCTCTTCACAACCAACCTCTAGCCAAGCCACCACGTCAACCCAACCTGCCAACACTTATATCTTCAAAATGATGAAGCGTCCACTAGTTCAACTATCTCTTCATCTCAAATATTAGTTGAACACCCCTTGCAATCCATATTTCAACATCTTACATTGGGGGAATATCAACTTTTAGCTTTGGATGCTTTCCCTTCTCCACGTGAAATTTATAACCTTCAAAATGATCCATCTTATGATCCCAATATCGATACCCTTATCCCCTTTGTCCTTCCCAATAATAGAACATACTTTTTCTATGGGGGACTTGATAAACCACTCCTTACTCCCACTACCATGCCTTATATCTATCCATTCACTTCCAACTTTTCTTACCTTAGCAACTCAAATTTTGCCCAAACATACCTTCATCAGTGCACTTGGAAAGGGTTTGGGTGTGGCCTCTATGAACAAGGACCCCATGATCTTATCATCATCAAAACCCAAAAACCTCATGATTTCTTTGGCTTGGGATACATTCCCTTGAAAGAGCCCACATCACCAAAACCAGTTCTCACCACTATTGATTAACCTTGACCCTCACCAACACTACTTTTCAAAAATGACAAACCTCTACCTTCACCAATCCCACTTTTCCAAGAACCTCTACCTTCACCAACCTCACTTTTCGAATTTTAAGAACCTTTACCCTTGTCAACCCCACTTTTCCACTTTGAAGACTCTCTACCCTCACCAACCCCATCTCTCCAATTTGAAGACATCGACATCATCCCACCTAACTTTAATTTTATAAACACCATCAATTTAGGTCCCCTAACTTATCAATAGGAGGGCCAAACCAAAATCATTCCTCTTATCCATCCTAAAATGATTACACATGACTCACCCATCACTAACACCATCTAATGTCAAGATGATAATTATATTCTTACCTATTTAGGTGTGGGGAACTCTTCTTTTCTAAAAGCCCTCCCTCTTGAAAACCAAACAATGCTAAATGAATCAACCACAAAAATTAATTTGGGCACTTAGGATGACCCTCATATTATCAAGATTGGCTAATACTTAACCCTCGAGGAACAATGAGACTATCAATATTTTCTCCATAACCATATCATAGAATTTTCTTGGTCTTATCAAGATATGCCCAAAATTGACCCTTTCATCACTCTTCATAACATCATTACCCATCATGAAGTTAAGCTCATTCGATAAAAACTTCATCATATCCACCCTTGCATAGCTCTTCTTGTTAAAGAAGAACTTCAACACCTTTTATCTGTTAATTTCAATCAACCCATTGACTACCCATAATGGGTCTCCAACATTGTTCCTATTACCAATCCCACTAGGGGACTTTGTCTTTGTGTGGATTTCCATTATCTTAACCTTATATGCCCCAAAGATGATTTCCCCTAGATAACATAGACCAACTTATTGATCTCACTGTTAGCCATGAAATGTTATCCCTTATGGATAGCTTTTCAGGATACAACCAAATCCTGATCACCCCTCAAGATCAACATAAAACATCTTTTATCACCCCATGGGGAAATTTTTGATATCATGTCATGCCATTTGGCCTGAAGAATGTGAGAGCCACTTATCAGTATACCATGACTTACATCTTTCATGACCTCATCCATAAAATAGGTGAGGATTATGTTGATGATCTGCTCGATAAATCCAAGCATCATAAAGATCACCTTGTTGTTCTTGCTATCATATTTGAAAGACTTATTCATTATCATGTCAAGATCAACCCAAATAAATGCATCTTTGGCATCTTATTAGGAAAATTTCTAGTCTTTATTATTTTCCTATACAAAATAGAAATAGACTCCATAAAAGTCTGAGCCATTCTTCTTAACCATAAAACTTATGCCATTACTAACACTAATCCCCTTAAGTATAATCACTCCAAACCATATTAAAACCAATGTATGGCAAAGTGGCTCATGATATTAGTAGATTGTGATCTTGATTTTCTTCCATAAAAGTCCATTAAGGGATAGGTGATTATGAACCAACTAGTTAAAGCTCCACTCCCTGATAATCAAACTCCCCATCTTACCTTTCCAAACGAGTCTATATCTACCCTTTCTTTGGAAGAACCCACCTACCAAATGACTATGTATTTTGATGGATCTAAATGTCAAAATGGTGGGGGAACTAGCATAATTCTCATTCCCTTTAATGGGGAACCTCTTCCCCTATCTTTCAAACTTGATTTTGAATACACCATTAATATAGTTGAATATGAAGCCTTGGTCATAGGTCTCCAAACCGCTCTAGATTTGGGAATCAAAATAATTATCATCTTTGGAGACTCTCAACTTATTATCAACTAGGTCATAGGAGCCTATCAATGCAAAAATGATATTCTTCTAAAGTACAAACAACTTTTCAACAAACTATTAACATCATTTAACCATTATATTATCTAATTAGTCCCTTATTTTACCAATAAATTTGTAAACACAATGGCTTCCCTTGCATCCCAAATTCTATATCAAACTATTGACTCTAAACTATTTGTCACCATCCACCATTTTATCACACCATCCTACCTCAGTGTTGATCTTCCTACCATTTACCAAATAGAAACATCATCTTTAGACATTTGGTATGATCAAATCTTTGATTACCTTAATATTAGTATCCTCCCTTCAGATCTTTCTAAGAATTCTCATAGATATTTCATTCAAAGTACCTCTCATTACTTAATATTAGGGTAAATTATTTATAAATGAGGCTTTGATGGTCTCCTCCTTCGTTACCTTCATAACAATGAGGCTTCTCATGCCATTAAAGAAGCACATGATGGAATCTATGGGGGGAACTTCAGTGGTCTAGTTGTTGCTAAATATATCCTTCACTTAGGTTACTATTGGCCCACACTTAATCAAGATTGTTGTATGTTAATAAATGCATCAAATGTCAACAACATGCTAACCTTCATCATGTACCTCCTCATGGTCTTCAAGTATCAACTGACTATTGGCCTTTTTCACAATAAGGGCTTGATATTATTATAGAAATCAATCCACATTCCTCACAATGACATCAATATATCATCACCGCTATGAAATATTTTACCAAATGGGTATAAGCAATCCTGGTAATCTCAATCAAAACTAAAAAATCATTGATTTTATCAACCACCACATCATTTGTCACTTCGGTGTTCCTCACAAAATCATCACTGATAATGGTAAATCCTTGAAAAAGTCTAAGATATTTGTGATGTTTTTGCTATCAACCTAAGATTTTATTCGCCTTATCATCCACAAGCTAATGGATAAAACCCTCATCAAAATTCTCATTAAGGTAGTCAATGTTTTGGGAAAGGATTGGTACCTCCATATCCCATTTGCTTTATGGGCTTACCACACTAGTATCCAAACTACTATGGGTGCTACACCTTTTTCTCTTTTCTTTAGATCTGAGGCAGTCCTACCTCTTGAAGTCTAAATTCTATCTCTTTGCATATCCTTACATGAGATTCTTTCTGAAAGTGACTATCATCAAGAATGCTTAGAACTTCTTGATGAACATCACCTTGATACCCTTAATTATCTTCACATTTATCAATAGTGTATCAAATGAGCATATAAAAAACATCTAAAAATATGAGAATTTAATATTGATGACCTCATCCTTAAGGAAAACCAACATGGTACTCACATGGAGAAGACCAAGAAGGGCAAGTTTGCTTTTAAATATTTAGGACACTACATTATAACCCATAAGTATGGATCAGGTGCTTACCAATTATCCTTGCTCAAAGTTAGGATATAACTTAAACCCATCAATGACTCATATTTTCATCTCTTCCATTGTTAAAACAAAGTTCAAACACACTTTCGTGTCTCACTTAAGCTCATCCCTTAGTTCATTAACCTTATTTTTAATCTCTTTTAGGGTCAATTGATTATACAAAACCATGTGATTCATTTGTCACAATAATAACCTAATCCTAGATATGGGTACCCCAACTCTACCCATATCACAGTTCTCATGGATACTTTTCATCTTTTTCATAGATGGAATCCCATGGTTAGTTGTTTCTCAAAACCCCTTTCTCTAACCTTCCATGTCTAGGTCCTACTTCTACATGGGTAGACCTTTCAAACTTGAATAGACTTATCCATGCCTAATTTTAGTCTAAAATATATCCATACTTCAAAAAATAAATAGCAGACTACTCTCTTGAAGGATAGCTACTAGATCTAATCAAAATTTGCTTAACGTAGACTACTCCCTCAAAGGACAGCTATCAGATCTAATCAAAAGTTGTTTACTGTAGACCACTCCCTTAAAGGATAGCTATGCCAAAATAAAATCTTAAACAACTCCCTTGAAGGATGGCTAAAACAAATATTCATTAGAATCTTCTTGAATTGATCAACTTCAGCAAATTATAAAGCAATAAATCAAAATCCATAACCAATAGGCCACAATCATCTCTTACATATGCTAATGTAGACTTCCCACATCAATCAATCTACCTACCATCCAATCAAGTTGCAATGCACTTTTATAGCACAAGTAGACTTCCCACATTGATCAATTTTCACATCATACTAATGGTATGGACTTGTCTACTAGGGTTCTTTGGTCACCTTTGGAAAATTCCGTCACTCCACTAAGGATTTCATTTTTTTCTACCCATAAATTCACATCCCTAACTATCACCTACATCCCTAATGAACATAATGGATTATGAGCTTAATTGGCATGAAGTGGTCAAGATACCAATTTTCTCAATAAAGTACATTGCTACAATACATTTGATAGGTTTGTATTCACTAAGACATTCTAACTATGGATTCATATTATTTTGATCTCACTAGTAGAGCACTATGCCCCCTTTCTTATCCAAAATGTGGACATGAACATTCCCTCTACCTATACCAACCCAACATCCATTAATCAAGCATTACATTTTCTTAGCATTATTTTAAATGTCAACATTCACACTATCCCATAAACTTGCTCATCAATGAAATCAACATTATTATCATGTAAAAAAATAGTATTATCAATGACCAAACAATCATACTCCTCATCAATCACATAATAAATCTTAAACAAAATCCATAATCCATCCATAACATTACATCAAAATAAATATGCATAACTACACCATAATCATCATCTATAACATCTAAAAACTTCATCACTCATATTTAGCACATCATTAAGACATAAGAATCCATCTCATCAAAATATAAATCTAGAAAACATCTCCATATATCTAAAACATCATATATATATATATATATATATATATATATATATATATATAATCAAAATGTGTTTATACATAAAACACACATCCTTCATAAATACATCTTACATCTTCAACATGCAAGCTGGTACTAAAATCATAAACAAAAGTCTAGAATATGTGTATCACAATCCTAGGGCACCACTACCACTGGCCCTTCCTACACCTGCACATATCCCACAACCTGTACCTATCCTAGGTGGAGCCCCTACCGGCTAACCCACTACCATTGCCCACTGACCTGGGGCTACAATCATTTCTCCACCTCCCAATCTGGTCTGGTACTCTCCCCATCATGGCTCATTAAGATATTGTGCTATCACAATGTACTCATAATATTTCAACTCATATATGGCTACTATATATCTAGCTTGAGTAATAAATCATGGGGGGCACTCCAACTCTACCAATTTATCACAAAGAATCCCTCTCTTATGTCACTATCCCTAGTGAGACCCTCACTTGGTCTTACTCTCCTATCATTAGGGTTAACTATCCCTATAAAATGGTCATCTAACCCTATAAAGTAATAACCTAGACTTGGGCCTAATCTCTCTGTGTTGTAACTCCTCCCTATTGACCTTGAAGAGTGTAAATATGCCCCTATAATACTATTATATGGGCTTATGTTGCTATTAATCATGTTACTACCTATGGATCCCTTTGAGATGGTCTCCCTGTTAGGTTGTGGAGCTAAAAGCTTTAACTGTTGCAGACATGGAGGTTGCTGAGTTCCAGGGATACCGGCGTCGGTAGTGTGACTGACGTCAATTAGGGGTGAATAAAATTGCAACCAGCATCAGCAGGGGTTGGCTGACGTTGGTCACCTCTAAGTAGATAGGGACCGACGTCGATCGCCTATGCGGTTCCAAAATGGTTCGTTGCACGAACAGTTAGTTCTTTGAACCGAGTGTTTGCATGTAAAGGCTATTTTGAGTCTTGAGTTGTGTGTCTAATTATTGTAAATTAGAAATCTAAGTTATTGTTTAAGTGTGGGATCTATTTATAGATCCATTGGCATGTATTGTAAGGTGTGCTAGTGAAGAGAACAAAGTGTGTGTTCTTCCTAGTTCCACAGAGATCTAATAGAGGAAGGCATGGAAGATCCTTCCAATTGTAAGATCATTTAAATTACAGGTTGTTACAAGTTCATGGTAGATCTACATGTGTAAGTAATATCATTTGAATTACAGGTTGTTGCAAGTTGATGGTAGATCTACATGTGTAAGTAAGATCATTTGAATTGTAGGTTGTTGCAAGTTCATGGTAGATCTACATGTGTAAGTAAGATCATTTGAGTTACAGGTTGTTGCAGGTTCATGGGAGATCTACTTGAAGTACTTTGAGTACTTGTGTACTGGCAGGGTTATTACTGACTGGTTGGAGGTGAACACCAATTCTGTGTTTGAGTTGTGTGTTGGGACCATTTTTGGTAGGAGAGTGAACTCTTGAGGAGAATTACTATACACTTGGTGTGGGAAGCCTAAAAGGTGTGGAAGAGTGTGGCATCTCTTTATTGTATTCTTTTCTAGATGAGTATTAATACATATTGTGTTATCTCTCATATTCTATGTCATTTGTGAATTCTAGTTACTTATTGCTTCTGGTTAATTCTGCATGTTTAGTTGCTTATACAAGGTAATCATATTGTGCTCTTATTGAGGAGCAAGATCCTGACAAGTGGGATCAGAGCTGTTTGTTGTTCTTGATTCCCCATCAACTAGTATCAGAGCTTTTGGTTGGGATACTAATAGGTTGGATTAGATCTGGTTAGTGTGTGTTGATTATAGGTTACTCACAGGAGTTTCTGTTTGAGTGGGAGTATAGCAATGGCAGAAGAAAGTAAGCTATGAATGGAGAAGTTTAATGGCAAGAACTATCAATTATGGAGGATACAGATAGAAGATCATTTGTATCAGAAAGATTTGTACTTACCATTGGGTGGGGTTGCATGCAAGCCCCTAGATATAAAGGATGAAGAATGGGTGGTTCTTGATCGGAAGGCTCTGGGATCTATAAGGTTGAGCCTTTCATCATCTATGATTTCCAGCTTATCTTAGGCTAAGACAATGGTAGAGTTGATGGAATCTTTGGCAAATTTATATGAAAAACCCTCAGCTTTGAATAAGGTATTTCTTATGAAGTAATTATTTAATTTTCAAATGTTGGAAGGTGCATCTATTCATAGTCATCTTAGTGATTTCCATGGTTTGGTAAACCAGTTAAATTCAGTCAATATTGTTTTTGATAATGAAATTAAGGCTCTCTTAATCTTATGCTCATTACCTGAAAGTTGGGAGAGTTTGGTAATGGCAGTTAGTAATACTGTGTCTGCTTCAAAAATCTTAAAAGTGGATGATGTTGAGTGTAATTTTGAATGAAGAAATTCACAGGAAAAGCACAGGTGAATCATCAGGAAATGCTTTGAGTGTGGAAAGCAGGGGAAGGCAAAGAGAGAAGATTGAGCATGGGAGATCAAGGTCAAAGATAGGCAGGAGATCCAAGTCTAGGTATGGCAGAATAACTTGCTAGAAATGTGGAAAGCAAGGGCACTTAAAGAGAGATTGTTGGTTGGGTGAAGATCAGCATGAAAGACATGAAGAAGCAGATGTTGCAGGTATTGTTGCACAGGATGCTCTGGTATGTTCTTTGGATAAAGTAGAATCTTGGGTTTTAGATTCTGGTGCCTCTTTTCATGCATCCCCAAATAGAGAATTTTTTCATGAGTATGTCTAGGGAGACTTTGGAGAAATTTTTTTAGGGGATGGTAAGCCTTGTCAAATGGTTGGCAAAGGGAAAGTGAAGCTAAAATTGCAGACGGGCAACACATGGGTGTTGGAAGAGGTCATGCATGTCCCAATCCTGGAGTGGAATTTGATTTTTGTTGGAAAGTTGGGTGAAGAGGGTTGCACAGTAACTCTCACGGTGGACTCTTGGAAGGTTACCAAGGGTGCACTTGTTGTAGCAAGAGGTAAGAAAGTAGGTACACTTTATCTATCTACTTGTATTAGTGATTCTCCTTTTGGTTATCTACTTTAGCTGTAGATTCAAAGATGTGGCTTATTAGACTTGGTCACATGAATAAGAAGGAGATGCATGTTCTTAAGTCAAAAGGTATGCTTTCGGATTTGAAAGGCATAGATCAAGATTTTTGTATGCAGAGGAAGAAAGTGACGTTTCTTGAGGAATCCAACGTTCGTGACAAGAACAAGAAAGCCTTGGTTTTTAAGGAGAAGGTGATGGATAGAAATTAGCATAAGGGGCTAAAGAATTCTGAGTAGAGCAAGGTTGATATGGACAAGGGTTTGATCCAAAAGGAGCTCACAGGTAGAAGTCATCACTCACAAGTAAAACACAGAGACCGACATCGATTAAAAAATTGGCATCAGCATCTAAATAGGGACCGATGTCAGCTATGTGCAGCTCGATGTCAGTGACTCAGGATAGATAAACACCAGCATTGGTTAGGGGGAACTAATGTCAGGGATGAGGTAGTCGCATGGAACTGACGTCGGTCGGGTGCAGACTGAGATGTGACTGGCATCAGTCACTAAGATAGATTTTGGGCAGATAGCAACCTGTCAAGGAGTCTCAAGTGCCTATATGGAGGACTTAAAGGGTAAGTAAGCCTCAAATTCATCATTTCCCTTCTTTACACTACTTGTTGCTCACTGATGGTCAAGAACCAGGGAGTTATTAAAGAAGTAGAGTAGGTAGATCCAGGAAATAGTGGGAGCTTGGCATGGATGAAGGATATGATTCCTTGGAGAAGAACCAAATGGGAGTTTTTTTTTGGATGGAGTTGCCAGCTAGAAGAAAGCACTAAGAGATGAATGGATGTTTAGGATAAAGAATAGCGGGAATGGATACGTGAGACGGAAGGCCAGGGTATATGGTCTTGTTTTAGCTGCAGAACAATAGAGGTTTGATCATTGTGTTTCTCTTTACCAGGTTGGATAATATTAGCTACATTATCCTATTACTGTATGATGTGCTTGTTGTAGGGTTAGATATATAGGGAGTTGTTGAACTAAAGGTAAAGCTAGTTTAGAGGTGTGTCATGAGGAATCTAGGAGCAGCAAGATTCTTTGACATGAGTGTGTTTTAGGGACATGGAAGGTCACAGGTTGATTTTGTCTCTAGATGATTGTGTGATACCGGTTAGCACACCGATGGTTGGACAGTTCTATGAATAATGTCTTGATTCACATAATGAGGTTAAGTGCATGGTATATACTAGACCTGAGTTTTCCCAAGCAGTGGGATTTGTCATCAGTTTGGAGCTAATCCAGGAAAGAAGCACTGGAGGGCATTTCAATGGATTTTTAGAGGGACCAGCAGTAGGTGCACATGCTATGCAGGGTCAAGTTATTTTCTACATGGGTTTGTAGATGTGAATGTGGTAGGTGATTTGGATGATAGGAGTTGTACCACAAGATTTGTGGTGGTTGGTTTTCAAGAGTGATCTTGAAGAGGGATACAAAGCCAAGGGAATAAACTAGATAGTGTACAAGTATAGGTACAGTTGCAACTATTTATCTCCAAGTGGGAGATTGTTAGGTTGTGGAGCTAAAAGCTTCAACTATTGTAGACATGGAGGTTCCTGAGTTCTAGGGATACCGGTGTCGGCAGTGTGACCGACATTGGTCAAGGGTGAACAGAATTACAACCAGCATCGACAAGGGTCAGCCAACGTCGGTCACCTCTAGGCAGTCAGGGACCGACATCGGTCGCCTGTGCGATTCTAGAATTGTTCATTGCACAAATAGTTAGTTCATTGAACTAAGTGTTTACATGTAAAGGCTATTTGGAGTCTTGAGTTACGTGTCTAATTATTGTAAATTAGAAGTCTAAGTTATTATTTAAGTGTGGGATCTATTTATAAACCCATTGGCATGTATTGTAAGGTGTGCTAGTGAAGAGAACAAAGTGTGTGTTCCTCCTAGTTCCACAAAGAGCTAATAGAGGAAGGCAAGGAAGATCCTTCCAATTGTAAGATCATTTGAATTGCAGGTTATTGCAAGTTCATGGTAGATCTACATGTGTAAGTAAGATCATTTGAATTTTAGGTTGTTACAAGTTCATGGTAGATCTACATGTGTAAGTAAGATCATTTGAATTTCAAGTTGTTGCAAGTTCATGGTAGATCTACATGTGTAAGTAAGATCATTTGATTTGTAGGTTAATGCAGGTTTATGGGAGATCTACTTGAAGTACTTTGAGTACTTGTGTACTGGTAGGGTTATTACTAACTCGTTGGAGGTGAACACCAATTCTGTGTTTGAGTTGTGTGTTGGGACCATTTTTGGTAGGAGAGTGAACTCTTGAGGAGAATTATTGTACACTTGGTGTGGGAAGCCTGAAAGGTGTGGAAGAGTGTGGCGTCTCTTCATTGTATTCTTTTCTGGATGAGTATTAATACATATTGTGTTGTCTCTCATTTTCTGTGTCATTTGTGAATTCTAGTTACTTATTACTTCTGGTTAATTCCACATGTTTAGTTGTTTATACAAGGTAATCATATTATGCTCTTATTGAGGAGCAAGATCCTGACAAGTGGGATCAAAGCTATTTGTTGTTCTTGATTCCCCATCAACTATCCCTATAAAATGGTCATCTATCCCTATAAAATGGTCATCTAACCCTATAAAGTAGTAACCTAGACTTGGGCCTAATCTCTCTATGTTGTAACTCTTCCCTATTGACCTTGAAGAGTGTAAATATGCCCCTATAATACTACTATATGGGCTTATGTTGTTGTTAATCATGTTACTACCTATGGATCCCTTTGAGATGGTCTCCCTATTGGGTCAACATCCATAGACCCCTAGCATCCATCTCTTAACCTAAAATCAATGGTTGTGTACCTCCCCTAAAACTAGGTAGGATAATCACTTATATAACCTACATGATCCTCATCTCTTAGAGGCAACTCCTCATGATCAAGCTTCTCCTCCTATGTATGTGTCTTTAGTAAATAAAACTCTACATCTTCCCTCCTGTATCATATATAATTTTGAGGGATACCCTACACTAGCCCAAACTGACATCACACCCACTCAAAGGGGATGCACTCTATCTCCCCATCTCACCTCCCATAGGCCCATCTCTATCTCTGTAAGGATAGGGTGTGGAACCTATACCCAACCCATATTAGCCAAGTCTGATATGGCCTCTAGACTATGTCACCAACAACTAAACCCTTTAAAGCTCCTCTAAACCACTCAATGTCTCTCGAACCACCACCATCACCTGTCATGGCCCCATCTCTCCTCCATATATAAAATTGAACTACATAATTTGTCAACTAAAATCCCTCTATCAAAAGGCCTAAGGGTCTCAATACCCATATGTGCTCATAGGCCTAGTAGTAAAGTATAAACCCTGCATTGATGCCATAACACCTATGCACCCTAAACCCCCATAGCTCTTTATATATCTTCACCAATAAAACATGTGCCCATCTAAACACTGTGTCACCCAAAAACAACTCCACCAACACCCCCAACAACACACCAAGGTATCTCCCTCTAATAGAATCTAGCAATGCATAATATGTAACTGATAACTATAACATAGTCAATAAATGTCTCTCTCCCAAAGCTCTCTAGTATAGCTGCCTAATACTAAACCCTCCAAAGTGGAACTATGCATCATCTCTATCATCTTCATACAACATCACCATGCACCCATCAATCTCATCCCCCTCTATATGGTAGATGAGATCATCGTGAAAGGGTAGATGTGTGGTCTGGTGAACATCCTCTAACAAGATACTCATCTCCCCTAGTGATAATGTTGATGTAAGAGATTGCATCCTTAGCAGGAGGCTGAGCTCTTGCCTTCTCCTCTCAACATGGAAACTCCCCTCTCACCTGTGGGACTGGTGCAGCTGGAGGGGAGCGTCTATAGATAAGGGCTAGCTCCCTTTGATGCATTGTGTTTGTTCCAGCAAGTGTAAATGCATATATAGAGATATATAATGGGGGGATGAAAAGAGAGAGAGAGAGATGTAGGAAAACAAACTACTCTAAAGAGGTGATGCACGAAAATAAAGTCGACCTTCTCACATCCACTCTTGAAATTAGACAAATGCATACATACACTTCACACTTGGCAAAAGGACCAGGCTGCTAGAAACTAGTAGGGAGGCCTTAATGGAAAATATAGAAAATAGAGATCACTGAAGGTGTTATGAGATGCACACTTATGTAGTAATTTCCTCTGTTTCATACTTCCAAATACTGCTCTTTTCCTGTCAGCTATAGAGATGGTGCCTTGTAGACAACAGGTATGCTGGTGTTAAACCTATGAAAGCATCAAGAAACAATGACTGAACACAAAACAAACACTCAAGACATACTCAGATATGTCTATCCAAGATGGAGGTAAAAACTACGTTTATTGATTTAGGTGGAAATTTTGCTAGGGCTACGCCTTACAAATGTGGAAGATCCTTTTTAAAATGACAAGTCTTAAAATATATATGAGAAGCAAGGAGGCCCATTTGGCACTCCTTCTTTACAAGTGACCTATCGCGTCCCCTCATTGGGAAGAGGAAAACACTGTTGCTAATGTTATCTTTCTAAAAGAAGCCTACTGGAGCCATGTATGATCACCAAATCTGACTTTGGCATTCGAGCATTACTGTTGAAACACAGGTTGCATCTCTTTTCTGCCAACAGATTGAGATTTGTCCCCTTTTAAATGCATAGGGCATGCCATTCGCATTTTCTAGTGGTCAATTGCAGCCACTATTTCATCTGCTGGAGTCATTTCTCAAATTGACGCTACCACTTAGACTACTCTGTCTCTTTTTGCACCTTGTCATTTTCCTGCTTTGTCATCTAGGACTTTGTCCTTTTTCTATCTTGTCTTGTCTGGCTCCTTGGCCCTCGAGGGCAAACATTCTGGTGGGTCACTGCATTTTGGGCCTTCTTTTCCATGGTTAGCACTCTCTCATTTGAAAAGGAATGGCTATTTCACTTCGCTAACTTTGACATCCTCTGAGACGTCACCATCCCCATCACAACTTTAGTCGGGCCCTCATTGGCTTTTTGGGCACTTCTTTGCTTTCCTCTTAGCACCTTCCCAGGCACTCTTTTGCCTTGTATACTTCTATGGGCTTTTGTTCATGGATAATTTCCTACAGACAAAAGTCTAAAAAAATTCTCCCTGACCTCTAGCCTTTGCTTAGAAATGTGCCCGAATTCCTTCAGACTTTTTGTCTGAAGGAATTCCTTCGGGCAAAAATTCTAAAGGAATTCAAGACTTAACAATTTTGAACTTTAAACAAATTTTGACTTACCCAAATGCCTTTCCTTTGAAGCACCTGCCCTCTGCAAGGGCATTTTGAAACTTGAAGACTCCCCTTCGGTCGTGAACATACCCTTGAACCAAGCTGTTGAACCAAAAATGGTTCAACGATTCAATGGGTTCAACCATTGCATGTCGATGACAAATGAAATAAAGCCGATGGACTTCTTGCTTTGAACCAAGCCTATTGAACCAAAAATGGTTCAACGGTTCAATGGTTCAACCATTGTGCACTGAGCCAATTAAACCAAACATTGAACCACTCACTTTGAACCAAGCATTGAACTTGAACGGATTGAACCAAGTGCATTGAACTAAGCCATTAAACTGAAATCGGTTCAACCATTGCGTGTTGAGCCAATTGAACCAAACATTGAACCACTCTCTTTGAACCAAGCATTGAACTTGAACCAATTAAACCAAGCACATTGAATTAATCCATTGAACCAAAATTGGTTCAATGGTTCAAATGATTACTGAATTGAGGCATCTGAACTGAGTGATGAACTCTTTGTTGAACTAGAAGCTACTGAACCATTTGAACTTTGCCGATTGAACTCAACTGATTGAACCAAGCTGAAGAACTTGGAGATTGAACCAAGCACCTATAGATTCCATATAAATTCTTGGACTTGTGCAAAATCAAAAAATGAATTGGCCTTAAACAGCAAGGGAAGAAGGTGACCAAAATTTTGCCTATTGGGCAAAATTGGTCAATAAATAACTAGAAGGTATTAGTCATTAGATCCCATCTCTCGATGAGAGTGACTATCATCATGGCATCCCTTAGAAAGCATTGGTAATGTCACATCCCTCCGAAACCCACAATCTCTATGTGATACCAGTCCTCCATTGACATGGATCCCTCACCTCTGTAAAACTCTTTGGTAGTCTATCTCGTAACTAAATTGATCATGCACTTGTAACTACACATGAGGTAGGTAAACTACCCTATCTAATACCTCTATATTCCAAATATAATCTCAACCTACCCTTTTGCATACTTATTCTATTTCTAAACACCCATATTCGACAACTTACTACATTTCTAACCCAACCCATCTCCTATATCTTCTAATTCCCCAACCCACCTATTCCTTACCACTCAATCCATTTTGATTATTTCCAACCCCACCAATCTCACTTCTCCACAAATCTAGACCACCTTGAAAATTTACCCTATTTTCTCTATCCTATCCCTACCCATCTCACCTACCTCCCACCCACCCATCCACCCAACCCTACCTCCAACCCACCCCATCTCTCACAAACATACACCCCAACCTCTCTCCCATCCCCCCAACTCAGGTATCCTACCCCAACCACTCAACTATCACCATTTATCACAAACCATTGATGGTCCCTTTGGGGCCTTTTTTCCCTAAAGTCAACCATCATCAGTCAGCTTTAACCATCGATGGTCATTGCTAGCTGATTGCAAGCAGTGAGCCTTGACCCACTAACCTCTTCTCATAACCCTAAAATCCCTCTGTTCTACTACAACAAATCTCCCCACCCTTAACACTTTCAACATACATCTACAAACACATTATTCTTCTTAATACATCTTTTCCACACACACACTACAAATCCAAAACCCTAGCCTAACATTTAGCAACATCTAAATTTCCTCAAAAACCATCCTTTATTCTATTTTTTCCCATGCAATTCACACACTACACTTTATTTTCAATTTCAAACATGACCTATCTCATTTTGTGATCAATGGTGCCACCTTAATCTATGCCTATCCACTTGTCCTAAAGCATCTCCTACATCCATGTCAACCCCACTATCCCTCTCACACTCTAACCTCATCTTGATACCTCACCAAAAATCCATGTACTAGCAAGCACACTTCATATAAAATGTATAAAATAGACAAATCATTGATGGCCTAATTTATAAATGAGGATAAAACTTTCTTCATTGACACTTTTCTTACCATGGTTTTAGGGTTTCCCCCCAACCATCGATGGTTACCTAACTATCAATGATTGACCCTAACCATAACATGTTGAATTCACATTACTCAACAACCCCAAATGTTGATGATTACTTAACCATCACCGATTAATCCTAACCATCACCAATTAGAGTTCCCATTTTTTATTTATTTATTTTTTTACCACACTTTTATCATCCTTTCCCTCACCTTGACCTATTCAGGAGTCACGTTCTCCCTCAACCTCTCAAGAACTACATTCAACCTAAAGTCCCTATTAAATCTATTATCTTTAGGACTATGTAGGTAGTGTCCTCTTACCTCTTGCATTTAAAGTTAGCTCAACCACCATCTACCCAAATTACCCTGCCCACTAATTTACCCACATACACATTGACATTGGCCTTAGACCAACCTATTCACATAATTTGTAGCGACTTTACTTTGGTCATCCTAACCATCTTGACTAATTTTTCCCTATTGAACTTTTGTATTATGCACCACTTTGTGCATGCCTTAACCCATTCTAATTTTATCGAGAGCACTTCCTACCCTATATACCTGAGCAAACACCAACCTTTTCTAGGCACACATGATAAGTGTGACCCAATCAATTATGACCAATGTTGGGGACTAGTTACCTTGTAATTTATCCAAGAACTCAACCTTATTTTTACCAACATGGTAATGTTAGTCCTTATATGATGTTTTGCCTCAAAAAAATTTGCATTTTCTGCACATACTTGTGTCTCACATGCCCAACCTTGTACCCTTCATTCTCCATTTTTATCAAACCCTAACCTAATTTGACCTTTATCTCATTACCTCCTAGTTTGAGGGGGAACACCTCCTCCCTCCCACACTCAGGGAAACTAGACCTAGACCTTAACCAACTACCTATTTTTGTTTTATAGTTTGCTTAAAGATACAAAATAAAAAGGGCAAAAATGTAGACACCTAAAAATTACACAACAATAGTTTTTGATGTCATCTTGAACTATGAACCCTTAACTGATTCTTCGTCTAGTGGACCACCTAGTCTATGAGTAATCTTTTACAACTCTATAATGTTAAATACGCCCTCCCTAAACACATCACTTAAATCATGACCTTTTGACCCATTTTCTTGTGGCCCCTCAACCATCACTAATTAGCGTAACCATCGACATTTGACCCTAACTATCGATGGTTGGGGTCACCCAAACTTGCCTTAAGCATTTTAAAGCATTTCTAGCTTTAATCAAGATTAGTATTTTATAGAATGGAAACTTGATTTAACACCAAATTTTAAAGACTAATAAAAATGGGCAACTTTATATCCTCATAACTTAGCAACTTTCCTTCAAGCCTCCCTCTCCTTGGCAACTTTATGCTATAAATACATGGCTTTTGAAGGAGTTGGGGATCCAAAAATTTGCATCCAGGGTCTCTTGTCTTCTTTATGTAGGCATTGAATACCTAAAAACTTTGTTTGTATGAATTTTGAAGGATGGAGTATCGTTATGCTATCCAACTCCTTTCAAGTTTCCACTATCTCCAACTTAACACCATACAGGTATTCTAGTTTCTATTTTAGCATTTCATTTCTATATTAATCTTCCCTATTCAAATTAATCCACCTATACATCATCCCTTACCCTCAGATCTCCCATTTAACCCTATACCCAATAGTCACATTTTGTTAACTCCATTTCCACACCTTACCTAGCTCTACATAGGTAATTATAGCTAGTTACTCTAACCATCATTGGTTATAATAACCATCGCCAGTCATGCTAACTATCATCAATCACCCTAACCACTGATGGTCACTATCATAAAAAGTAATAGATTGATATTTTGGACCCCTTTGACACCCTGCCAAACCCTCTTTTGGTTTTTAATCTATTTTCAGGCTCTATTCTAATTTTTTGG
Source organism: Torreya grandis (assembly GCA_037957365.1). Taxonomy (NCBI): domain Eukaryota; kingdom Viridiplantae; phylum Streptophyta; class Pinopsida; order Cupressales; family Taxaceae; genus Torreya; species Torreya grandis. The sequence continues at coordinate 211,412 of JARHVA010006021.1, forward strand.
ACCTAACCTTGGTACATAGGTACGCCATTTATTTTCTTGCACACTTACTTTCCTATCATTTGAATTTAAGTATATTTCTTATATCATTTCTAATTTAATTATCTTAAAAGTGGATTAAAACCCTCATAGAAATCCTTGCACTTCTCATATCTAGCATATGCTAGGCAATCCACTCAACTAACCATCTGAAAAATCCTCTTCTAGTTTTCTTATGATTTGCAGGTAATCTTCCCTAGCTAAAGAGGAGTTCCCACGGTTATCTAGATCAACACATGCATTCTACTATGTATTTATCTACACACCTTAATACTCACTTTCTTTTATTTGTTTTTAAAACTAAGAAATGAAGGAAATAAATTAAAATAAAAGTTTTTGCCTAACTAGTTTGGCATCATAGTTGGTGACTATGTTATGCGTAACGATAGAGGGGTCAATTCCTGACATGTCATTGTGAGATCAAGTAAATGTTATGTTGTGGTTTTACAAGGAGGGGAAGCTCTGAAGCTCCTCAAAATTTAGTGATTGGTCAATTTTAACAATGTGTAGGTTATCCAAAATACCCAAGTTGATATACATGATAGATTCATTCAACCTAGTTGAAGTCTCAAGAGGAAGAGATTTTTGGATACAGGAATCTTCTACACTTAGATAAGCAAGAATGGAATCATCATCCTAACACTAAATAGTATTAATTATAGGATAATCATCTGTTACCATCTTAGGATGAGTCAGAGGAATGGTTGTGATCACCCCATATTTTTGATAAGTTAGGTGTCTAAGGTTGTGTTGATGCTTAAAATTGTGTTATTTCCAACACCAATATGGGAAGTTTCAAAAATGTGGGACTTGCGACCTGAAATGACCTCCAAATTTTAAAGAAGCTGTCTCTTCTTTATCTCAAAAGTATTATGGGAAAAAGGGGATAAAAATTAAATGGAATCACCAGTGCAATGAAATAAAATTTAACTATGGCGATGCGCCTGAGTATGATTCATTCCTTAATACTAAGCACAGTGAAGCTATCTTTAGGATTCAATTACATTAAAGAGCAAACAATGCATGATCAATGTAAAAGATGAAAACAAATAGAATCAAAGGCTCACAATTTAGATGATTTTGCAATAACACAGAAAATATTAGCAAAGGCACAGAACTCAATCTTCTTATTAATTTTCCAGTCACATAAAAGGCACTAATATATGCATAGTTATACAAACTTTTTGAATCAAGAAAATAAAACAAATGCAAATGATATTACTGGCCACAGCAAGAAAGTCTCAAAAAACTTTTTGTAAATCTTTGATAACAATCTATCTGCAAAAATTCTCTCCCTTTCCTCTTCTCTTCTTTTTTTTTAAATCTTCGATTTGAACCCATATTTATAACATAGGACTAGCTCAAGATTGCCTGCATGATCAAATCCCAATGGTCTAACCGAACTAGATCTTAACTGGAATTGTCTAATAGAAGATATCTTTCAGATCTAAAATGTTTAGCCTCCCTGCAAGTTCATTGGCTAAAATAGATACTCATGGCATTTCCCACTGTGAAACAGGTGAGGACACTTGGCAACATTCGCTAGTCTTAACAAGTGACATGTGGTAGCTTTCACTATGAAATAGGTGAGGACATTTGGTAGCATCTACTTTTCTATAGAAGCTTTAGATAATTTTTTAGAATCTTGCATAAGATGACACGTGGTGGTCTCCACTGAGCTTTAGCTACTTTTTGAGAATCCTATGGAAGATGACATGTGGCGGTCTCCACTGACCTTTAGCTACATTATAGAAACATTTAGGACTCATTTTAGATTCACACAGATGATGACACTTGGCATGCTCTGCTTACTTTAGCAACTCACTCAGGGCCCATCATAGTCCTTAATAACAAAATAAAAGGAAGAAACTATGAATGTTGACACTTGGCGGTCTCTACCAATCTTTAACAAGGGACACATGGCACTTTCTATTGCATTTAGAGAAACATATTAAAACCTTCCACAATTTCCACTGGCACCCTCCACAAGACTCTGAGAGAAGCTTATTAAAGCTTATAAGAAACTGAAACGCACATGCTGACACTTGTCAAGCTCTGAGGGTATATAATAGGACACATGGCATGTTCTGTGAAACTTATAGAAATTATAATGTGTCCCAACTAATGACACTTGGCATGTTCCTGTGTGATTTTGAGACTAGACAAAACTTAGGCAAAATGAAAACCTAAGCTATGTTCTGTGTCAAAACCTTCACTGCCAAAAATGAAATGTGTAGGTTCAAAAACTAGAGCACACAACTGAAACTTAAAACAAAATGTAGAGTATTTTACTCTACAGTTCTTGGCGACCTTGAGGATTTTTGAGCCTGCTCAAAAAGAATCCATAGAATATATAAAAAACATGGCATAATCACAAATTTTGTAAGGTCATAAGATAAACAGACCATTCAGCATCAGATAGTCCCTATTTATCTTATAGATCCTGGAAGGCTAAATCAAGGTTGATGATGTCCTTGTGCGAAAAACTCTACAAAATATGAACTTTAGCCTTCAATTAGAAATCAAGTTGGGCCATGGGAATCAAGATAGCTTCCACTTCTAGCACTGATGAAGCATCTATTAAACCTTGGAAAATTGACTGATCATTTTGTCTGGATAACAATAAAGGCTTGATCTCATCAACCATTAACACAGTGTTGCTATCTAGAAAAGGGGAGGGAAGATGCAATTGCACCAGATCTTCAATATGCTTCTTCATGTCTTTTACTCCCTCTTTTACCACATCTAGGATCTCTTTACAATTAATTGCTATAGTGTTGCAACTAAGAACTTCATTCACCATTTTTGCAGCAATCATTCTATCACTAATCCCTACTATTGATAATGTTTCATCATTTGTGTCATATAGCTTTTTTAGTAGCATTTGAGAATTAGACACTTTCAAAGAGACAGTGGATAGAGTGGCTTGGACTGAAGTCTCCACCTTTTCACACAATTTTTGTGCATTTAGTAGGAAAGTTAGAGAGGGTCTGAGCTGAGTAATCTCCTCATAGATTCTTTTCCATACTGATACATATAGCGCCTTGACCAAGTTCAGAACTCCTCTAGTAAGTGACTCATACTTTATTTTTAAATCATCTACTATTTGTTTAGTCATTACTATAGTACTAGCCCCTGAGTCTATCATTGCATTATGTAATAGTTTATTTCTAACTATCAAATTCAAATAGAAGGGCTCTAGTTTGGATTTGCTTACCTCTATTGCATTGTTCAAAAGGGATATTGTCTATAGAGGAACCATGTCTTTGAGCTTTTCCTTATCAAAACGTCCTCCTTTAGTACTAGTATGTTTAGGCACTGATTGGCCCTGTAGAGCTTCTTGTAACAGTGTCTTTTGCTCAGGAATAGCTAACATGTCCCATATTGACACATGTGATAGGGTCCTCTTTAGCTAATCCACCACATTCACTGGTCCTAGTGTTTGGGTTCTTAGATAATAAGGGTACCTTGCTTTTTCTTGAACTTGTCTAGAAATTACTTGGTTCTGTACTGGCTGAGGTATTTCTTGTCTAGCAGCTATGTTTTGATGACCTTGAAATGGAGGAATCCCCATAATTTCATTATTTATGACTTCAGGCCATTCCATCATCCTTTTCTTAGCTCTAGTGTTATATTCTAATTGTACCAATGGCTTCTTGGAAGTAGAAGCTTCATTTAAGAATACTAACTCTTCATCTTCAACCCATGAAAACAAAGAATGCTCAGGGGCTATTTCTTCTTCTTGCTATAAGGACATCCCTTGCATCTGAGCCACCAGGACTAAATTTTGCATACCAGGGGATTGGTAGGGTTGAGTGTCAGAAGTATTTACAAATTGTCCATCCATTCTTCTTTGTTTTGCTATCTTTTGTTGTAGATTACCCCTAGGACAATCTCTGGGCATATGAGCATTATTACAAGGGAAACACCATGCATTAGTGCCATCTACAAAATTATTCTACCTTAGAACAATCTCCCTATTTGGATTAGGGGGAACAATTTGTGAGGGTGTAGGGACTGTAACTAATTGGTTTGATTGTTGAGGGTTAGTTTGCCTTTGAGGACCTTGATACTGATTTGGCTATGGTGGAGGTCTATTTCCTTGGTAGCTTTGATATTGGGGTCTAGGATAAGGATTTTGCTATCTTTTTAGGTTAATTATCTCATTAGAGAATGTCCTTAAGATGTTCTTGACATCATCCATCTTAGATGACTGGACAGGGATAGCTACTTTAGCAGGTTGTTGAGGAAATGTATACATAGACACAGGTGGGGATATGGAATTAGGGGCTTCTTGAGGCAAAGGTAAGGTAATCTCTAGCAACATGGGTATGGGAGGCCTTGGGGGCAACTTTCTAGCATCTATTAAGTTATTTTTAGCTCTGATTGCATAGTCATAGGCTTCTGGCAGAGTCTGACCTCTAAGTGACTGAATCATTACTGATATATCTAAATTTAAGGCTTTAAGATAAAATACTATAGCTATACCTGGTAATGGTCTTGCTGTAGTAGGAATTCTTTCCCAAGTCTTTTGAAATCTTGAATTGAAATCAGTCATTGCTTCTTGTGGTGCCCTTTTGATAGTAATGAATTATTGTAACAAAGAATATTTATCACCCTTTTCTTCAAATCTTGCAAAGAAAGCATCTCCAAGTTGATCCTATGTAGATATTGTATTTGGGGTCAAAGATATGTATCAGTCCAGACCTTCCCTTTAAAAGAAGCTACTAACAATCTTATAGCCACATTCTGTTGTGTGATCACATGTATTGCATAGACATCAGACACATCATGTAGATGTTCTTTAGGTGTTTTGAATCTTCCCCACTAAATTTTGGTAGAGCTTTCAGGGCATTTACTATAATAGGATCTCAAGTGGCTGGTGGTACTGGGAGAATTAGAGCATTGCCAGTGTTCCAACTTACATAATTCCTTGGGGCTATAGGTGCTCCCATGTTTGCTCTTGGTGTTACTATAAACTAATTGATCCCTATTCTTGAATTAGTTATCAATGGTGGTAAAAGAATACCTAGGTTCACAATAGACTGAGCTCTTGTTACTGGTCCACAACTCTGACTCCTTGTAGTTCTCTGGTTCATACAGTCTTGAAAGAAACTTTAAGAGATTATCCCACTGAGCATGCTAAAAATTATTGATGCTTAAAATTGCATTGTTTCCAACACCAACATGGGAAGTTTTAGGAATGTGGGACTTGCGACTTTTAATGACCTCCAAATTTTAAAGAAGCTGGCTCTTCTTTATCTCAAAAGTATTATGGGAAAAAAGGGATAAAAATTAAACAAAATCACCAATGCAATGAAATAAAATTTAACTATGGCGATGCGCCTGAGTATGATTCATTCCTTAATACTAAGCACAATGAAGCTATCTTTAGGATTCAATTACATTAAAGAGCAAACAATGCATGATCAATGTAAAAGATGAAAACAAATAGAATCAAAGGCTCACAACTTAGATGATTTTGCAATAACATAGAAAATATCAGTAAAGGCACAGAATTTAGTCTTCTTATTGATTTTCCAGTCACATAAAAGGCACTGATACATGCACAGTTATACAAACTTTTTGAATCAAGAAAATAGAACAAAGGCAAATGATATTACTAGCCACAGCAAGAAAGTCTCAAAAAACTTCTTGTAAATCTTTGATAACAATATATTTGCAAAAATTCTCTCCCTTTCCTCTTCTCTTCTTTTTTTCTTAAATGTTTGATTTAAACCCATATTTATAGTATAGGACTAGCTCAAGATTGCCCACATGATCAAATCCCAATAGTCTAACCGAACTAGATCTTAACTAAAAGTGTCTAACTGAAGATATCTTTCAGATTTGAAATATTTAGCCTCCCTACAAGTTCATTGGCTGAAATAGATACTCATGGCATTTCCCACTATGAAATAGGCAAGGACACTTGGCAACATCCACTAGTCTTAACAAGTGACACATGGCAGCTTCCACTATGAAATAGGTGAGAACACTTGGCAACATCTGCTTGTCTATAGAAGTTTTAGATACTTTTTGAGAATCCTGTGGAAGATGACACATGGTGGTCTCTGCTGAGCTTTAGCTACTTTTTGAGAATCCTACGAAAGATGACACGTGTCAGTCTCCACTGAGCTTCATCTACATTATAAAAACATTTAGGACTCATTTTAGATTCACATGGATGATGACACTTGGCATGCTCCAATTACTTTAGCAACTCACTTGGGGCCCACCATAGTCCTTACTCAATAACAAAACAAAGGGAAGAAACTACGGATGTTGACACTTGGCGGTCTCCACCAAGCTTTAACAAGGGACACACAGAACTTTTTTCTACATTTAGAGAAACATATTAAAACCTTCCATAGTTGCCACTTGGTTCCCTCCATGGGACTCTAAGAGAAGCTTATTAAAACTTGTAAGAAACAAAAATGCGCATGCTGACACTTGTCGAGCTCCGTGGGTATATAAAAAGACATGTGGCATGTTTCGTACAACTTATAGAAATTATAATGTGTCTTAGCTGATGACATTGGCATGTTCCATGTGACTTTGAGACTTAGACAAAACTTAGGAAAAATGAAAACCCACGCTCTGTTCTGTGTCAAAACCTTCACTACCAAAATTGAAATGCACAGGGTCAAAAACTAGAGCACACAACTAAAACTAAAAACAAAATGTAGAGTATTTTACTCTATAGTTTGATCACATTGATTAAAAAAAGTTAGGGGGAATGATGTCATAATCTTCAACTTTTGATGGTAGAGTGTATGGTGAGGATGGGACTTCCTCATCAATGACAATAATGGGAGGTAGGCTGGTTTACTTTGATTTTGGTGGCATGAAATCAAGGTCATGATTTTCATGAGGTTTTTGAGTCTTAATCAAAAGTAACTTTTGTGGCCCATATTTGTATCGACCTATACCAAATCCCTTCCAATCACACCTATAGAGGCATGTCTTGGCAAACTCTAGTTTATCCAGATAGTAGAAACTGGAGGTGAATGGTCAAGATTAAAAAGAGGTGGTGGAAGTGTTAAGGGGTTTATCAAGTCTCCCATAGATGAAATTGGTTTGATAATTTGAGGTCCCTAAAGGAATAATGGCTCCAATATTGGGGTCATAACTAAGTTATTGGTCAAGAATCCCATACTCTTAGGGAATAGGAAAAGTGTCTAGTATTAAAAGGTGATACTCCCCCAACAAAAGAAATCAAAAGGTAGATTCTAAGAGGTCTATTGTATGGATTTGGGTAGAAAGGATGTATGAACTAGTGGATGATTTATTAGTAGAAGAAGATGGGTCTTTGTCTTTTACTGATTAAGGCTTGTTAGATGGAGGAAGGAGAACATCATTGGATTGGTATGTCATGTTAAATGATATAAAATGACTTGGGTCAAATTATATGGTAACAACTTGACCTTCATGTTCAAATTTGATACATTGATGAAGGGTGGATAGCACACATCCCATGGAATGAATCCAAGGTATCCCTATAAAATTTTGTATTAGAACTCACCTTTTACTACATACAAGAGCTCAAGAATCATGCAAGGTCCTAGGCAAATATGAAGGACAACAATTCCTAAAGGTGGGGCCATAGTATCATTAAATGATCAGAGTATCATTGAGGTTTATAACATAATGTTCTCAAGTAATTTGAGTTGGTTGTATGCATGGGAGGATATAGTTTTGATGTTATCTCCCCCATCAATCATAACCCTCTTGATGTGGGTTTGGTTGATGCTCATGGTAATAAAGAGGGGAGGATCTAGATCATCTAAATGGATGGAGTGTGTTTCTAAATCCTTAAAGGTAACAAGGTTGGAAAGTTAAAGAGATCTGACAAAAGCCACTAGAGGTTGTGGGTCTTCTAGTTGGACCTCTATGGATTTCAAATCCTCTATCATTACTTAGCAATGATGGGGTGAGGTATTGATTAATTCATACAAACTCATCTTCATCGATGTTTGGTGAAGTTATTTCATAACTACTCATTGGATTGATTCAGATAGGTTAGATTGAGAGGGACCTAAGATGGATACCTTGGGTTTGGTTTAAGGTAAATGTACTTGGTGTTGGTTGGGTAATTAGGTGGTGGAAGATGGATATGTCTATGGAATGGACACCTTTTTATTTTTGTTATCTTTTTTTTATCATATGATCATGTGACCATATGGATGGTATGGATTTGGGAAAGAGTCAAGCTAGAGGATTTCTTCAATTCTACTTCACTCTGAGATGAAAGTGGGGGAGTAGGTAAGTGTTAGTTGATGGCTCTTATTTCTTGGGTTAGTAGTGGGCTTATATGAGGCTCATCTAAAAATAAGTCATTCTTGTGATATAATTGATGGATTAATACTTGGAGATATTTATATTTCTTATCATCATGCCCAAGTGTTCTATGGTATGAGCATAATAATTTATCATTATACTAGGATGGTTTAGGACTATGGGGGTCATATAGTTTGATAGCTGGTAAGTTTCATCAAGATGCTTATAATAACCTATGTACGATGGTTGAGTAAGACTCAAGAAAACATGGTAAAGGCATGAGGGTCTTAGGTTTGGTAGTTGAGTTGGAAGCCCTTTTTAGAGTAGGTTTGATGGTAAGAGGTTTGGGTAAAGGAATGCTCTTGGTGGATAGTTTTGGTATGGATTACTTTGGTTTGAAAGGTGTTAGGGTAAATGCTTAAGAATTAGGCAATTTAGTTATAGAAGGTTTAGTGAAAATAGGTGAGGATGAAAGTAGGAGTGATGGTGTAACCAAAAGTGGTGGTTGTATTTGGGTTTTGTCTGGGATGGTTGGTTTCCTTACTAAGGTATAAGGGTGAGGTCCTAAATAGAAAGCAAATTGGAAAGGGGAGGTATGGTTTTAGTTTATGGAATCTTGGGTGGTTTCACCTTCTTTGTTGGCTTGGTTTGGGGTTTCTTTGATAGGTTTGGTGAATTTAATTCCAATTTCAATGAGGGATGAGTAAGGTTATAAATAGGGAATATGCCAAGGTTTTTTGTGGGCTTGGTTGGAATATTAAAGGATGATTTGGTTATTTTAAGTAGAGTCAGTTTGAATGGTTCAATTATGGTTTGATTGGTAGAGATTTATAAAGGTTTGGTGGGGTGATGGTGGGTTCAATAGTGGAAATAGAATGTTAGGATGATAGTGGCATGGTTGGAGGCTCTTTCTTGGTTGGGTAAGGATGCCTAAGATAATGCCAAAATGTGGCACAATCTGCATTGGGTTGGGATAAGTACTCCAAGTTTTGAACCAATATAGATAAGGGCTTATAGATGGGTTTGATCCCTTTGATATTGATCTCAAAGGTCAACCCCATATGTAAAGAGAGAAGTGGTTACTTCATCCTTTTCCTCAATCAAAGGCTCTAGGGTTTGGGAAGATGAGTCTCCTATGGGAGAGGTAGGTAGAATGATATCTTCCTTAGGGATGCTTTCCAAAAGAAGAGTGGATTGCTATATGATGGAGGAGAAGGATACAGTGGTAATGGTTATCTCTTTTGGTATGTCTCCCAAAGGAGAGGATGGTAGCTCAAATACCTCGATGAGAGGAGAAAGGGGAAAAGTTGCTTCCTTGGTGTCATTTTTTGAAGGAATGGAAAGTGACTCCAATACCTCAAAAAGTGGAGGTAAAGGAAAGGTAGTCTCATAAATGGTCTCCTCAATAATGAATTCATTAAGAACCACATTAATAGTATGGACTTCATGGTTGTGAGAGGATTCTACTCTATTATTTTCATTATAAATGAAAGGGGTATGGTTGGGGAATGGTTGTCTAAAGATGTCAGGTGATTGATTTGGGGGCACATTGGGGATATCCAACACAAGTTCCCCCTTATCGATGAGATTTTGGATGATGTTATTAAAGGTATTGTACCCAATATCATGTCTAATGACATGGTGGAAGGCACACAATTCTATTTTATTATACTAATTAGGTACAGAATGAGAGGAATCAAATTGTTACTGGGTTTGATCAGTGGAAGTTATATGACATTTAATTTCAACAACTTTTCCAAGATTGAAGCATGACTCCCCTATCAGATTAAATTGATTTTGGTTGTTGTGGTTTGGGTTTATATTATTCTAATTAGAGGATATGGAAGAGTTGGGTTGGTTAACAACAGGTGGAGGGGTAGTTTTAAGGATAACCACATTCATGATTTCCTTATTTTTGGTGTTAGTATTGGTTTGATTATTAGGTTTGGAAGAGGGGGCCTCATTTGATTTGAAGGTGGAATTCTTTTTTCTAAATTTTAACTTCCCCTCATCAATGGATTTGTTCTCTAAATTATATGCCATGGTGAAAGCCTCATCAAAGGTCCTAAAAGTTAAACCTATAAAGTGGGGGAAATGTGTTTGGCACAAACCTAAGCAAAGAATTCAATCAGCTTAGGTTGGGGCAAGGAGAAAGAGAGTTCATTTATAAAGCTTCTCCAATGGGCTATGAAGTTAGCTATGGAATAATCATCAAATTACTGAATGGAGTAGGGATCGATGATGAAAACTTTCTTAGAGATGTTTAAAAAAAAGTGATCTAAGAAATTTTGACTTAGTTGGGCAAAACAAAAGAGGGAGTGTTTTGTAATAGCATCGTACCAATCTAGTTTCAGACCTGACAAAGACATGAGAAGGTACAAAGATCATCATCATAGGTGATCAAATAGAAAGAATGACTAAATTTTCTCAGATGTTGTTGAGGGTCTTCTTTGATCTAAAATTTTGAAAATTTTAGAAGTTCCCATTGAGTAGGATAAATTAAAATAGGGATGGATGGATGGATGGATGGATGGATGGATGGATGGATGGATGGATGGATGGATGAATTAGTTCATTGAATATTTGGTCATAAGATAAGAGGTTATGGGCACTAGAGATATATGACTCCAAATTAGTCATTTTTGTCCATTAACATTTTCACAAGATCTATTTGTGATTATGCACCCCCATAATTGTAGGGTAGATTATGTTGGGTTTGGGTAGGTGCAACATATGAATAGCTGGTAGGAGGTTGAGAAGATGCCACATATTAGTATGTGGACATGGGTGATTGGGATGATGCCACATATGAATACATGGAGATAGGTGGTTGGGTGGAAGGTAGAGGTACATACCTTTGTGGGTTAGGGATGTAGCTCAGGTTTTATGCAATGGGAATCTATGGGGGGACTAATGTAGGTTGGGTTGGAGATATGATTGGGTTGGTAGATAGAGCATAAGTGTTAAATTTTATACTAATGGGTGGAAGGGTAGAAGTTATGGGAACCACCAAGCTCTAAAATGGAGTGGAGGTAGGTGGATTGGAAATAAGAGAAGGGTGGTGACACTAGTAGAGGGTACTTCCACAGTAAATAGAGTATTGGTTCCCAAAGGTTAGGTTTCTCCTATACTAAAAGGGTTTTTAGTTAGGGTATAAGGTGTTTGGGTGTTGGTTGGTTGCGTGAGTTGGTTTTGGATTGCGGTGTTGGTGGGGTTATTGGAGAAAAAGATGTTTGGATGACCAAGGGTTGGGTGGAAATGGTGGTGATAGAAGTGTTTCCCATAAGGTGGGATGGCATGTCATAGGCCAAGTTAATAGGGGTGTAGTGAGATATGGTGTTAAGGTAATGTTGGAGGGCTATGGGGTTGTTATCCAGAAAAGTGAAAAAATTTACATCACCTTGGGCAACTATCTGAGGGATGTTAGGGCTTCTAGAAGGATGGGGATAACTCTCTACATCTGAGAGGTACTCCATGGATGAGGGAGAAGAGGAAGATGGATGATTAGGAGGCGGATCTTGATTTACTTAGTTTCTTAGTTATTTCTTAGTTAAAAGCATGCAGATAAGGGAAAGAGGAAGATATAAGTAATCTCACAATTCAAAAAAAGAGAAGACAAGTAAAATTCAAGGAAATGAAACACACACTAAAGCACATTAAATCCTAAGAATCTTTTTAGTCTCTCTTATGGCTTATGCCTTAATCTTTAATAATTGTGTGACTCAACTTAGCTTGTAGAATAGGTACTAGAAAAGAAGTCTATGGTTGGTTTTAGGTTGTGTTTAGGCTCTTTAAAGGGAACTATGTTGGAAATTATTATGTGGCTTGATATTGGGGCCTATCCCATCACTTCACACACCATAGTAATAAGGGTGTCAATTGTTTATCAAAAATATACTTGTAAACACTAAAAATATACACACCTACAATTATAAATGTCAAAAATACCATTAGACCTACCTACTACCCCCTTGGGACCAACCTACACCAATATGGCCTCACTAAACCCATCTACACTTAGTTTTACCAAGCTAAATGACCCTAACCATCAAGACCCTTTTCTTGTGGACCTTGACCATCGATGGTCAGGGTGATTATTGATGGTTAGGCTTGGGAACCCCTGATCATTGACAGTCAGAACCCACCTCTTAACAAATAACATGTAAACCACTCATGTTATTTTTCTAAATATAACTTGTCTAATTCTACTTGTAAGCCTTTCCATGAAAGAATTATATTTATATGGCCCAATGATACCTTCACTTCCACCTCTTGCTTGTGCCTATAAGAGACAGAGTCTTGGGAGGTTAAATGCATCTATAATAATTATCAGGAGTTTAGGCATTCAAGAGTTTTCTTTTGTAGGTCAATTAACATTATCAAGCATCAAGCCATCTTATTGAGAGCTAACTCATTGTCACCTCTCAACTAAGCTTTGAGGTATCGTTACTCTATTGGAATCAAGCTAGATTTCACTTGTATGGTAATTATGCCAACCACTCACCCAATCAACTTCTAGTAAGACAAGTCCTTGTTTGTTACTATTCACATACTTTTATTCCATTTCACAATTAGCCTAGCCTTTGCCCAACTCCTAGAATTCATCTATGGAATATATTCATTTAGCTATTGATCAAACCTAAAAATATATAGTCAAACACTGATGGTCAGGCTTAACTATTGAAGGCCACCCAACCATCGATGGTCACCTATGGCAGAAAAACTAGTAAGCTAATTTGACCTACTTAACCCAAACCAAATCTAGTTTTTTGTGTTTTTGACCACTCACAAACCTCTTTCATATTTTTTGAACCATACCCCAACCCCTTAGCACTAGTATTAATTATTTTATCACTAATTGTATAATTTATAATCTATTTTCTTAATAAGCATTCTTGTGTTCAGTTTTAATAATCTTATTTAATTGATGTAGGTATATTCTTTCCAATTTTGTGAACTTAATTATTGGAAACATGTGGATTGACACTCCCTAAGGAAGCTCTCACTTCTGGGATCTAGATATCACTATTTAATCCACCTAACTATATGTCTAACAAATAATTTTGTGTTAGTGCTTTCTTATCTATAGGTCTTCTTCCCAAGCCAAAGAAGAGCTCTTCACAATCTTCTAATTCAATGTGTGCACAACCAAATAGGTTTTTCAACCATAATTGTATCAATTTTCTTTTCTCTCTTTCTTTATAACTTAAGTGAAAATTTACATGAAACATTTTGGCATGCCCGATGGGACCTAGAGTCTTTACTCATGTTTTCTTTACATTTGTATGCTCTTCTCTCTATCTATGCACATAATTAAAACTAAAATTTATTATGGGTTTAAAATCAACTTCAATTGCTTGCTTTTAACATTATTTCACTTTGAATTAAAGCACAATAATCTTATCATAGCATCACTTTTATTGCACACACTAGCCAAACCACTTTCATCAATCAAACATCAAAAAAATTTGAGACAAGGCCTGACTAGGATTTCATCACCTAACGGTCACCTTACCAATTCCTGGCAATCCTACTTAGAGTTCATTACCAAGGGGAGAACCAACTTATCTCTTTGCTTGAGTATAAACTCTGGATATCAATATATATTGGCTAAGCACCCAATACCTTTATTACTTTGGGACTGTGAAGTGAGGGGGTAGGCCCCAATACCAAGCCATGTATTAATTCCAATATAGTTTCTTTTGAGCACCTAAACAAACTAAAACCAACCATAGACTACTTTATAGTACCTAATCTACAAGCCAATTTCTATCACACATTCTCATAAACTAAGGCATAAGCCAAAAGAGATATTAAAACTAACCTCTAGGCTTAACGTACTTCATAGTGTGTGTCTTGATTACCTTGATTATTTTCTTATCTTCTTCTTGTTTTAGTGGTGAATTTGTTCTTATTTTCTCTCCCCTTTTTCTTGTATGGTTCTCACTTAGTAGCAGTAAAGAGACCTAGTAGAACATAACCCATCACTTAAATCAACCTCTTCTACCTCCGCATCTATGGAGTACATCTCTGAGGTAGAAGATTCACCTCATCCATTGGGAAGCCCTACTTTTCTTTGGGTATTCACCTAAAGAGACATGAATTTTACCACTTTTTTAGAAAATAATCTATTTGCCCTTTAGCATTATCTTAACACCTTCCCTCACCATATACTGGTTTCAAATCTACCTTAGGATCATCCTTATGGCATGTCATCCTACCTTATGAAGGGTAACCCTATTTTTGTGATCACCACCCAGGCATCTTCATCTACTAACCTCTTTTATGCCATAGCTAAAAACTAACCTATCCAACTAACCACTACCCTTACACCTTTTTCTCTACTAATGACTCCTCTACCTTGGGGACATCCCAACCATTAACTCATCATTCTCCACTTGTTGCTGGAGAACCCACCACTATCACTAACAAACTCTCCTCTATCAAACCTAACCCATCAGTTAATACCCCTTTACAAAACTTAGGGGTATCTATCCCTTCTACTTCACCACCCACTAGCACAAAGGTCACTACCTCACCTCTTGTCACCAAGCCAACTACAACCCATTCCCAATCCATAGGGACTCCTCAGTAGTTACCCATTTCACCCAATCTAGGATATATCCCTAACCCACAAGGGTATGTACCCACTATCTAACCACCATCATCCACCTACCCTACCCAACCTATATCATCCACATTCTAATATGTGGTAGCCTCTCAACCACCAAACAATTACTAATATGTTGTCCAACCTCAACCACAATATCAGCCTTAAAATCCTTTTGGTGCACCACCTCAAAATGACCTAATGAAAATGCTCATGGATAAGATGACCAACCTTGAGTCATCCATTTTAGGGGCTCATAACATCCTATCCTATGATCAAATTTATAATGAACCTATTCATCCTTCTATCCCCATTAGACCTTACCCTCCTCAATGGGAGCTTTTGAAATTTATCAAATTTCAAAGCAAGGATGACCCCCAACAACACCTTAGGGATTTCACTCATGCATGTTACATGATTTCTTATGATTATTCCCTTCTATTTTTAACCTTCCCCATGTCTTTATTTGGCCTAGCACTCAACTGGTATAGTTCCCTCACCAAGCATTCCATCTTTTATTTCACCAACTAGCACAAGTCGTCTTAGATCATTTTTTCATTAACATTTCTAAGAAGGTCTCTATCATAGACCTCTATTATATTAGGAAATTTTATGATGAATCCATTGCCAATTTTTTCATCCATTGGAGAAGCTTGATTAATCATCTTTCATTTTCCCTACCTAAACTTGAACTTATAGAACTTTTTGCTTGATCATGTGCCAAACATATATCTTCTACACAGCATGTCCAAAGATTCAAAACTTTTGATAAGGCTTTTACCATGGTACGTAAGCTATAAAATTGGGCCATACATGAGGGTAAATTAAAGTTAAAAAATAAGAACTCTACCTTCAAGGCAAATGAATCCTCTTCCTCCAAACTAGGCAACCAAGCCAATACTTAAACCAAGACTAGGGGAACCGCAAATGCCATCATCCTTAAAACTGCGCCTCCATCCAATGTTAATCAAAAAAATTCCCCCATTACCTCCAACCAAAATACAAGGAACCCAAACCGAAGCAATAAAAAATAATTCACTCCACTTGGAGAATCTTATACCTCAGTTCTTGAGAAGCTACTAAAAGCTAACCTTATATAATTTCCACCCATCAAACCTCCCCAGTAATTTGATTCCTCTTGTCTAGCACCTTATTGATATAATGAGAATGACCTCTATGAATTTCATTAGGTAATTACATATGATGTCAGTTGATTTAATACTTTCAAGAATGTTGTTCAGAGTCTTATCAATAAAGGGGAACTTGAGTTGGATAATCCTAAAGCCCCTCAAAATCAAGCTCTTGACATCTTCAGGAAACCTTTTCCAACTATGCCACTGTCAAAGCTAAGGATAAATAAGTTGAATATTCTCATAATGCCACATGGTCAATATGGTCCTCAATATGCCTATCATCCAATTTACCTATTGTTCTCTCACTTCATTTATCGATGTGGTAGAGTCACTTTCCCTTCCTTCGAAGGTTCAAACTAAGGAGGTTCCTTTTTCCTTAGCTTTGCTCATAGAGGCTTTAAAATTGGCAAGCACCCATTTATATATCCAACCCAAAAAAATAACCATTCCTAGCCCACTATCTCCCTTAACTATAGACCAAGCCACAACTATGGACATCATGCATAGGGGAGTAATTTTTTCACAAACAAACCCCATGGAGCAGCCACCCAACCCAAACTTACCTCCCTTGCTTGAGGAAATGAATGAGGCTATCAACCCTCCTCCTCAACCCATAGGTGTCTCCTCGACACCTACTACCCTAAAGGCTAGACCAATATATAAACCTTTTTTTAAACTCAATTAAAAGTTATGTATGGCTTCAAAACTAAACATGGATTAAAACACTTTCTAGCAATAGTTAGGGTTTCCCTCCATCAACAAACCTAAACCTTCTGGCATGCCTCTAACCAACTACTCCATCATCTCTCCACCACCTCTTAAACCAATCCAAACTTTTACCAACCTCTCACCTTCTTAGTCAACCAAAATAGCCACCACATCACCAACCAAACCTTTCAAAACTCTTGGTGCCTTCTCTACTTAGAGTTTGGTTCACCCATCCTTGAAAGTAGACTTAACTTCACCCAAGCCTATACCCAGGTCTTGACCCACACCAACCAAGAGGATGAAAACATTAAAGGGCCACATGACTAAGATTCTACCTCCCTCTACCTTTCCCTCTATCTTAGGGCCTCACCCTTCCAATTTGCTTTAAAATTAACCCCCTTTTAACATATGTTACCCACTATAGTTAATTACACCAACCCATTTATTATTTGATGCATTGGTCCTTCCTAGATTACTAAGAGTCAGACCATAAAACTTGGCCACCCTAACTACCAACATACCCAGACCAAAACCATCAACTAGAAACACCACCTTACCCAAACGATCTCTCACCAAACCTATTGCTACCAACATGCCCATCTTACCAACCCAAACCATGATCCTTAAACCTTTCTTACCTCTAGTAGAATAATATATGACCATTCTTCAAAGATTATTGTATACCTCTTGCCTCACATTACCTCCTATCAAACATTTTGATCCTCTTGGTTTGAAGACAACCTGGTACGATGCCTATCAAATCTACTCCTATCATAGGACACCTAGGCATGACATGAAAACTTAAAAATCTCTCCAATCCATTATCCACCAACTCTATGATGAGGATGATCTTTTAGTAGATGACATTTTATTTATTCCTCCACCAATATGCCCAATAGCTAGTCACTAACACATTCTTAATCTCTCACTCTTACCTTAGAGTGATGAAAAATCTACCCAACCCCCCATCACACATTGTCCCTCTATCCATAACAATAATGTGGTCACATAAGGACAATTAAAGGATAAAGAAAATACCCGAGTGTTCATTCCATGGACATACCCACCAACACACCCTAAACCAAACCAGATCCAAACCTCTTTGTTTGTAGTTAAGCCTAAAGTTACCATCTTAGGCACCTCAAAGTCTAACCCCTTTGAATCCATCAGGAGGGTCATTCTTAAACAACTTCACCAAACCCCAACTAAGATGAGCCTCTACGAGCTCATTTTTACCTCACCCTACCATCATCAGGCCATGATAGAGGCTACGTAAGCTATTGAGGTTAGATCAGGAGACTCCCAACCTGTAGAGGCCTTCATAGGCACTCTCTAACTCTCCACCATTTTTACCTTCAAGGACTCAGAGATACCTTCTATCCTTATTAAGGACCCAGATCCCCTTCTTTTTATTACATCCCACATCAACCAAACCCATATTAAATGGGTTGTGATCGATGGAGGAGCCAATATCAACATCATCTCTTCCCATGCCTATCAATAACTCAAGCTATCAAATAATGTCATGTTTGAAACTTTGGCCATCTTTAGATCCTTTAAAAACACTATGACCACTACCTTAAGAATCATCATCCTTCACATTCATCTAGGACCTTGCATGCTCTTTGAAATCTTTTGTGTGGTCAAAGGTGAATTCTAGTACAATGTTTTACTAGGGAGACCTTGGATGTAAGTTATGGGTTATGTACCTTCCACCCTCCATTTTTATGTCAAGTTTTAATATGAAGTTCAAGTTGTTACCCTACAAGTTGACCCTAGCCCTTTTTCAGCATCCAATATGACCTATCGACCTAATGACATTCTCTTACCTCCATCCAAAGCACTACAAACAAACACCACTAAGCCCTTACCCATAGAAGTAGAAGCCATTGCTTCCCCTTCTACTAAGGCATATACTAGTTCATCTATCCCTATAAACTAAATACCCATCATTGATATTTTGGAACCCACATTTTAATGCCTTACCCTTGGATAATACTGCCTCCTCACCCTTGATGCCTTCCAAACTCCCCAAGAATACGAAAGGCTCAACCACCAACTAGGTTATGACCCCAACATTAGAACCATTGCCCCCTAGGGGCCTCCAAGATTTCAAACCCACTTTATCTATGGGGTAATTAATAAGCCACTTAATATTGCCACCACTCCCTCTTTACCTCAACCATTCACCTCTACCTTCTCTTATTTGGACAACCCAGACTTTGCCAAACTATACCTTCACAAGTGTGTCTAGAAGGGATTTGGTTTAGGATGATATGAGCATGGCCCACACACATTGACCTTGATTTAGACCTAAAATCCTCATGAAAATCATGACTTTGGATTCATTCTACCAAATAATAAGAAATCCAAACAAACTACCCCTATCATTGTTGAAGAAGAGACCCCTTCCTCACTAACACCCCCTCCACCGATGGGTGAGGATGAGGACATCATTCCACCTAAATTTTTTTCATCAACATGATTACCCTTATCCCTTTGAATTATAACAAGGAAGGAGAACTTATATCCATCCCTTTAGTCCATCTTCAACTGGTATGAGAAAACTCTCCTACCATTCACACTATCTAGAAAAAAGATGATGATTTTATTATCACTTATCTTGGTGCACCTGATTCCTCCATCCATAAATCCTTACCTCTATAGACCTTAACCATGTTGAATGAAGCCACCAGAGATATTGACATAACCACTCTAAATAACCCCCATGTTGTCAAACTAGGCCAAACTCTCACCCTTGAGGAACTACAAGACTTCTCTACCTTCCTCTAGGACTATAGTATTGCATTCACTTGGTCATATAATGACATACCTAATATTGACCCAACCATTTACACCCATAACATTATGACTAACCATGATTCCAATCCTATTAGATATAAACTTTATCGCATGTATCCTCACGTAGCTCTCTTTATTAAAGAAGAGCTCTAATGCCTCCTTTTTGTCAAATTCATTCAACACATTGATTATCCTCAATGGGTTTTGAACTCATACCTATCACTAAAGCCATAGGGGGACTATGTATCTATGTGGAATTTTGTGACCTTAACCTCACCTACCTAAAGGATGACTTTCCTCCACCTAGCATCAACCAACTTGTTGATCTCACAGTAGGCCATGAGATGTTGTCACTCATGGATGGATTCTTGGGTTATAATTAGATTTTGATTTCCCTTAAAGATCAGCACAAAACTACCTTTATCATATTATGGGGGACTTTTTATTATAGATTCATGCCCTTTAGTCTCAATAATTCTAGTACAACATACCAACATGGCATGACCTATATTTTCCATAACCTTATCCATACAATCATCAAAGACTATGTGGATGACCTTCTCAAAAATTCCAAACCTTGCAATGACCAATTAACCATTCTCAAAATTATCTTTGAGAAACTTATCCATTATCATGTTCACTATAATCCCAAGAAATGTATTTTTAGGGTCTTATAAGGGAAACTTCTAGGCTTCATCATTTCCCTTCAAGGAATCAAGGTTGACCCAACCAAGATCAAAGCCATCCTCGAGATGCTACCTCCAACCAATATTAAGCAACTCCATAATTTTCAAGGGAAACTCTAATCCATTCACTATTTTATCTCCCAACTCTTTAATCAATGTCAACCCTTATACCACCTCTTGAAAAAGGACATCTTTTTTAAGTGGAATTTTGATTATTAAAAGGCCTTTAATACACTCAAAGAGTACCTTCTACCTCTACCTATCTTCACACCTCCTAAGGATGACCAACCTTTATACCTTTATATCTCTTCCACTGACCATTCCCTAGGGGAAATTCTCACCCATCAGGGTAAACACCATCAAGAACAAGCTATCTATTACATTAGTCACACACTTGTTGAGTACAAGACTCAATAGACACATACCAAGAAACTTTACTTGGCTCTAGTCTTTGTGGCCACCAAACTTTTCCGCTACTTTCTTAACCACAAAAAAATTATCATAACTAATACCAACCCACTCAAGTACATGCACTCCAAACCATACCAAAACTAGCATATGGCTAAGTGTCCCATGCTTTTAGTTGAGTTTGAACTTGAGTTTCTCTAGTAGAAATCAATCAAGGGGTAGGTCATTTCCAACCAATTGGTTGATGCACCCCTAAAAAACATCTAACCTCCCCCTCTTGAATTTCCAAATGAGTTAATTACAAGTCTATCTCAAGTAGATTTTTCCAATCATGTAAACATGTTTTTCAATGCTTCCAAATGTTAGTGGGGTGGGGGAGTCAATATCATCCTTATCCCCCTTATCGATGAACCACTTATATTATCATTTAAATTTGACATTAAATACACCAACAATGTGGTCGAGTATGAAGCCCTAGTAATAGGTCTCCAAACTACCTTAGCCTTAGGAGTCAAAACAATCAATATCTTTGGTGACTCCTAACTTGTGGTCAACCAAGTCAATAGAATTTACTAGTGTAAGAATGAAATGATGCAACTATATAGATAACTAGTTAGAGAACTCCTAGCATCATTTGAACACTACCATATTCAAACCACCCCATGATCTACCAACAAGTTTTCCATACCATAGGTTCTCTTGCCTCTCAAATCTTATCAGTACCCTTGGATGCCAAACTATCAGTCATTATCCATTACCTCACCAAACCTTCCTACACCAAATCAGACACTCTAACCATCTTTAGTGTGGAAGATATTCTACCTAACCTTTAGTATCAAAAAATATTTGACTACCTTCACCTTGGCATCATTCCCTCTGGCCTCTCTAGGAATGCCCATCAAGCATTTATTTAGAGCACCTCTTGTTACACCATCATGGGAGGAATTATTTACAAATGTAGTTTTGATGGCCTCTTATTTTGTTGCCTTCATGGTCCAGAAACCTCTCACTCTATCAAGGAGAGACATAAGGGTATCTATGGGGGCCACTTTAGTGGATTCATTATGGCTAAGAATATCATCCACCTAGGCTATTAATAGCCCACCCTTAACCAAGACTATTGTGATTATGTGAAAAAGTGTGTCAAGTGTCAATAACACATTAATTTACATCATGCACCTAGTAATAGTCTTCATATTTGTGTAGACTTTTAGCCCTTTTCATTAAGGGGTTTGGACCTTATCAGTGAAATCAACCCCCACTCTTCACATTGACATCATTCTATCATTACCAAGACTGAATATTTTACCAAATGGTTGGAATCTATTCCTCTTATCTTGATAAAAGATGAAAAGATGGTCAAATTTATCACCCATCATTTCATTTACTATTTCAGTGTTCCTCATAAGATCATCACTGACAATGGCAAATCCTTTAAAAATAAATAAGTTTAGGGCCTTTTTGATGTATTTGGTATTAAACTTATCTTTTCATCACCTTATCACCCATAAGCAAATGGATAAGTTGAAGCCTGTAACAAAACCCTTAATAACATGATTACCAAAATGGTTAATGCCTAGGGTTAGGATTGGCACTTGCACATCCCTTTTGCCTTATGGTCATATCATAATATCATCTGAACCCCTTCAAGTGCTACACCTTTTTTCTCATGTTTTGAGCTGAGTTTGTATTGCCTCTTAAAGTCTAAATACCTTCTCTTCACATATCTTTGCATGATCTTATTTCAGAAAATGACTATCATCAAGAATGTTTAGCTCAACTTGAGATACTTGACAAGCATCATTTGGCCTCCCTTTCCCATCTCCACATCTATCAAGAATGAATCAAACATGCCTATAACAAACACCTAAAATTCCATGAATTCAATGTTTGAGATCTTATTCTCAAGAAAAACCAACATGTAACTAATATGGAGAAAAGCAAAAAGGATAAATTTGCTTTCAATTAGCTTGGACCCTATATCATAATCCATAAGTATGGATCAAGAGCTTATCATTTATCCTCTATCAAAGGCAAACTAGAAATTGAGCCTCTTAATGCTTCACATTTACATCCCTTTTATTATTAAATAGGGATCAAAATCATCATTTGTCTAACTTAAGCTAATCCCTTACAACCACATTCACTTCCATCTTTTTAGGGGAAACTGACTAAAATTGAATCATGTGATTATCCATCACAATTATAACCTAATCTTAAACTTTGGGTACCATGTCTCTATCCATGGCATGATTCTCATAGTACTTCCTATCTCTTTGAGATCAGTTCCTATTATTGTTGTCATCTATACCCCTTTTTTATCGACTTGACCTTCATGTCAACCTAGTTTTGCCTTCATAAAGGTAATCCCTTGAGCATGTATAAGCAATTCTATATCAAGTGAAAATAATATCAAAAGTCATAAACAACCTATGGGTTATTCTTATCATTCATATACTACTCCCTTGAAGGATAACTATTGAAAAATCATCTAAAATTGCCAAACATAAGGTGGACTACTCCTTTGAAGGAAAGCTATCAAAATCATTTAAACTACACACATAAAATTATACCACTCCTTGAAGGATGGCTAAGTAAAGCATTTGTCATAGCTAGTAATTTTTTGGAAGCTTCTCGCATCAATCAACTTTTCCAAACCTAAAACAAAAGCAAGATAACAAAAACCCCCAAGTAAAAACAATAAAATTTTAAAAGCCATAATCATCTCTCATAAATGTAATAATCTTGAAAAGCTACATTTGGCTCTCCTTAGTAGAATTCCCACATCGATTAGTCTACACTTTATATATAAACATAGAATTTTCTATACTAACTCTTTAGAAACCTATCGAAAAGGCATACTAGCATCACTAACAGTTCTAGTTTCAACCATTCTCCCTTCACATATTATGTGCATGGGACTATGAGCTTACTTAACACAATGTGATCAAGATACATGTTTATCAACCTAAACATGCTAATACAAATCATCTGAAAGGCTTCTCTTCACTAAGCTAATCCAACTTTGGGTTTTGGGTTGATCCTTACTAATGAAAAGGTATTGTGTTCCTTTTTCTTATATTTTATCAGTTTATGTGGATATACCTCTGATGATTGTTATCACTTTCCTACACATCTAGTTTGTTACCTACTTACTTCATGTATTTTCATCTTTAACCATATTCACATTCTACCTCTCTGATCATGAAAAAAAAACATCACATCAAAAGCATGAACATTATCAACTATGTCAACAAGCAACACCATCAATCTCTCTATGAACCAAACACAATGTAAACATATCACAATAGACCATAAACATCAACCTATCCATTTACAATTATTCATTCATATGAGCCTATAAGCATATTATTACACCTATATAAGCATAAACCAAATCAATGAGCAAGGCATCATAGCATATACCATTTACCATTCCATCTATATGTCCATAAACAAGGCCATTACATTATCATATAACATACATCCATCAATAACACATCTTATCATATCAATGAATAAAATCACAACATCATAACTATCCTTCTAGCATAACATGCCTAAGCTACTAACTGGAACACTAACATCATACACCACAAGTCAAGAACTAGAAGCCATAACCATAATCATAAATATGAGAACCATATGAACCATAAGCATCCATCATATATATAACATTGAAAACCATACATCATATACATTGAATCATCAAAAAATAATACATGTAACAATGTATCATCTCTCTCAAAAAAATATACATCTCGCTACATAATCATGTAGGTTGATATCAAAATAGTACATCATAATAATGCATCTAAACATAATCATGGGCCTACACCACTACCACTAGCCCCATCTATACCTACACTTGTACCTAGTGGTAATCCCCCAAGGACCCCTACCTAACCCACTATACCAGCCTACTAACTTGGAGTAGCTATCGAGGGGCCACTATTGAAACTATCTTTATACTCTACATATCTCATGGCTTGGGGAAACTAGTCTAGCACCATCACCTCATAATATATGAGTTCTTCTAGGGTGGCTAGGTACCATGATCATGGAAATATCCTTGGTGGCCCTCTTACTGCTACACCTACTCCAACCCTCTATCTCATTAGGTCCCTCTCTTACATGACTATACCTAGGGATGCTTGTGCCTAGTCTCTCTCACCTATAATGGTGGCAAGATGACCCTACAATATGGTGTTTTGGCCCTATATTATGGTCACCTATCCATACAAAACCTATATCTGAGCCTAGGTCATAGCCAATGTTGCCCCTACCTAGCCATCCTCATTGGCTAGATCTATAGCCATTGGCCCTATCCCTTTGTCATCTCCACCCACATCTACCACTACATAGATTAGTTGGTACCAAGACATATAACCATCTATGTACCCTATGTCATCTATAGAGTCCCTAATAGGAATCTAGAACTATTAGAGTAGGCTGAGGCACTGGTAATTAAACCTCTACATCATGCCTCTTATACCATGGATCTAAACCTAATACACCCTATAATAATCCAAACTAGTGATACACCTAATCGAATAGAATCAACTCAACCTCACCCTCTCAGTGGCCCACTATACACTTGTAACTCTACATAGTAAGGGTCTGCCTCTTATAGCCTAGACATATCAAAAACTATAGGTATAGTCTTTGAGTGATGTCTCTAGCTAAATATGCACCTAGGGCACCTCTAAACCAATCAACATCATGTGTTCCACCTCCTACCCCTGATATAACATAGTCATATCTCTATCTCACAAAACTAATAGGGAACTCAAACTATGTGTACCCTACCTACATCAATCCCATTAGCCTCGAAACTTGGATGTGCTCATAAGCCCAATAATGAATAACTAGGCCCATGATGATACCATATCTCTGATGGTGTTTGAATCCCCATAGCTCCCTATAAATCTGAACTAGTAAAATTGAGACCCAACAAACACTATCCTCCCAAGCAAAAACTCCACCAAAACACCTATCAATACATGGGGAAACCTCTCACTACTCAAATTTAGGAGTTCAAATCAAGTAATAAAAATCATCAGCATCATCATCAATCTCTTCTCCTTTGAATATCTCTCATAGAACCCTATGTAGCTAAACCCTCTAAAATGCCACTAGACCTGGTCATTACCATCTCCATATAAATACTCAATATACTCATCTCATTCCTCTTTCTCTATCTGGTAAATTGCCTCACCATGTACTGGGAGTTGAGTGATCCTATGTACATTCATTGGGAGAATAGTCATCTCCCCAATCAGTAGTAAAAAGGTATTAGTAGTAGGATCCCATCTCTTGATGAGTGTTACTATCATCAATGCATCCCTAGGCACATGATAGTAGTGCCTCATCACTTTTATCCCTACTCTTCCATATGTGCCCAATCATCTATAGTCATCCCCTTGAGAAGTGCAAGGAAGATGTGTGGCACATGATCATGCATCTGGATCTGCTCTCAAGCCTATATCCAATTAAAAAGCTTAGCTTAGACCCTAACTAGTCTCATCTACCCTATCTTTTAAACACACCCCTAACCCTAACCTATTTCACTTAACCATAACCAAAACCCATTTACCCCTTGCACCCAACCTATTTTACCAAACTTTAAGCCTAACCACTTATCTTAACCCTAACCATAAACTTTAAACTTGAATACCATACCTAAACCCTAAACACTTTTAAAAACCCTACCCTATCCTAGATAACTATCGATGGTCATACTAACTACCAATTATTGGGGACTCCTAGTTCCTAGGGTGTTAATCATCGATGGTCAGACCTAACCATCAAGGATCACCTATGGGCATTCCATGGTTGGAATGCCTAAAACCCTCAAGGCCCAATATAGTAAATAAAATTGAAATACACTAACCTAAGCACCCTACCCAGCTAACATGCTACCCAATTACCCTACCCACCCTATCAATTTGATAATCTACCCACCAATTTGACTAAAACCTCCAAAAACCCTACCTATGTCATAAAGGCCAAAATAACAATTTTTAGACCTACCCACCCAAGCAAATTCAAAATAGCAAAATCAAACTACACTGCCAATTTAAATGCACCCCATACCTCATTTTCAACCTCCTCCATTGTTTGAGCCCATAAGCAGGTGCCCAACTACGTCTTCATGCTCCCTACATCCTAGACCCACGTAATCACCCATATGCCTTTGGCTAATGAGCAACACCTACCTCAGTAAATACCTTCTTCAAAAAGCACCAAAATCACTAGAGCTTAGTCAAACATAGTGAAATATTAGAAATGACAAAATGACTTTTATTTTTTTACTTTTACCCTTTAGATTTTTGGGGTTTCCCTAACCATCAATGGTCAAGCTAATCATCGATGGTCACCTTCTAGGGACCCTAACCATTGATGGTTAGCAAACCCTTTAAACCCCCAATTATACTTTTTACTTGCAACCTACCAAATCCTAACATAACTACACCAAGCTCTTTCCTACTTTGGAGATGCCTTTCTCCCACCAACCCAACCACCTTATCACCTTATTGTTGGTCCATTTTGGCCCATCTGGTGTGAAATTTAGTGACACTTATTGCTTGGTCCTTTGATCATAGTGAAAACATTTCCATGTTGACCCCTTTTGCATTTTGTGCCACCTCATGCATACCAACCCACTTGTGTCTCACTAGGAGCACTTCCTACCTCAAATACCCATAACACTTGACCCATTTGTGTTTTCCCTAGGAGCACTTCCTACCTTAGATGCCCACTAAAAACATAGAAATCACTTAGGAGACTTGCATTTACAAATGTTCCAAACCACCATGCCTATAGACGGTCATGTAGTTCAGTCATCACTTATCTTTCTTAGTACTAACCCTAATTTTTTACCAGCATTAGAAACCTAGTATATGCATAATCTTATTTATCACTCCTTTTTGTCACATTCTATGCACATATTTACATCTCAAATGCCTGATTTCATATCATTACCTCGTGACTCACCATCTACCATTTATCAAGCATGTACCCACTTTAGCTTCACCTCACCAAATCTTGGTTTGAAGAAAAAACCTTTTCCCACTCTCAGGGTAACCAAACCCTTAAACCATACTTTATTTTTTTATATCTCATTCACATAATCTATACAACAAATAAGGG
Source organism: Torreya grandis (assembly GCA_037957365.1). NCBI lineage: Eukaryota > Viridiplantae > Streptophyta > Pinopsida > Cupressales > Taxaceae > Torreya > Torreya grandis. The sequence continues at coordinate 239,227 of JARHVA010006021.1, forward strand.
CAAAATGTAGATACCAAAAATTTGCACACCTAGGATTCTGAATATCAAAAATACCCCTAGACCTACTTAGGACCCCCATGAGATGAACCTACACCAATTTAGCCTCACCAAACCCATCCATACTTAGTTTCACCAAGTAAAACAACCTTGCCAATTAATATCCTTTTCTTTTGGACCCTAATCATTGATGGTTAGGGTGATCATCGACGGCCAGCCTTGGGAACCCCTGATTGTCGACAGTCAGAATCCACCTCTTAATAAACAACATGCAAACCACCCACATATATTTTCTAAATATAACTTGTCTAATTTTGGTTGTGATCCTTTATATCGATGAATTATATTTAGATGGCCCAGTGACACCTTCACTTTCACCTCTTGTTTATGCTTATAAGAGAGAGAGGCCAAGGAGGTTAAATGCATCTATAATAATTATCAGGAGCTCAAGCATTTACGAGTTTTCTTTTGTAGAAATTAGCATCATCATCATTATCAAGCATCAAGCCATATTATTAAGATATAACTCACCATCACCTCTCAATCAAGATTTTAGGTACCATTACTCTACTAAAATCAAGCCAAATTTCACCCATAGGCTAACTATGCCAACCACTCACCCAATCAACTTTTGGTAAGATAAGTGCTTGTTTATTACTATTCATGTAATTTATTCCATTTTGTAATTAGCATATCCTTTTCCCAAATCTTATAATTCACCTATGGAATCCCATCATTTAGCTATTGATCAAACCCATAAATACACAGTCAACCATCGATGGTCAGGAATAACTATCAATGGTCACCCCAACTATTGACGGTCACCTATGGTATAAAAACTAGAAATCTAATTTGACCTACCCAACCCTATCTAAATCTAGTTTTTTATGTTTTTAACCACTCATAGACCTCTTTCAAAAATTTTGAAGCATACCCCAACCACTTAGCACTAGTATTAATTAGTTTATCATTAATTTGATCATTTCTAGTCTATTTTCTTAATAAGAATTCTTGTGTTCAGTTTTAGTAATCTTCTTTAATTGATTTAGGTACCTTCTTTCTAGTTTTATGAACTTAATGTTTTGAAATGTGTGCATTGATAGCCCCTAAAGAAGCTCTCATTTCTAGGATTTAGCTATCTCTAGGCAATCCACACAACTATTTACCTAACAAACAAGTTTGCTTTAATGCTTTCTTATATGCAGGTCTTCCTCTCAAGCCAAAGAAGAGCTCTTCACAATATTTTAATTTAGTGCATGCACAACCAAATAATTTTTTCAACTATATCAGTATCGATTTTCTTTTTTCTTTTTCTTTAGAACTTAAGTGAAAATTTACATGAAATAATACCAATTTCTAGAGATTATACTCAGCCAACAAACTAATTTGGTTCTCCCCTTAGTGATGAAATCCAAGTAAGATAGTCGAGAAAGGTGACCTCTAAATCATGAAATCTCAGTTGGGTCATATGTCAATGTTTTTATGCTTTATTAGGTATAAGTGGTTGGTTCTATGTGTGTGATAAGAGTGAAGATATGATTAATTCACTTGACTAATTAAGCTTTGTGATCTAAAACAAGCAAGAAATAATTGTTTGCAATCAATTTTAAGCCCAAACTAAAATTTTGATTTTGTTGTATGAGTACAAGATAAGAAAAAGAAGCACCTAGATGTAACTATAAACCCAAGAACAGACTCAAGGGTCCCATTGGAAATGCTAGAATGTTTCATATAAATTTTTCTTTATTTATTAGAAGAAAGTTGTAAAACTTAAAAGGATGGTCAAGTTAGTAGAACTTGGATTTGGTTTTGTTCTTGTGATCCAGATGGTTTTAGATACTCCTCTTTGGCTTGGAAAGAATGAACTATAGATAATAAATCATTAAATAAATGATCAATTAGTTAGATAATAGGGTGGATTACCTAGTGAGATAGATCCAAGAAATACAAGATCCCTTGGAGGCTGTCAATCCATACTTTTTAAACAATCAAGTTCTGGAAATGAAAGATAAATTACTTGCATGAATAATAAAATATACTAGAATAAAATATAAAAAATTATTGAAAGAGATGCATTTACATAATTATATTAATAAATTATTAGATATTAATGCTAAATGAATTAGATGGAGCTCAAAAAATAGGGTGATGTTATATGATCAGGCAGAAAGTTAGAAAGTAGGAATTGGTTGGGCCCTTATGGGTAGAATTAACTTGTTGGAATTATCACACAGTGACTATAGATGGTTAGATGAACCATCAGTGATTAGGTAACAATCGATGATTGGGTGACCATCGATGGTTAGGGGTAACTGTCAGCAATTAAGTGACTATCGATGGTTATTATCATATTTGGCTCAGGTAAGGGTAGGTCTAGTTGGGAAGGTTTTTAAGTGATTATAGGAGGTGGGTTTAGGCTCGAGACTAGTTATGAGAAAGAAACAAAGGAATTAATTACTAAAAATAGCTACTTATCTATATTGCTTGAAGAATGTTGAGGTGAGTGGCTGAGAACCTATTATGGATCCTAGATCAATTCTGGCATAGTGTCAGTGTCTTAGCTATGATTGATGAATTAAAGTGCTTGTACTCTATGTCATACTCATTAGAATATTTCTTGGATTCATCAAAAGAAGACCTAAAAAATAATTTTTGATATAAGAAACTCTGATAATTTGTTGATCCTCCTTAATGATTCTTGATTTCCCTTTGTCCTCCTCTCTTTTTATAGAATGAAGGGAGAGGTGAAACAATAAGTTTAAATAAGGTCTCAATAGTTCATCTAATTTTAGTCTTAACATGCATAATTATGTGAGTGGCTAAGAATAAAAAATTAAGGTGGAGTTGAGCTAGATTTAACTCTTAAAGTGGTTTAAAGTTTGACCATCGATGGTCAAGTATAACCATCAGAGGGTAGGGGTTGACCATTGGTGGTCGATAGCTCAAAGTTATAATGGTCAGAGTTAGTTAAGGTGACTTAGTTTTGGTAGCTGAAAGGTTATGAAGTGGTTTTGAGGGAGTCTAGGGGTGGTCTAGGGGTTGGTACAACATCTAGAATTGTAGTGTGTAGATTTTTAGTGTCCACATAAGGATGATTATTTTTTGTTCTTGCCTTTTAGTAGCTTCATCTATTCTAGGGTATTCATATATTTGTATTCAAAAGTGACTTTCTCATCTTCTTCTTCTGAGCTATCTCCACCAAAGATATCTCTACATAAAGAACATTCACCTTCATCATCATTAAAACCATGAATAATGTCTCATTATTATCATCATGAGATGAATCATCATTGTCAGATGTGTTTCCTTCTTCCCTAGTAGTGAGTTACTATCTTCTTCATGGTAAAGACTATTAATACCTTTGTGTGACTTCTTCTTGCCATTTCTCCTATTAATTAACTTTTTTTACTTTTTAGGACCCTCATATTTCTTGTACTCATCCTTATGAGATTCCTTATGAGCTTCCTTGTGTTAATACTTGCCTCTATTTGAATAATTAGATACAAAATAACCAACTTTATCACATGAAAAACATTTAAAAGGAAGCTTCCCTTCATACTTACCTAATCCTACATTCAATTTTCTTGAAATCATGGTTTCAAGTCGATCTTTATTAAGATCAAAGTCTTCAAGACTTAACTTGCTCTTCTTTCCTTTTGTCTCCTTGATCACCTTGAAGGTTACTTCCTTCTTTGGTGGTTTGTCCTCATTGACTCTAATCTCATAGGCAGTAAGGAAGCCATTCAATTCATCCATATTCATCTTGGTATGATCATTACTTTCTCCTAAAATATAAATTTTAGAGTCAACCTTGAGAGTGAGAAACCTTAATACATTTTTTACTACAATAGCTTCTTCAATCTCCTCTCCACAACCTCTGATCATGTTCACCACCTCATCAACCCTTAGAAAATAGGATTCTATAGCATCTTCTTCCTTCATTTTGATACCTTCAAATTACTTTTTATAAGTCTATAATTTATCCAATTTGACCTTTGAATCTCCTTTATAGATGAGCTATAATTTATCCCATATTTCCTTCGAAAACTTGTAATGGATTACCTTGGTGAACCTAGCCTCTGACAGGCCACAAATGATAGCATTCATAACTTTAGATTTTTTCTCACTCAACTTCTTGTCAGCTACACTAGTTGAAGAAGTAGGAGGTATAGAATACACATCCACAATAGATTTTCAAATATCAAAACCTAGAGACATGATGTAGGTCTTCATCCTTTCACTCCAAAAATAATAGTTGGAACCATTAAACAAAGATCCTTGTTTAGTAGAGAAACCACCTTGGATTTGATGACTATCCATTATACCTTTGATCACCTTCAATAGGTTAAACTTTATAAATAAGGTATGGCTCTAATACTAATTGTTATAGGTACAATCACTGAGGGGGGTAAATTAATGATGCAAGTAATTCAATTCCAATTTCAAAAAAAAATCAAACTCTCAACCACATAATGTTATATCAACACTCATAACACATGGATTATGTGGTAAACCCTCATGGGGAATAAAAAACACTCTCAAGTTTTCAAATAAGTAGAATACAATCCTATTAAATATTCACAAAAATGAGACTTTAGTGAAGCACCTACTTCACAAGGAGAACCAACCCCTAAGCATGAACAAGCACCCACTTGTTCTAGATGTTGAGCACCCACACAACACCTTATGATATCAAAACTTATACATATATATATATATATATATATATATATATATATATATATATATATATATATATATATATTTGATTTATTTTCAATCTAATGGATAAATAGTGAATAACAACTCTCTTCAACCCTTAACACTCTCTTAAACCTTCACATACAAGTAGCGCATCCAAAACACCCTTTTAAATCACTTTGCACTTCTTCGCTCATATTAAATCTTCAACCCTACAATAAAACTATTATAACATCAAAAATATGACCTATAGGTCATGCACATATTCCTTAACATGATCTTATCTTCAATATATCTACCAAGCACACTCATACTTTACTATTCTTCACATATATACACTAGAAACCTTCAGCTTTGTTTATGCTTTTTATAGAGCCTTCATGAACATCACCTTATTAGTTTTCCATTTGACATGAATTAACCCTTAATTCTTCTATTATACTTTAAATAGTATCAACATAATCCACATAGGTCTAACATAGCTTTTATAGACCACCCTTATGCATAAACACCTTTCAATTAGGCATAAGAAGCCCTTATAGGTCCATGGAGACCTGTTCATCTTTTTAGCACTTCACCAAGAAAAAATAGGAGAATAATACCTCTTAAAATTGTATATTTCCATGCCACATGACCCTTAATACACCCTCAACTAATTGCATTCATCACTACACACCTCATCTTATGCAAAACCTATCAAACATTTGCCTTCTACAGGAAACCACCATGAACGAACCAAAACTCAACATGTAAACAATTTTCATACTAAATATGTATTTTTCAAACCTCCAAAATCCATAAATATTATATTTATGTAGTATAGAGCATTCTCCAATATATAATTTACCTTTAAACATCCAAACACTATCAATAAAAACTTAAAAATCCTTCTCATGTCATTTACAGAAGAAGGTCAAACCCTTAATCAACTTTGGACCACAATAAATGTAGGTGTATGACTATTCAAACCTCCAAATCATTTTTATTATATTTCCCTTGAAGTTATATACCACTTTTTTTATACTACCATAAAATTCATCTGACATCAAAAGTTATGGGTAAAACTGTAGACACTATAAAACTACACACTTACAGTTTTCGATGACTAAATGCCTTAGGATCCCCTAAAACTTATTAAACCTTCCCAAAACCCCCCTTAACCTAACCAAATCATTATTCTCCTAGTTATATAATATCATTCAAAATCACTATTCAAAATTACTATTCACCATCACTATTCACTATGGGACCCACTAGCACTATTCAGATGACATAGCATATGACATGGCAAGTGACATGGCTCAAGAGTGATGTGAATTGATGTGGGACACCATACCCCACTTGGTATCATTTCCCAAAGTTCCTAATGACCTAATTTTAGCATCATAAAGTTCCTCTTTAAAATGTGGTGAATTTCCCCTTACGGGGTCATCATTCAACATATATTTTGTCTTCCCACATGAAATTAGACTTTGATAGAGATACCTACCTCTTTAAGACTTTGAGAAAGACAAAGGGCACCCATTTTTGACTTCTTATCCGAAATTGGAGACTCTCCAACCTAAATGGGAATCTTTCATAACCTCACCTTAGACTTTTCATCCCCCACATGGAAAATGGTGCCATATTTGTTGTGCCACCACTTTAAGTGCTTGTGTGAAAGCAAGAAAATATATGGAGAAGAATTTAAGCCTCATTCAAACCCATGTGCATAATTATCCATTAAAAGTTGGATTTATGAGCAAATATGAACACTTTTAAACCCAAATGGGAATCTTCCACAACCTTACTTTGGACTTTTCATCACTCACATAGAAAATGGTGCCAAATTTGGTATGCCACCCCTTTAAGTGCTTGTGTGAAAGCAAGAAAGTATGGGGAGAAGTCTTTGGTCTCGTTTAAACCCATGTGCATTATTATCATTCAAAATTGTATTTATGTGCAAGGTGGGAGACACACCAACCCAAATTGGAGACTTACGATCAAGGTTAGAATCCTAACAACCTAATCCTTAACTTATTTATGAGCCCCACTTAGAAAAATTCAAATTGCTTCACTATTACACTCTTTTGGCATGTTTACCAACATCAAATGCTATAAATACCCCCCCTCTCCTTCACCAAATGTTAAGTTGGAAGTTAGTATTTGGTTATCAATATTTTTTTTAGGTTTGTGAAGAAGGTTATCATCTTGGAGGTCATCATCATTTTAGAGGTCATCATCATCTTGGAAGAATAAAGAGCCAAAGCATCATAGTTCTACCAAATTTTTGCCAAATTTGCTTCAACAACATCAACACCAACATCTTCATCAACATTTTTCTTCAAGCTTGGAAGGTAACCTTAGTTTTATTTATTACACTTTTAATTTCTTATCCCTCTTATCCTATTCTTTCTTAACTTCTAAACCCACCCTTTGGCCTTCTTCTTCTATTGGCCTCCATATCTTTTTCCCTTAGCCTCTTCATTTTCCTTTCCCCTTTATCCATTTACCTCTTCTCCCATTTCCCTCTTTAACATCTTCACTCTCTTTATCCCCTTACCCTTTTTCCCGCTTAATATTTTTTTTCCTTATCCTTTCCATCCCTCACCCCTTAAACCTTTGCCATATCAACCATTTTCCAACCCCAACCACATCACTCTTTTGACCCTCGCCATTTCACCAAACTAAGAACCAAAACCTTTCTTTTAACTATTTTTTAGCAATTTTAATTATTCAAACTATTTGCTTTAGTTTAATCATCTTAGCAAAGCATTGAGTTTTAATTAATTAAAATTGGGTTATTTACTATATTTAATTTTAGTTTTTTGTTTTAAATACATGTTTCCTTCATTTTTATCTATCAAACTTAAGTGTTAAAAGTAGATGGATTGACAACCTCCTAGAAAGCTTTCACTTCTAGGATCTAGCTCACACTAGGCAATCCACCCATCTAGTTGTCTAACAAACAAGTTTCTTTTAGTGTTTTCTTATTTTTAGGTCATCCTCCCAAGCCAAAGAGGAGCTTTCCACAATCATCTAGATTTCATGCATGCACATTCAATAGGTTTTTCTACACACCCTATTCCTAGTTTCTTTCATTTCAAAAAAATTAACAAAATCAAATAAATTGAGAGAAACAAAAACAATGAGGACTAGTTTTCCTTTTTAAATTCAAATATTTAAATTCCAACAGTCACTTTTTAATGCAAATTGACTATGAAAACTAGTGAAATATACCTAAGAGACCAGCTTTGCACTGCAAAAAATTTTTCTAGACCTCATATCAAGACCTAAAATTTTAAAAACATGATCTAGGCATAAATATCAAAAAACCCATATGACCATTTTCTTCTAACACCTCCACATATGTGAATGTTGATGTCATCAATATACTTACTCAGGAAGATCTACCAAGTTGACTAGGATAACCTCAACCTTCACAAGACTATTATAATGAATTCATTTAACTTCCATAAGTAACCCAAGAACCCTTTAGCCCTAATATTACCACTCAAACATGGCCAACACTTCACTAACATCCATCACTTTGCCTAACCAAGCAAACATATCAGGGTCCATGCATGATCATTAAGGCACACTTTGTCATTAAGAACCATGCATACATATTAACTCATGGAAATTCCTGTCCACCTTAGGAAATTATTAACAAAATCACAACATCATAGTCAAGGCATGACACATAAAAGGTTTGAATATTTTATCCATGATCACCCTTTCCATCATAAAATGTGAACTTAGATTTAACAAATCTAGTTGGCAAAGGATGCAAAGAGATTTAAAGTGAAAGAGGGTTATGCAACACATCTTGTGAATCTATATCATGATAGTATTTTAAATATTTTTGTTTAATGTTTTTAATCATGTCTTCCAAGATTTTATAACTTAAAGGAATGATTAAACTATAGTCCCAATGGGAGTTAGATTAGCAAGTTGAGTAGTCACCAAATGGGATTAAAACATATTTTGAGGAGTAATAGGCATCGAAACAAGTATTTGTGTTGAAATAATGATTTTTTACATAATAGATGTATTAATAGTAGTTTCATGGAATAAACGTTTAAAAATATAATCCATTCCCCCATTAGATATATTTAGTTTTAGTGTATTCAAGGGGAGAGATGTGTCCACTAAAGTTTTGGAATGTTTAGCTTCAAACATAGTTTTTAAGACCTTATGAAAATATTTAGGATTTTGTCAAATGTGTTCATGAAGCAATGTAATTTCATGCACTTTACCATGGTCTATTTTATCATTTTCATTTGTTTCAAGTTTTTAATTATTAGAATCTTCTTCTATGATAACCCTATTAGTATTTTGTTCATTATCCACATGGGTATCATCATGATCCAAGGTATGAGATACCTTATTGGTTTGAGACATCTTGGATGGCTAGAGGGGAAGCTAAATATGTTCAATAGTCACACCCCCCATTCTATGGATATGTCTAGGTTGCATAAAAAATAGTACAAATAACAAATTAAAAAGAATAACAATCTGAAACCCTAGATGGTTTAAAACCTTAGGAATCAAAAAAATTGCATTCACATAGGTCAAGTTCACCAAATTTTTAACCCTAAAATTAACTATGAAGGTTATTTTCACTTTAGGTTTAGGGTTAAGAATATAAAAATGAAATTGTACAAGGTTAATAATCAAATCTATAGTAGGCCAATTAAATGTTAAACTTAGATATAAATGTACACTAAATTTATTATGTTGAGATAGTCTAAATATAGAAAATAAAACTAGGATAGATATAAAAATTACAAAGAAGAGAATTAATTATCTTATTCTAATGTTAATTTAGTTCTAGATTTAGAACAGTTTGAAAGTAGATAGGAAGATATTTCTAGAAAAGTTGTTAGATTCTAGATCTGGTGCCTTTGGCTATCTAGATAATTACATCAACCTTAGATGGTTGCATTGATGCTACTATCTAAGTCTAAATATAGTGTCCTATATGAAATATATAGTGAAATAGGATGTAACCACATGGATGCTTTTGGGTTTGGATTCACCTTCATTCTAGTGCATTCAAATCTAGGTCATGGATAATCACTCGTTATGAAATGGCAAAACCCTAGCTTTCCATCTTCAATGTGACCTTTGGAAAAAATGGTTTAGTGGTAATATGGTGTTGATCTGACCCCAATGACCTCACTATCAAAGGGTGCCACCTACATATCCAATAATCTGAATAGGGCCTTAGACTGATGTGTTTCTCCCCTACGTTTTGACTTGTGTGTGAATAATGCAACATGTGTAAAGCAAATAAACCAATGACTTATCTTGTAACTTGGAAAATCAAGTTCTTATATTATTCCTTTAGTAATTCATACATGTATATGTGTTATACCTATGACTGATATCAAAATAAATAAGTTTTTAATCAATTAAATACTTGATATAATGCTTTTTGATAAGTTCCTTGGTCTCTTTGGTATCTTTTAGGTGTCATAAGTGAGGAATGAATGAGGGTTGATATTATATGTATACCAATTCTATCAGAAGATAACTCACATTAAAACACTAAGGCCAACCATTATAATATGTTTTATTTGAAAATTGGATAACTTTAGTTTGACACTTATGTCAGGGCAAGACAACAATGTCAACGCTACTGTCTATCCCAAATGTTAGTGTCTAAGGAGTAGAAAAAGGTATAGGCTTAAAACTTTTAGAGGTGTAAGATAAGTAATTTTTAAGCATTCTAGTCAATATAATTATTTTGTGTCATCAATATAATATTGATAGGACTAATATATAGTAAAAGGGGAACAAGATAGATCATATGTGAGGCTTGTAGAAGCAAGAAGAGTGTAGAACTAAGAGGAACAACCAAGGTCTGAGTCTATCAAGTGTACAATACTAAGATGATACATAATTACAAAATATCATCCATAGAAAGTTCAAATGAAATTAGTTGGAACCATTCATAGTTACATAAAATTTGGGGAAAGGTGTATACCACATTACTACACTTGAAGTAAAAATTTGAAAATGTCCAATGAACATCATGCACGTGCATAAATATATCACATGATAACTCTTCAAAAACATTCAATAATACAAAAAACACTTTCAACATAAAATATGTTCTATTGGCTCCTTGGCATCTATGTCTTAGTTCCATATTAGTAAATGACATATCATTTACTCCTGCATACACATTATGTCACACTTCTACTTGAGTATGACACATGCATACACAAATACATGATCTATTACTATTTTATATGTTGGGCCTTTCCTCTACTCATGTCATATATACATTCAAGGATTTCACATCTATGATCACAACCCTCACATGTTATATCATTCTATGGTCACTCCACATTATCATGTTTTGAGCTCATATATGTACTTACATATGCCTTTATCCATGATTATATATTACACAAGGTATTTGATATGTTATGCACTTAACATTTTTTTCTAACACATTTGATTTATTAGCTACTATGACATGTTATGTTGGTTACTTATGCTTTCCTTTATGAACTTCCATGAGTGTCTTGCCTTGTTATTGTCTTATCTATTCAAGAATTTGAATGTGCTCCTTTGTTTGTATCCCATATGGCTATGTATACTTTCTTTGACATTTGAATATGTCATTATTTTTTGTATGGACATTTGAATATGTCATCCTTACTTTTATGGACATTTGACTAAGTCATGTCCCTTTGATTGGGTGACATTTGAACATGCCCCTTATTTGTGGTCTCCTAATACCAATGTATGTTGACTTGATACTAAGTGCACTTGTGTGTGTACTTGATTTGATTATTAATATTATACCATTATTATATATGCATTTCCATTATCCTTATCATGTATCTTAGTCCTTCATGTGATCATACTGTTGTATGTGTTTTAATGTTATGTCTACTTAGACATGTTGTATATGTTACATGGTTCCATTCATAGATTATACAATTGTCTTATTCTTTGTAGGTGAGGTAACTAAAAAAAATTATTCTTAAATCACCTTAAATGGGGGGAATATTAGTGGGGGCATATCATAGAGGCATATTCTCCACATTTGGCATAATTTTTAGATTTGATGGGGGCATGCTTTGGAAGCATGTTCTCCACATTCATTTAGTATTTTGTAATTATATAAATTTTTAGATTCATTGAGGGAATGTCATATAGGCATGGATTCTACACATTCACAATTTTATATTCAGTGGGGGAATGCTTTAGAATCATGTTCTCCACACTTATTCACTATTTAGGATCTTTGGATTCAGTGGGGGTATGTTTGGAAACATGTCCCCTACATTGGCACTTATTCTAGTTTTTAGATTTATCCATATATAATGGGGACATGCTTTGAAATAAAGTTCTCCACATTTAAATAGTTTATAAATTGGCCAAAACACATAATTATATGATTTAAATTCATAGTTATTGTAAAATTATATACATTGATACCATTATTACACATAATTTCAGCATGAGACATATCTAAAGTGCATATACTATGAAATGTGCACCTAATATTTATAAATCTAAATTAGTTTCAAATTTCAAAACACTCTATGGTACTATCATCATCCATTAGGATATACTTTTACACACTGATACCCTAATTGTACTTTTATGGACTATATTGAGCCAATCTATTACAATAGTTGGTTGACTTTTGGTATGGTTTTGGTGATTAAATCACTCAATCTTGCAATTTTTTTAGGTTGGAATTGATTGTATAATCCAAACTTATAAATTTGATAATATGAGTTGACTTTTTTCACTCATGCTCATTAAGTTACAAGTATGATTGGTTTGCACAGTTTAGCTAATCTTAATGGTTGAGTGACAACTCACCTATTCTAAAAATTTGGGGGAATGTGCCTTATAATATGTCTCTATATCTACTTAGATATATGTACTTTATAGATTCATATATATTTGTATTTATCTTATTTTTAGAGCTTTACAATGATACATCTTTCAAATCAACTTGCCAATAGGCAAGGTGGTTACATCGATACATAGATGTACTCCTAAACTTTGCTCTTTTAATTGCAATATTTTCAATTAATTTCAATTCTAGATTATATACACTAATTATGTGTTGTAACATGATCTTGGTTGTAGTTTAATCACTAAAAATTTACTTAAGTTGGGCTCATGCAAATATAAGGTGTGTTACACATACCCAAGTATGCATTCCTTTCCTTTAAACTAGTAATTTCATTACTAGATTAAGGGAGGGAATGTAAACACAATTTTATAGATTATATAGCACCTCAGTCTTGTACACTTGAAAAACTCAAACCTTGGTTATTCCTCTTAGTTCTAGATCTTTCTAAATTTTTGAAGCCTCGTATCTACTCTATCTTGTGCCCCTATCCTATCTCTTAGTCCAACCAATATTATGTTGATGACCCAAATCTTCTATCTTTCTTAGAATGCTTAAAACCTACTTATCTTCCACCTTGACAAGTTTTAGGTATTTACGTTTCTACTCCATGGACACTAACACCTGGGATAGACACTTGATCCAATGCAAGTATCTAATGCCCTAAAATCATCTAATTTCCAAATGAACTGTATCCTAATGGTTGGCCTAAGTGATTTAATGAGAGTTATTTATCCAAAGGGATTTATATAAATACACTACTAACACTCATTCATTCCTCACATAGATTTCATACCAAAGAGAATTAAAAAGAGAGTTAAATTGAGCAAAGCTTCCCTATTTATTCATATTTCCATATCAGTCTTAAGGACTACACATCCATAGGTCTGAATTACTAAAGGATCAATCTAAGAGAATAATTTGCCAAGTTACAAGTTAGGTCACTATTTAACTTGGTTTTCACATATTACATGATTTACACACAAGCCAACACATAGGGGAGAACTACATAAATTTGAGGTACTCTTCAGAGCATTGGCTATACAAGCAATGCTTATTGATAAAGAGGTCTTTGCGGTCAGCTTGACACTATGTGCCCACTAACCCATATTTCTCCAAGGTTACTATGAAGATGAAGAATTGGGTTTTTTTAAATTCATTAGGAGTGATAGTCCATGACCTAGATATTAATGTACTAGAGTAAATGTGAAGTCAAACCTAGAAGCATCTAGGTGGTCACATCATTTTCCAATAGGTATTCCATATAGGACACTTATGTTGAGTTTAGACAATAGTGTTAATGCAACCATCCCATGGTGATTTTAGTGTTTATGGCTCTAAAAACATTAAATCCAAAATTTGATGACTATTATAGAACCATCTTCCATTTTGTTTCCTACATGTTCTAGATCCAAAACTGCATTATGATCAGAACAAGCTAAGTACATTACTTAGTTATTATTTTTATACTTAGCATAGTCATACTTACTATTTTTAGCCTATCTCAGTTAATAAATTCAATGTATGTTTTTATGTGATTTTAGAACTCAATTGGCCTATTATATATTTGATCATCACCAGTGTGCATTTTCATTTATACAATATTAACCTACCTACCAAAGAAGGATCCAAATCTAATTTAGGGTTAAACATTATCTTATGCCTTTCATATCTAGGTGCATAGATTAATTTTGATTAAAATCCAAAAAACATATATCACATTTTAATCAAGAAGAACCAAAAAATAAATGATAAAGAGAAAACTACCTTTGGTCATCAAGTAAACCAAAACCAAGCCAACGTTGACGCTACCTCTCAAAATCCAAATCTTAATGTTATATGTGTCACTCCAAGAAAATAAAAATCAACTCTAACAAATCAAACTAACCAAGATCAAAAACTTGTCATCCTTGATGAATTCAATAGCGTAGCCAAAAGTTGGCAGGCCTAATTGCCCATATCCACCAAAAATAATATAATCAAAATTAGATGTACAATCAATAATCCCATTAGAAATCAACTATCAAATAATCAATAAAAATCAAGATTTTATGCCATCCCAATCCAACCAAAATCCATCAGCACCAATTCAGGGTATGACATCCACTCAGGAATGGCAAGCTATGAGAGATTCTCTTCAAGGACTGCAAATAGGAAACCAAAGTAAGAAGTATAATTTTGAATAACTTTTCCCTTATTCATTTGACAAAAATATGCTAAAGGTCCCATTTCCCACTAATTTTAAACTTCTTAAATTTGGAAAACACAAAATAAAGGGTGATCCATTAGAACATTTCAAGGAATTATTTATGGAATGTCAAGAGGTTTCTTATAATGACATTTATCTAATCTGACTGTTCCTTAGAAACATCAGTAGATAAGTCCTAGAGTGATTCTTACACCTACCAAAAGGACCTATAACCATGTTTTCTAACTTATAAGAATGATTTGTGAGACATTTCTCTTAAAATTTTAAACATTAATTTTTTATGATGGACCTTTGCAATTATAAACAATGAAATGTGGAGAGTTTATCCTCATTTTATAAACATGGAGGGGTATAACTAGCAAATTCCCCTACACTATTCTTGAGAATCAATTGGTCAGTATATTTATGGTAAACCTAAATTAGGAAATGGACATCCACTTACAAGTAAACTTCACCATAACTTTTGATGAAATCATTGAGAAGGGTGTCCAAATAAAGAAAGACCTTATTTCAAAAGGATTGGTGAAATTATTTTCCAAATACTCTCAAAATCATAATCAAACACAACCTAAAAATCCCAATTTTTTTAGTAAAAACAAGAATATATTTGGTGATGGAGTGACTAAATCCCAACATGTCAAAAGACTCTGATCGTCAACCTTCAGAGGGATTAGTCCAAGCAATAATACCAACAATGGACCTATACACCTCTCTAAGAGCATTTGGAAGTTATTTTCCACAAAAGTTTTGCAACTAACATGATTATGTATCTATAGACAGAGCCCTTTGATGAAAATAAACCTAAGCCAAAATGGTACAAAGAAGATGAATACTATAATTTTCATAGGATCATCAGGCATTCTACGAACAAGTGCATGAAGCTTAAAAACCATGTTCAATAATTTCTAGATCATGGTGAGATTGAATTATATAATGATGCTTTGACATCCAAGAATAAGCAAATAAGAATATTCAAGGATCCATTTCCTAAACAT
Organism: Torreya grandis; assembly: GCA_037957365.1. Classification (NCBI taxonomy): domain Eukaryota; kingdom Viridiplantae; phylum Streptophyta; class Pinopsida; order Cupressales; family Taxaceae; genus Torreya; species Torreya grandis. The sequence continues at coordinate 254,999 of JARHVA010006021.1, forward strand.
GATCAAAATAATATGTAACAAACTCAAGGTTTGAATCAATGTCAAAACACTTATGATGACCACATTAATTATCATAGAGCCCAATCTAACTATGACATTGTTATTGGTCAAATCAATGATCATCACATTTTCAGTATCAAAATCAAATCTTGAGATTGTGTTATCACTAATCAATGCTCCAAGGTCACCATCAAAGGTCCCTCTATTCAAAAACCTTCCACATCTACTCTTGGAGGATGATATGACTTTATTGAATAACTAGAGAAGAATCCTACTCAAATATTCATCTTGGATCTCCTTAAGACATTCATTATTCATAAAGACATATTGTATAAATTCCTTCAATAGTTTAAGGTTTATACTAACATTGATCCTTCATAATCACAAGATTTTGAAGGACATTTTCCTTGGTCTAATAACTCACATTTGAACACAATGACCTTCCTCTAACATGACCATCCCATAATCTTCCACTCTACATCAAGGCATGCATTACCAAGCATAGAGTCAAATTGGTATTCATAGACAATAGTGAATGAATGGACATTTTCACATTGAAATTGGTCAAGCACCTTGGGTATTGTAAATCAACATCGGACTCCAACACTAACACTATCAAAGAATAAGATAATGTAGACTGAGAATCAACTATTAGCATCCACTTTCCCATCATGTTTGGGCCTATCACATACCAAACCATCCTCCACATATTTGACCTCGACTTACCATATAACATCCTCTTGGGATGCCCATGGATTCATTATATGGATGTCATTCTCTCCACTTTCCATCAATGCATCAAGTTACCACACTATGGTATTATGGTTAGCATCCTTGTTGACCCATAACCATTCTAATATCATAAAATGTTGGAGGGACAGTACCAAAAAACAAATCATTGTCTTATCATGGAACGTGTCTCTAATAAAGGTAAGCTTGTTACACCAAAAGTTTTTAAATCATTCTCTTATATTCATCTAGTTGATCTACCATACACTTTTAAATATATGCCTCCCTAATCTATATCACACTTGAAAATCATAGATAAGGGTTGTGGGGAATATGATATTCGAAATGCCTTTCATTTTTAAAAACTCTCCACTTCCCCTAAGATTCATAATAGGTGTAGACATCTAATTCCTATTATTATAGTGACAAGATTGCAAATCTGAATGACTTTTTGTAATAACACACAAACTAGACCAAAATCACCAAAACACTATAATTTGGTCACACATGTCATGTACATATGCCAATTCATGTCCATGTATCCTTGATTGGGCTAATGCATTTTATAGAATTGTTATCTTCTCCTAATTCACTTAGAGTCAAATTGAGATTAAAAAAATGATATTATGGGCCACTGAAATATTCTAATTTATCCACACATGTCATGTGCATGTTCCAATTCGTGTCTATACTACCCCAATTATGGTATTAACCTATACACACAATTGAAACCTTCCTCTAATTCAACTCTAGTCAAATTATGACTAAGTAAATTGACATTTTTTACCATTTTGATTAAACAAGTGACCATTTTTCAAGAATTAAAAAAAGACTATGTAAAATAATTAAGCAAAGTAAATTAGATTAAGCGATTAAGTGAGAAACCCATGAAAAGTTATTAAATATCTATTATTGAAAATTCATAATTTAAAATATTTAGGCCATGATGTCACCCATGACATCATCATAGGGGTGTCATCCACAAAGCAATAATGGAGATAAATATCAGGATTAAGGCTACCCATGCCTTATTAATGTTCCATTCTTATAAATATTGATGACATATTTATTGCTTGTCCCTCCAAAGCTGAATAGATCTATGACCCTCCATATTTATCTTGAGATGGAGGGCCATATATTAGTTTCTTCATTTTAAATAAGCTATAAATACATGAGTCATGGCCATAACCTTTAAGCTCTTTTTGGTGTAGAAAAACTATGTAAAAATATCTATAAATAGCTTCATTCATCCTTTCAAACATTAATCAAAGAAAGAGCCAAATATTTTGGTGCAAGGTGATGAGTCTAAAATATGTCTCATTATTACTATTAGTTATCTTTGTTTTTTTCCATTACCTCTCCTCTAGACTGAACAATGCAAGGATCTTAGGCTTGTATATAATCCTAGTGTAGTAAATAGGATGCTTTATTTTAATTAATGTAATTAAAACCTAAATGACCAACTCTTCTATTTAATTCTAACTCTTTTCATATTTAGTCTCTACATTTTGTGTATATACAGATGTATAATAGTTTATAAGGAATAAAAACCATTTTGTTGATCTTCCAATGTGACCTATATAAAATATTATGACATTTTGGCAAGCTAAAAACTCATTAGAGATTCTTATGGTTCATTTGAGTCTTCTCTAGACCAAGCTATAGACTTTTTTAAAAGCTATGGACTCTCACAATTCACTACTTTAGACTCATCCAGTAACTATAGACTCACCAAGTCTGTAGTTATGGACTCGTTAAAATATCTTATTTCATTCACCAAAGCATTCCACCTAGCCTAGTAGTTTCATTATGGACTTCTTTAAACCTTCAGGTTTCTTGAAACAAATTGCTATAGAGTTACTTCAGACTATGTCAGAGCTACTACGAAGTTGCTTTAGACTCTACTAGATTGCTATAGAATTGCTTTGTACTTCAGTAAAATTACTTTGGACTCTACCAGAATCACTTTAGACTCTTCTAGTCCAACTTTTGAGCATGCAAAACTAAAAGATCTATATTTTGAGATTATTTGGGTCACTTATAATTTATAAAACTATTATAAATAGTAAAACAATAAATAGAATATATATATATCAATCTATGTAAATATGTCCATAGTCTTAAAAATGTAAATTGATCTATTAGATCTAGGTAGCCATTCTTAATATAATTACAGTGGATTTTATAACAGACAAATCTTCCTATTCCAAACTATCAATTGTCTATTTTGAAGACCCACTAAAATTAGGATATTTATCTTGATAAGAGGATATCGACTACCAAGATCTAGGGATCTTCTATTACAACATTACATAAGTAGATCTTCATGTTTTGATGAGAAGAGAGAGAGAATTAAGAAACAAATTATATATTTGTTCAATTAATAATCCAGTGCAGTTACTCTTACATTTATACAATCTACTTTGATTAATGAAGAAAGTTTTAGCTTCCAAGTATTGAGTCTTCTTTCATTCATGTTCCCAAGTTGAGCAAGGGCCCAATCTCCTCAAGAACCAAGAACATATTTCTATATGGTATTTTATGTATTTACAATTTTCAGTAATTATAAATTTATTTCATGATCACAATAGTAATTATAAATAGACTTTAAAACCTATAGGAAGTTATTTTCTAATAATTAATTCAAGATTTTAAATTAGTGTGTTTACTTTCAGCAGAATATTTATTTCCATCAAGCGTATTTATTTTCAACTGATTTTTTGTTTACAACAAGTATGTTTATTACAACAAGTGTGTTTATTACAGAGAGTGTGTTTATTTTAGTAAGTTAGATTATATAATGTCTTAATTATGTAAGTGTGTTTATTTATTGTATAAGAAAAGCCTTTTTTAGGATAGATTAGATTATACATATAGAAATACGAACCCCCCCCCAAATCATATATGATACTTACAACCATAATCCTTACTGCAAATAGCTTTGAACACCAAACTTAGTTTGAATGACATCAATAGATAAAATTGATTAAAAGAAAAGATTAATGACACCCATCATTTTTGGCACCATTGCCAAGGAATTATAGGTGTTAGTAAGGTAATCTTTATTGTTCTAAAATTTAAAAAAAACAAAAAAAAATAAAAAACCAATCAAAAATAACAAAAATAATTTATGAATTGACCTAAAGATGCTAAAGGAAGGTTCATCTTCAAAGATCCTAAATTACGACCATAGGAGGAAAGAATAAAAGTTTTGACTGAAAGATCTAAAAGTATAATAAAAACACTTGAATCATGCTTAAATTCATCACCATAATCAGGATCATCCTCACAACAAAATCCTATAAGAAGAGGAGATCTTCTCTTATAGGAAAAATTAATTCTAAGGATCCTTTATCTAGAACAGTAGGTCTTGGACCTCAATATTTGCAAGATCAAGAAAAAATAATAAATTGGATCTCTAATATAGGTTGGAAAGAAGTATAAACCATGGATTATAACCAAGGAAAAATATAAAATCCTAAATAAAATAAAATTCAATTGAAACAAGACAAAACCTTTTCTTTTCCTATAGTCATAGATCCAATAGATCAAACCTCAATGAAAAACATCTCATCATCAATTTTTCCAAACTTAGGGGTAGGTCTTTAGAATATCTAGATCAATTCCTATTTGAACTCAAAGTGCTATGCCAAACTTATGATTATAAAACTGATAGTTAAAAACTCAAACTGTTCCCTTCTACACTTAAGGAGGCAACCATGAGATGATTCATGGGCCTTCCAAGTGACTCTATCAATAAATGGAGAGATATGGAAACTACATTTATTGATAAATATCAATATTATTATAGAGAAAGGGAAAAGAAATAATATTTCTTAAAAATCAAATAAAATGAAGAAAAAAGTTTGGAAGATTATCTGAATAGATTCACATTTGCCCAGAAATGTGGTGGTTATCCACTAACATAAAAGATAATAAAAATTGCTTTTATAAAAAGATTAGATGATGAATCTAATGATGCTTTGAATCTAATGGGAAAGGAGACATCGTAAAATCAACATTTCATTAGATGTTAGATCTATGTACTAATTATTCTAATACAAAATCAAGATTAGGACAGGAAAATTAGGCAAATCTAATGAAGTTATTCAATTGATGGAAGAATTTTCTAATCTAAAAACTAACATTTTGGTCTAGTTAAATACTACATTATATGGCCTTCAAGAAAAATCCAACTCCACCATAGAACCTTTAACCATTTATTGTCAAAAATGTAAATTAAAACATGCTCTCAAAGATTATCCTTTGGATAAAATAGAAATATATGGGATATGTGATAGTAAAAAATATGACACAAATATTTTTAGTCATCTTTATGTTTTTAAAAATTAATTAAAACAAAATACACATCCCATATAAGATATGAATTATCTTGAGAAACAAAATCTATTTCCACAAAATTATACCCAAGGTCAATTCTATCCAAGAAATTCCTATTAACCCATGGATTACTCAAGCACCTTACCCTATGTGGAGACAAGCACAACCACAATAGGTTAATCAAGAATGGATGATACTTCAACCTTGGATGATGCCTCAACAACCATAGATACCCCAACCACAGTTATAACAATGAGGGAATACACAATGGAATGTCAATCCATAATTTAACCCCCGTAGAAGGTTTCCACCACATTAAGCTTTGATGGCACCTCCTATAACTCAACCTATAGAACAAGTTAATCAGCCTTAATTTCTTGCTCAACAAGTGGCTAACCCTAAGAATAAACCATGAGCCCCTATCTATGTAAATGAATAAGGAGAAACCATGAATGTCGGAGCTATTAAATGTGTAAACACTTAACTTAGATCAGGAAGAAAAATTCAAGAACCTCCTATCACCATTTCTAAACTATCCAATGAAAAGCCAAAAATGGATAAACATCAATCCACAATTATAAAAGAAGAATCTGAAAAAATGTTAGAAAAGCTAGAGAAACATATTACTGCTCCTCCACCTGTTCCTTTTCCTAATAGATTGAAGGAGATTGAAACCAAGCAAGAATCTAATTTGATTTAAGAATTAATAAAATTAAACATTAAAGTACCCTTATTACAAGCCATCAAGGATACCCAGAATTAAATAGACTCATGAAAATATTATGTAACAAGACATCTGAAAGAAAGAAAGAAACAATACCCAAAAACCATACATGTAGATGATAAACTTGTTGATCTTTTAGTAGGGAAATTACTATTACATATATATGCAGACCCAAAAAATTTAGTCATAACAGTTACCATAGGAAAGAAATAAATACCCAATGTTCTAGTAGATTTGGGTGCAACAATCAATGTGATGACAACTAAAACTCTCTAGACACTATCTCTTATAGGAATGCAAAATGCAAACACCTAAATCTGGCCACTGATAACCTCCAATCAAGGTTTTGGCCAATTTACACCCAAAATGCATAATTTGGCCTAAAAACACTAAAACATTCTAAATGATATGAAACTAACATATTCAAGTTCTAATTTTGGCTAGGGTATCCCTAAATGGGGTAATGCAATTTATGGGCTAACTAACTTTGATCAGATCATTTTGAGTTAAAATGCCAATTTTACACCTGTCAAGATGCAAAACACCGGAAGCACACAGTTGATTACTAAACCAAGCAACTTAATATGTGAAAATTAACCAGATTCAACAAGTAACTAGAATTTAGAATAACACAGAATATGAGAGACAATACACAACTTGTATTAATAACTCTTACAAAAAAGAATACAATAAAGAAGATGCCACTTCTCCACCACCTCTTCAGAGGTTTCCCACACCTCAAGTGAATAGTAATTCTCTCCTCAAAGCTCTCTCTACTAGGTCCCAACACCCAACTCAAACACAGAGTTGGTGTTCACCTTACACCTGTGCTCCACGCACTCCACAAGTGCTCCACGCACTCCACAAGTACTCAAAGTACTTCAAGTAGATCTCCCATGAACCTGCAACAACCTACAATTCAACAGACCATACTTATGGAAGGAACTGCCTTGCCTTCCTCTTAGCTCTCCATGTACTCCACGTACATACCAATGAGTACACACTATACTCCAAGTAGATTCTACCTAATTCTACTCCCTGTTGTATTGTTGTCCTATCTGATCTCCAACCTACAGATCAATACTGGTTCTGCACACCTGTGAACCTTGACCTTGCACACACACACACACACACCTACAGATCAACGATCTTGCTTACCATGTAGATCTCCTATAAGGGCCATGCTCACCTGATGACCAAGATCATACATACCTGAAGAATCCAGCTAACTCTCCAATCCAGCACCAACACACCTGGTACTGTGGCACTAGGAATAATGTACCATTGCTCTACCTCACACACCGAAGGAGCTTATAATTATGCTCTCTTACTCCCTAGCACACATTTACAATACAACCATGAGTCTATTATATAGATCTCATCCAAACAATAATTAGACATCTAATTACAATAATTAGATCCGCAGCTATGAGTCTAAAATTAGCACTCATCATGCAAACACTTGGTTCATTAGCTAACTGCCCGTAATAAACTCGCAGTCAAACCACACAGGCGACCGACGTCGGTCCCTATCCACCTGGAGGTGACCGACGCTGACCGATCCATGACCGACGTCGATTGCTTCTCTTCAGTATCTTGCCGACGTCGGCTGATCAGACCGACGCTGGTTGCTCTGTAACTCAGCAACCCTCAGCAACCTCCTCTCCTATTTGCATCAGTGAAGCTTTTAGCTCCACAACCTAACAATCTCCCACTTGGAGATAAACAGCTGCACTGTACCTATACCTGTACTCTATCTAATCTATTTCTTGGTTTGTATCCCTCTTCAAGCTCAATCCTTGAATACTAACCACCACACATCCCGTGGTGCACCTCCTGTCATCCGAGTACCCTGCCACATCCGAACCTACAAACACATGTAGTGAAGTCCTGACCCTGCATGTATACCTGTTACTGGTCCCTCTCAAAATCCCTGAGAACCCACTTCCCCAAATTGGCTCCTAACTCTCTGACAGCTCCCACTGCATGGGAGAACTCAGGTCTATACCAGACCTCATGTGATTTTGGACACTGTACCTGTTTAGCCCTTAATGTGCTCTGGCTCTGCATCCTGCGTAATGAACCTCGCCAACACCTGATTCACATCAGCTCCCACTGGAGACAAAATCTACTTGTGATCTCCATGTCTCCCATGTCAAAGAATTTTGCTGCTCCAAACTCCTCATGACATGCCACCAAACTAATCTTACCCTTAGCTCAGCAAAACCCTATATGTACAAACCCTGCTAGCAAATATACCATCCACATATAATAATAGAATGATGTCGCGACTCATCATCCACTTGGTAAGTCAAACCACAGTAGTTACCCTAACCTTAACTGAAGCCATGTTTCGTCTTCCACCTGTCAAAACCTGTACCACTGTCCTGCAGCTTCCTCAAGACCATATGCCTGGTCTTCCATCTCACGTGTCTGTTCTCTCTATTCTTTAACTAAAGAATCCATTCGTCTCTGTGCTTTCGCACCGGCTGGCAACCCTACCAAAACTCTCGTTTGGTTCTGCATCATATCCTTGCCATGCTCCCACCTATTTCCTGGATCCTTCCTGCTCTACAATCAGCAACAAGTATAAAGAAGAGGAACAATGAATTTGAGGGCCTACTTACATCTTCAGTCCTCCGTATGGGTGTTTGAGACTCCTTGACAGCATGTTGTCCACCCAAAATCTGTTATAATGACCGACCTCAGTCACTCCACAGTCTGCATCCGACCGACGTCAGTTCCCATGTGTTTGTCCCTGACTACCAACCTACTAACGTCGGTGTCCCTATTTTTGACGTCAGTCCTCTTAACCGACGTCGGTCTTACCTACTACCGATGTCGGTCCTTCTGATCGATGTCAGTCTTACCTTGCCTAACATCACCGTCTTTGGTCTGCACATGACCGACATCGACACCTGTCTGTTTGACGCCAGTTCTTCCTGACTGACACCGGTATCTATGTTCACCTGTGAGTGATGACTTTTTACTCGCAAGCTCTTTTAAATCAATATCCATGTCCAAACTGCCCTACTCAGAAGTATCCAGCACCATCCACTGGTTTCTATTCGCCATCTCCTCCAAGAACACCAAGGCTTTCCAATTCTTAAGCCTATCAAATATATCTGTCTTCCACTTAAGAACATGCATTTCCTTCTTGCTCATGTGACCAAGCCTACGAAGCCACGTCTCTGCAACAGAAAAAGAATCAGTAATATAAACAAGTAGATAAAGAGTACCTGTTTTCTTACCACCAGCTAATTCGAGTGTATCCATTGTGAGAGTTCTTGTGCATCTCTCATCACCCAATCTTTTTGAAGAAATTAGCCATATCTCCAAACCTGGGACCTACATGACCTTCATCAACACCTGTGTGTTGGCCACCTACAGTTTCAGCTTCACTTCCCCTTTGCCAATTCTTTGGCAAGGCTTACCAGCTCCTCTACCTGGGGCTGCATGGAAAGAGGCAATAGAATCTTTTATCCAAGATTCAACTTTATCCAAGAAACCTCCCAGAGCATCTTGTGCCACGTCACCTGCAACATCTGCTTCTTCAATTTTTGATCTTCCACAAACCAATAATATTCTTTTACCTGCTCTTTCTTTCCATGGGACCTTAAGTGACCATCTGTGCTTTTCAACTCCTCCATTCTTAGCTTACTTTCATCTACCATTACTCTGCTCCCACTCAATCAAAAACCCCTGAGAGTGACCTGTAACCAAACACAAAACCTGCTTCCTGCAACCTTAGCTCTGATACCACTTGTCAGGATGCAAAACACCGGAAGCACACAGTTGATTACTAAACCAAGCAACTTAATATGTGGAAATTAACCAGATTCAATAAGTAACTAGAATAACACAGAATATGAGAGACAATACACAACTTGTATTAATAACTCTTACAGAAAAGAATACAATAAAGAAGATGCCACTTCTTCTCCACCACCTCTTTAGAGGTTTCCCACACCTCAAGTGAACAGTAATTCTCTCCTCAAAGCTCTCTCTACTAGGTCCCAACACCCAACTCAAACACAGAGTTGGTGTTCACCTTACACCTGTGCTCCACGCACTCCACAAGTGCTCCATACACTCCACAAGTACTCAAAGTACTTCAAGTAGATCTCCCATGAACCTGCAACAACCTGCAATTCAACAGACCATACTTATGGAAGGAACTGCCTTGCCTTCCTCTTAGCTCTCCATGTGCTCCACGTACATACCAATGAGTACACACTGTACTCCAAGTAGATTTTGCCTGATTCTGCTCCCTGTTGTGTTATTGTCCTATCTGATCTCCAACCTATAGATCAATACTAGTTCTGCACACCTATGAACCTTGACCTTGCACACACACACACACACACACCTGCAGATCAATGATCATGCTTACCATGTAGATCTCCTATAAGGGCCATGCTCACCTGATGACCAAGATCATACATACCTGAAGAATCCAGCTGACTCTCCAATCTAGCACCAACACACCTGGTACTGTGGCACTAGGAGGAACGCACCATTGCTCTACCTCACACATCGAAGGAGCTTATAATTATGCTCTCTTACTCCCTAGCACACATTTACAATACAACCATGAGTCTATTATATAGATCTCATCCAAACAATAATTAGATCCATAGTTATGAGTCTAAAATTAGCACTCATCATGCAAACACTTGGTTCGTTAGCTAACTAACCGTAATAAACTCGCAGTCAAACCACACAGGCAACTGACGTCGGTCCCTATCCGCCTGGAGGTGACCGACGCTGACTGATCCATGACCGATGTCGGTTGCTTCTCTTCAGTATCTTGCCGATGTTGGCTGATCAGACTGACGCCGGTTGCTCTGCAACTCAGCAACCCTCAGTAACCTCCTCTCCTGTTTGCATCAGTAAAGCTTTTAGCTCCACAACCTAACAACACCTAGGTGCTCTAGATTGCTCTTTCCTATCAAATATTCTACACAAGACACATGCCTTTGTTATTTGTTATTGATAACATCCTAAATGGGAATAAAATTCCAATGCATCTAACATCACCTTCCAATTCCAATCTAGTCAAATTTTGGACCTATAACAAGACATTTTGATCAATTTGAGTAATTTGTGCACAAAGTGCTTAATCATGCTTAAGAGATAATTAATACAAATCAAGGCCTAATTAAGAATTCCATGGAAACTTGTTGAATACTTATTTTTATGAATGAATATTGAATATCTGCATCATCAAGTAACCTTATTTCTTGGGAAGGCATCCCTAGGCCATAAATGCCATAAATATTAGGATTCATGCCTCCCATTCCTCATTAATGCTTTCTATGATGCCCTCCATGCCTCTTAATTTCCACTTTTTCCAATGTCATGATGAAGATAATTACAAAATTAGTTCCAAAAATTGAATTAATCCTCAACGATACATCTCAATCTTGAGATGGATGGTTGAGGTTGATTTTGATCAAATCCAAAAATCTATAAATAGAGAGGCTAAGAACATCATTTCTAAGCTAGTTTGGTGCAAAGTTATTATGCTCAAATATATTCAAAGGACTTGATAATGCAAAGTTATAATGCCAAATTAATTCTAAGCCAAGCTAAGCCACAAGCCATAGGTACCAAGGAGAGATGGAGGTAGCCAAGCTTCCATTGCCAAGGACTTCATGAGCACAAACTGATTAAGCCACTACCACAAAGGCATTTGGAGCATCTAAGGAAGGTGAAGAAATTATTGTGTTTTATTCATTACTTTTTAGTTGTGTTTATCATTTGCTCTTGCTAACTAAGCTCTCCCTAGAGATGTTATGTTATTAGTGTGTTTATTTCATTTTATTTTCATTTTGGAACTAACACCATACTAACCATCCTCTCTTGAGTCAAATTCTTAGATCATATAATGGCACACCCAGTGGACTAGACACATCTCACACTTAAAGAAGATCATTTTACAAGTCTAAAATATTAATTTAGACCTTAAACTCTTACAAATTGATTTTCTAACTTTATTTTGTTATTTTTGTTTGCCACAATTTTACATAGTAACCAACATCGGCAAGTAACACCAACATCAGTTAGCTACTTAATTAACGTTGGTTAGCAAAATCAACATTGGTTAGATCTTAGTTAGCTAAAGTAGCTGATGTCAGTGGTAATAACCAACGTTGGTCACTATTTTTTTTTCAAAAACACAAATTTGAGAGCTATTTTTTCAAAGTTTATTGTTTCAAGCTAAAAAGAACTTCAAAGCTAAAGGGCATGCTAACAATTTTGCTACAGGATCAAGCTTGATATTTGTTCAAAACGTATTTAAATCACATTTGCATGCTTAAAAATGAATTAGGAACCTTATTTTGGTGTTTAACAAAGGACTTGGATGTTTTGGTGAATGTTTTCAAAGTTTGCAATTAAGACCAAGGGGTTAAATGAACACCACCAAATCTTTCATTTTGGGGTTAAAATTGAACACACTTGTCATTTTTTATTTGAAATAGTTATTTAATCAAATCTTTATTTGGGAAAAAAAGGAATGTTGCATGTATGTTCTTGTATTTGTCCCCTATAGGTAACCCTTGAAATCAAAAGTGTCATTCCTATTACAAATAGTGTAGTCTAAGGATTAGAAAGAAAGTCATCTAAAACACTCCCCAAAAACTTGTCAAAGTTTGGGTGACCTTGAAAATGACCCTAAAGTCTTTTTATTTCATGCTTTCTTTATTTTTATGCAAACTTGGCTTGTGAGAGGGACTTCATCACCTCCTACAAGTTTTTTAGGGAAGCTTTGACCTAGGGTTTCATCTCCTGGCATTGACTTCATTTAGCTCCTTTGGAGTTTCACATAGGATGTAGTGGTGCTTTGAACATCGCACTACACTAAGCAAATAGTAAGATGTAGTGGTTACAAAAAAGACTAAACCTTTTTATAACAAACCAAGTGATACAAACCCAAAATCCATGCTTTTCTATTGTATTTTTTATCATGAAAGTCATTGCGCAATTGATTCCCCTAGATTATTTGAAAACTTTTTAGATCTTTGACAAATTCCCACTTGACATGGAAGTATTATTTGAGCAAGGTGCACCTCAAGGTCCATGTCATAGTACTATCATTTGAGAGAAGGGAGGGTGTAAAAACCCTACTATATAATGCAAATTTATTTTTGGATGAAAATTTAAAATCCTCTCAAATGGTGTATATTGATAGATTCCAACAATACCAAGTAACCTTGTCAGTTTAGGATCTAAGGGTGATTAATTAGTTTTTCTTGTCCTAATTTAAACTCTTGTTTAGAGTCAAAACTTGGTGTAAATAAACAATCCAAACCAAACACATAGTCCAAATTTTCCTTTGAACAAAGAGGTGTTATGTTTCTCACATGATATCATCAACTTGCCTTGTTCAAAAGTTCATCAAAAGCTTGAGAGTCATATCATCCAATTTGGCACAGTTATGCTACCCAATTCAGTCTAGACCTTTACCAAAGTTGTTTAAGTCCTTCACTTATAATCTAAATTCAAAATTACACCTTTACAAGTTCATAGGGTTGATGTGTTAAGTGGGTTCGCCATTTACACTAAACTTGAGGGAACTTAGGTTTAATTTCCAATTTAGGTTGAAGGTAGTTTAAAGACTCATAATCATTATCATCATTTGATAGACTTAAGCCATTTTGTGCTAAACACTCACACTTTAAGTCTATGCACCACAACATTTTTTAAGTTAATAAAAATAGTGTTATGTTGTCAAAATTATAGGAAAACATCTTTGCCTTAGAGAGTTTTTGAAACAAACCTTTTTGTCATACCTTTTGGGTAGTATAGAATTATTACATTGCCCAAGACATTTCAAATATTGTTTCATAAACCCTCTTGCATAGAGTTCCAAATTTGTTCCTACATTTTCAAACCAACCCAAGTATTCTTTTGTGATCTTTTGTCTAAAATAGTTATACTATTCACTTTTGTCTAGCTTGTTTGTTGAAAGAACCCAATTTTATACCATTTTTTGTAAGAAAATAAACTATTACTGAAGTGCCTTTTATTTCATACCTTATACTTAGTTGATCAAGTTCATGTCCAAGAATCAAATGCCTAGTGTCTATTAGAAGTGTTTCAAAACTGTCAAATTAAAACTTTCATCCATTTCAAAGTCTAGATTTTGATGTTGTTTGGCCAAGAGTCCTAGCACATGCCTTGTTTGAGCCTAGCTTTTGATGCTGCATTTGGCCAAAAGACCTAGCAACTTTTAAATTCCTAGATTAGAATGATTTGAAACACTTCAACCTTAGAGTTTGGCATTTTTATTTTTAGGACAATTTACTTGCTTAATCTTTGTGTGATTAGTGAAACATTAGGTACTTCATGCTAGCTTGTTTCCTCACAAAACTTTGCATAAACCTTTTGATCCTTTTGAAAAATATAGACCAAGTTGAAACATTATCTATTTTAGACATTAGCTTTTTTAGAGTTTGTATAACTCTTTGACTTTGTATCACAAAGCATTGACTATGGATCCCAACATGCATTCCTACACTCGTAGTGGACTCATGTACAATCCAAGGATTAGTAATGTGGTTGCACAGGAAGAAATGGTGTAAGACCCCTATATGGATAATATTGCTTATGAGATGGATTCTTATCCCTCTTATAATACTCAATCAGGAGCACAAAGTCAAGATCCATTGGCTAACTACCTAGTTAACACACCACCTTATTCAGAATAGGACCAAGATCAAACCATGCAATACCTAGCTACAATACCTATAGTGGATGAGCCATTCAATAGTCATATTCTAATAATACAGCTTCCACGTATGATCCATTTTTATTTGAGTGACATTTGTTAGAGAACAAGGATGAGATTTTGGTTAGGGCCATAGAGGTAGGGGCCAAGTTTCTAGTAGAATTCCCCCATGAAAATTTACCAAGTCTAGTAAGAGTGTCCCGCAATATCATTTATGATCAACAAGCTTCTTCTAGTAATCCTATGACTCTAGTCCAAACAATGTACCAAGATCCTAATATATCTGATCGAGGAAAAAACATCATGGAAGATCACTTCAATCAAATGTAGACAGCATATCAAACTTAAATCTATCATGTGATTTCAATTAGATGAACATGGTAAGTAAGCCTCTCATTGACCTAGTACCTTTGATAGGAGTATTGATAGAGTTAACTGGACAAGAGAATCTAAATTTTGACCCATTCATACAAACCATTTCAAAAGATAACTTGATGCATATACTCATTATTGAATAAGTGTCTTTAGCCTCTACATTGAATAGTGAGCCAAACATAGTAAATAATATACAAAAAACATCTAGTCTCGATCAAAATGGTACTAACACATAAACAATTAGCCAACAACATGTGCCTATAGTTAATCTTATGAATAGGTCATCATACCAGGGAATAGGAGTTTTTACACCTCAACCTCAACCAATTGCTTCCTAAAATGTAAAACCTATGGGATTAGGTAATCAAAAAATGGCCAATATCATGCCTCAACAATAGAATGTGATGAATCCTACTCCTCAACAAGTAACGAGTAGTATTCCAAAATAATAGGCACAATATAGTGTATCAACACAATAAAGGATAAATACATTGCCACCTAAATCAAGGGAAATAAATGTTCCACCTCACTAAGTAATGATGAACATATCTCTTTAGTTGTGGACTAATATGCTAATCCAAAACCAAGCAATGACTATTCAACAATGTGCAAATATTGGTCAACAACAGATGTTGAATCTATAACCCAATTTCACTTCCTCATAGGGATTCATGTAACAAGAAAGTCCCCATGTTTCTCAAGTACCTACTAGATAACCATTGGTTCAAAATGTGCCACAAATCCAGAGATAGGGTCTTGGTCCATAGATTCCGACTCAACAGCAAGGATCTATTAGTTAGCAGCATGTCCCTTTTCAACCATAATAGGCACAGTATAGTTATATCCCTCCATCCCAACCATAAAATCCTCTAGGTCAAACCTTTATCACCAACCCAAACTAGAATATTGCAAAACCAAGTGTGTAATTTCAAGCACATCATAATCCATGTATGCATATTCCTGGTCCATTCCCAAACCAAGCTAATGTACCCAAACACATAGCTCCATCATACCTTGGTTAAAGTGTTCCACTTATGACCTCCCAATCATTTATCTAAACCAATGTTCTCCCTCAAACCAATATTCCTTCTAGTTTCCTAACCCAAGAATTGTAATAGATGAAGCATGCAATTGATGCCATTCAAGCTAGAAAACAAACTAAAAAGTTCAAATTGGATGACGTATGTTTCTATCCATTCAACATGGAGTATTTGTAGATACCATTTCCTCTAAGATATGAACCATTGAAATTTGATAAATACAAAGGTAAAGGTGACCCTAAGGCTCATTTGACCAAATTCTTTGTCGCATATTAACCAGTGAAATATAGAAGCATATACCTTTTGTTGTTGTTTTCAAGAAGCTTGGTTGGACAAGCCCAAGAGTGGTTTTTGAAGTTACCCAAAAATTCATTTACAGGTTTTGATGATATTTCTAATAAGTTTGTGTAGTACTTTTTCTATAATCTCAAGCATGAGATTTCATTGGTGGATTTAATGTAAGAAAATAAAAAAATCGGTGAGAGTTTTGCAAGTTATGTACAGTGATGGAGAGCCCTTGAAAGTTATTTCACACATAGTTTACTAGATAAATAATTAGCTAGTGTGTTTACCAAAAAAATTCATAGTGAGATAGCTTATCACTTGGAACTACAATGTGTGCATACTTTCAAGGAAATTATTGACAAAAGTTTGTTGATTGAATGAGCACTCATCAATAAAGGAATCATCAATATTAATTCAACTAATCAAAATCAAGGTAACAATCAAGGAAATGACTAACATCCCATTCAAGTGCTAGCATCGCAACTAAAATAGGCCAATAACCATGAAAGATCAAAGCAATTCAACCATAATAAGAATGTTATGGGAAATGGAGTAACTGAATCCCATCATGTGTAAATGGTCTATACATCATCTACACCACCTTTTCAACTTACTCCTACTCAACTAGTGATGCAAGCACAACAACCAAAACCTACACAACAAATATAGCAGCCTTTACCATTACTTCTAGAAGAAATGTGCATGCACGTCATGTCTTTAGTAACCTAGGAGAACTTATTGAGTTTGTATTTCACAAGTTTGTTTCCACTAATCTTATTAGTTGGCCTATACCAAAGCATTATTTCTAAGGCATTCCTTATCCTGATTGGTACCATGAAAACAAATTTTGTGACTATCATCGGGTCAATGGGCATAATCTACAAAGATGTGTCCAAATCAAGAATTTAATTAAGAATATATTGGATAATGGGGAGATAAAATTGGATAATGGTGCTTCCACTTCTAATCAAACTCTTGGGATCTATCAAAACCTATTTTCCCAACATAATAATCAATAGCAACATAATAATCAATAGCAATAAAATAATCAATAGCAACATAACAATCAATTGCAGTAGAATAATTAATAGCAACAACAATGGCCATTATAGCAGTAAAATCAACAGTATCAAAACCAAAGGCCAAGCTAGCAAAATTAATAAAATCAGTGGTAGAAACCAATGGCATAATAATGGACAAAACCAAGGTTAGAATGGTAACAACTAACAAACCTACCATGTAGTTACACATTAATACAACAAGTTTGTAGGTCATATTGTAGGGGGTAGCATTAATACCATCTCCATTAATCCTATACAAAACATTAATCAATCTAAACCATTACTAAATGACAATATTTAACCAAATTACATGGATAATCCTTCTTTGACCTAAGAATGTATACAGGCAAACCAAAAAAATAGGAATTCCTCTTTTAGACCTTATATCAACAACTTGTCCTTGCCACGTGACCACATGTAAGTGCATCAGCAACCAATACTTATCTTGTCTGGTCCCACACCATTCCCAGCCTTTATTAGCAATAATGGTCTAGTATTTAATCTTGATTGTGTAATCACAACTCAAAGGTAAAATATTAATATCCCAGACCCACAACCATATACCACTTTGCCTATCATCCAACTAATCATTTAACCTCAAAATAAACCATTCACTACTAACCAAGATAGGAAATTTGATATTGTGAAATAATTGTAAAAGACACCAACACAAATTTCTATTTTAGATTTGCTACAAATGTCAATAATTCATAAGAATATCTTGAATGAATTTTTGACCCTATCCACTATTGCTAGTGACATATCCCCTAATAACTTTCAAGCTTTGGTTGAATACCTAACTCTAGCCCAACAAGTCACATTCAACCAAAGTGATATGTCTTCTCTTGGATTGTTCCATAATAACCCATTATACATTGAGGTTTATATAAAATGGAATAAAATGAAACATGTCCTTATCGATAATGGATCTAGCCTAAACATAGTGTCTCTAAAGCTCATCAAGATTCTTGGGTACACAATGATAGATCTCTAACTAGAAACAATAACTATGAAACCCTATGACAATTAGGAAAGAGAATCATAAGGCACCATTAGTTTTCTAGTTATCATTGGGCCTTTGACCCATGATACACATTGCCATGTGTTTGATCTTGAGTTATCATGCAATATGCTTCTAGCAAGGCCTTGGTTACATGATATTCATGCAGTCCCATCAATGCTGCACCAATGTATCAAGTTTTCCCACTCAGGGATGGAAGTGAATATTCCAAGAGATTTACACCCATATGAGCACTATAAGCATCTTGAGGCCAAATTTCAAAGCTATAATTATTAGTACGATATGAATCCAAGTTCTAAATAGGATAAAAGAAAGGCCATACTTATTGATCTTTCAAAAAATAATTGCATAGATCCTAATACCTTGGATTCCCTTCCCAAATGCCACTTCATGAAGCTTTTAATCATTTCACCATTTCAGATAATAGACCGAGTATGTGACCTGTGATACATTTCATATTTCCAATCTTCGTCAGAATCCAAATACCTTTGGGCAACATAAATTCACCCCACATATGCATTAACAACAAAAGAACAAAGATAAGGGACCTATCACATTTATACCAGCATCTATCCTAGGACTTGACCCTCGTAAAGGGTATGACTCATGGTTATACAATGATAACCAAGATAATTGTTATAAAAGTGCAAATTATCCTATTCCTAATAGGATCATGGAGCATCACAATTATGAAGGAAGAGGCCTCAAACTAAATTATCAAGGAATCATCAAGCCAATTTCCATGACTAAGTATGAAAGACCTTATGGACTTAGATTTAAACTACTTGGGGGTGACCCCACCTATCTTATTCAAACTCCATCACCAACAACTAGTGATGATGATGTCAAAAGTGAAGAAGAGTCTAATCATAGCCTCACCTTTAATAACCTAGTTGAAACTAACATGTTTGATAACAATGCCATTTATACCCTTACCATGGTCATTCATTGTAACCCATTGCCATTATATTATCCCCAACTAATAGATTGGGACCAACAAGAATCTAGTTTATTGATTGATGAGTTCCAAAATGATAAGGCATTCTATGAATTTTTAGGCCTTAGAGACAACAATCTGTTAGGAGATCACAAATTAGGGTTCTCAATCACATTACATCTACAACCTATTTTGGAGAGTGAGTGAACACCCTTAGCCAAAAATAAATATGTAAAACATTGAGGTTCCAAATTGAAAACCTCTTTGAGGCACTTTATGACTAGGGAAAAAGTAAAGGTAAAGGCCAGTCTAGTGGTGAAAACCTATTTTAAGCACCATTAGATGGGGGTGTTCATCCTATTCAAATTTAGACCAGGAGACCACTAACGATGAACTTGTATATGGATCAGAGCTCAGCTTTAAGAAACAAGTATTTGATCAAATTCTTGAAGAATTTCTAACTATTTTTATCACATGGATAGATCTTCCATTAGGGTACTTAGATTCATCATGCTAGGAGAAGTTGAAGAGCAAGTCCTAACAAAGGACCATGACATAATTCAATAATTCAAGTCACTGCCTACTCTCCTATAAGATGGTTTGACCTTTCTAGTTAAAGCTACAATAGAGGTTAATATCAAAACTTCATCTAACTTGAAATAGATAAAATTAGGCACATCTCTCACTAAGGATGAATAGGACATCTTTACAGCTCTATTGAGAGAATTTGTAGATATCTTTGCATAGGCCTATTCTGACATGCTAGTTTTGGACCCCACCTTGGTTCTGCACCACCTTGTAGTTAATCTTGATGCCAAACTAGTAAAAGAAAAGCTACATAAGATGCATCCTTACATTATTATATTGGTAAAGAAAGAGTTGGAAAAACTCTTAAAAGCAAGATGTATCTAATCCATTCACTACTCAGAATGGATCTCTAATGTTATACCTATTAGTAAAAATCCTAAAGGGATCAAAATTTGTCCTGATTTTTGAGACATCAAAGAATCTTGTCCTAAATATGATTTTCCCTTGCCTAATATCGACATGATTTTTGACTCCATGACTGGTTATGAAATGTTTTCACTCATGGATGGCTTTTCAGGATACAACCAGATCATAATCACATTAGAAGACCAATATAAAATAGCATTCACCACTCTATGGGGAACATTTTGTTATCAGATAATGCCATTTAGCCTTAAGAATGCTAGAGCTACATATCAAAGGGCCATGACTTTCATATTCCATGATATGATGCATGATATTATTGAAGACTATGTCAATGACATATTAGGAAAATCCAAAACCAAGGTCAACCATCGAACAGTGTTGTGTAAGATATTTGAAAGATTATGGGAGTACAAGTTAGACTCAATCCAAATAAAGATGTGTTTGGTATAACTTTAGGAAAATTACTTAGCTTAATCATGTCTCATAGAGGTATTGAAGTCGATATGACTAAATTTTTCTATGTACCTAGGGATATGATATATTAATGTATATTGGTTGATGGAGATGCCGACATGTGGCACACATCCCCTTAGTTAGTTATATGGGTACAATATATTAGGATAATGGAGTAACTTGTAGAATTATTACATTGGGTAATGGTCGGCCTACCTTGGGATTAGGAGGTTACCCATCCATGGGTTAGATAGATGTCTATATAAAGGAAATGATTATCATGGTAAAGATATGAAGTAAGCATTGAGTCTTCTATTGTAAGAGGAAATTAGAGGTTTTCCTCTCGAAGAGACATTGTGGAGTTATTCCTTCCTAAAGGAGTATTATATGGTGTTCCCTACCTTAAGGGTATTTTTGCATATATTGAATATTTGAATCATATCAAGTGATATCAGAGCTTTGATTTGGGCAACTTGTGTGGAGTGAAACCCTAGTTTTTTGAATCATCAATAAATTTTGATAGGTTTCAAATTTTTCCACAATTTTTTTATTAGATGTGGATAATATTTAAAATAAGTCACAGTAAAAAAAGTGAGATTTTTTTATTAGTTTTGAGGGAGTTATTGCTATTTTAGGGTTTATACTAATTTTGCTATATATTCCAAAATATAGGAAATTTGTATTAGAAAATTTTATTGAAGATGTAATAAAATATAAGAGAATCACAATAAAAATTTTAGAATTTTTGGAGTTGTTTTGAGTGATTTGTTTCAATTTTATAGTTTTTCATATATTTAATCTATAAGACAAAATTTGTGATATTGTTTCACAAAATTTTGACTGAGGTTCCAATATCATAAGAGGAAGCTACAGTAAAAATTTGGGACTTTTTGGATCTGTTTTATATGAGTTATTGATATTTTAGGGTTTCATGAACCCTAATTTTTTTTTTGGATCATGGAGTTGCAAAAATTTTCAAGGGAAGATGATGTTGATGCTAGAGAATGGTGGCTCAATTTTAAAAAGAACAATACTAAAACAATTTTATGGAAAATATAATTATCTCTTTCTTTGTTTGGGCCTGCACAACATTGGTGGTTTAATCAATTGAGCTTTGCACAATAGTATTCTTCATGGGAAGCAATGGAACAAACCTTCCTAGATCGATGGGATATAAAAGAAAAAGAGGATGTAGAAGAGGAAGAAAATAATGATGATAAAGAAGAAAGAAGAAGAAGAGGAGGAGGAGGAGAAGGGTTCAAATAATTTGGCTCCAAAGAAATCGAAGTCAATTTTTTTAATTTCATGGATGCATTCAAAAAAAGGTGGTTGTGTCCATAAACCCTACTAGCAAGTATAAATTCATTAACATGAATGTGGCCAAGCATCTACATGTTTAAAAAAATAATATCAAGGAGGTTCAAGTAGATGGTAATAATATTTCAATGTTTGAAGATTTGAAGCTCATTATGGAAAAATATGTTTTGCATTCAAATTTTTATGCTTTGGATATGGATGATGTAGATATAGTTCTTAGATATCCATGGTTAGAGACTTTGGGAACAATGAATATTAATGTTCAAAAAAAGTTCATGAAGTTTTGGTATAGGAAAAATAAGATCATTTTACAAGATATCACAGTGAAAAAGGCACCAAGAAAAATGCAGGTAGATCAGGAGGATGAGATTGAAACAGCTGATGAAGAGCATGATGAAGATTTAGATGATATAGATAAAGACACACTACAAATAGAAATGAACACTTCATCTACTAAAGAGACAAAATAGGAAAAGGTGGAAGAGGTAAAAGCAAAGGTGGATAAGGTCAAAATATTGGAAAAAGTTGAGGTATATAGACACCCACATCATCATGAGAGGAAATAATCATGAAACCAAGTGAGGAAGTGTCATAACAACAATCATTTTGTTTATACAAGAAATAAAATTTCCAATCATTATGGATATGCATGGAATCTAAAGAAAAAATACTATGGCACATGGAATGAATGGGGAAATCACTATAATTATGCATGGAAGAATACCTACTATGGTCAGGATTGGAATCAGAGTAGTGCAGTGGAATATGGTACATGGAATAAAAAAAGGAATAATTATGCTTAGACACCAAAGAAGTATAATTATGATCATGAACAAAATCAAAGGAGCACAAGGTAATTTTGAAATAATCTTAGAGAGATATCACCTGCCAAGATCACATATGGATGGCTAGATGATCGATATTGGAGATAGTGTGCAATGATTTGAAGCACACTCATTATTTGGTTTCTTTCTATGTTTCAAGAATGAAACATGTCAAGGAGGGAAGTAATGTTATATACCTAGGGATATGATATATTAATATATATGGGTTGATGGAGATGCCAACATGATGCACATATCCCCTTAGTTACTTATATGGGTATAATATATTAGGATAATTGAGTAACTTGTAGAATTATTACATTGGGTAATGATTAGCCTACATTGGGATTAAAAGGTTACCCATCCATGGGTTAGATAGATGTCTATATAAAGGAGATGATTATCATGGTAAAGATATGAAGTAAGCATTGAGTCTTCTATTGTAAGAGGATATTAGAGGTTGTCCCCTCGAAGAGACATTGTGGAGTTATTCCTTCTTAAAGGAGTCTTATATCGTGTTTCCTAACTTAAGGATATTTCTACATATATTGAATATTTGAATCATATCAAGAACATATCAAATTTTATGCCATAACTGAGGTGCCACCACCAACCAATTTGAAGTAACTTCATAGTTTATAGGGTAAGATCTAATCCATTTGACACTTCATCTCTCAGTTAGTAGACAAGTGTCATCTATTTACATACCTTTTTAAGAAGGGAGTTGAATTTCACTAATATGATCACTACCAAATAACCTTTCAACTACTCAAAGCCTATCTTGTTAATCCACCTATTTTATTACCTCCTATGCTAGATAATCCATTCTTGTTATACTTATCAACTACTGATCATGCCCTAGGGGCACTCTTGCCTTAACATGATGACAATATAAAGGAGCATGTTGTATACTACCTAAGCCATACCTTGGTTACATATGAACATAACTATATACCTATTGAAAAATCTTATCTAGCCATGGTCTTCATATCTCAAAAATTGTGCAATTAAATGTTAAATAATAAGACCATGGTCATTTCAAAAGTAGATCCACTCAAGTATCTACTATCTAAAATAGCTTTACAAGGTAGAATGGCTAAATGGATCATGCTTCTTAGTGAGTTTGACATAGAGTATGTCAATCAGAAGGCAATCAAGGGACAAGTTCTTACAAATCAACTTGTTGAAGCACTTCGCATAGACACATATCCACTCACATTCCAATTTCCTGATGAATCCATAATGACCATCATTGACACACCCCTTGAGGAGTAGCCTTGGAAGCTGTAATTTGATGGTTCATTTATTGCACATAGATCAAGGGCAGGCCTATTATTTATTACACCACAGGGGGATCTAATCCTTAAATCATTTAAGATCAGCTTTCCTTGTATAAACAACATGGCTGAGTATAAAGTACTTATTGCAAAACTTTGATAAGCAGTGTATTGGAATATATCTCATCTCCAAGTTTATGGTGATTCTTAGTTAATCATCAATCAAGTTAAAAATCATTTTCAGACCAAAAATGATAAGCTAGTTCCATTAAAGCCATGGTCGACACTCTTAAGCAACAAATTGCCAATATTCAGTTTGAGCACATACCAAGGGATAGTAACAGAACTATAGATGCCATGGCTACTATTATCTCTCTGATTTGACAAATAGATAAAGCTAGAGAGTATCAATTCCTCATCAAGAATTTGTCAACACTAGCTCATAATTCTTCAATCATTACCATGATTTGTGATATTATTGGTCTTAATTCTATCTAGTACTCAAACCTTTAAAACTACCTTCATGACCAAGTTCTACCACCTAAACTATCTAAAAAACAAACCAAATCCTTCATTCATCATTCCACTCATTATACTCTACTTGGATCCACTCTTTACCATCACAGTTTTGATGGAACTCTACTTCATTGTTTAAAATCGACAGAGTCTACACTAGCATTATTAGAAGTTCACAAAGGAGTGTGTGGAGATCATTCTAGTGGGGTAGTCCTATCTAAAAATATTTTATATACTAGTTATTATTGACCCATAATGGACACAGATGCCACTACCTAGGTAAAAAAGCATGATAAATGTTAACAGCATGTTAATCTGATTCATATCCTAGCAAAAACTCTAAAACTAATGTTGACACCATGGCCATTTTCTACATGGGGACTTGACCTCATTGGAAAGATTAAACCCACTTCATCTAATGGCCATAAACATATCCTTACCACCATCGAGTATTTCACTAAGTGGGTTGAAGCTATACCCCTCACTTATATGACTAGAAAGCAAATTTCCAAATTCATTCTCAACCATCTCATTTGCCATTACGGTATCTTCTTTGACATTATATATGATAATGGAGGATCATTCAAGAACAAGGATGTAGAATAGTTATATACTGAATACAACATCACACAACATTTTTATACATCATATTACCCTCAAGGTAATGGCCAAGCTGAGGCATCCAATAAAATAATTATTAACATTCTTAACAATATTGTCAATGATGTCAGTTGTGATTGACACCTCTAGATATTTCTTATTCTTTGGTCATATCATACCAATCAGCATACCCCTATAGGAGCCACTCCATACTCACTTGTTTATGGTACTGAAGCCATCCTTCCCATTAAGGTCAAATTACCTTCACTATGCATCTCTTTCAAGTATGTCTTGGATGATCATGACTATTGAGTAACTCACCTACAACAGCTAGACCTACTTGATGAGAAATACATATATGTGCTCAACAATCTTCAAGCATATCAGAACTAACTCAAAGGCCACTATAATTAGCATGTTAAGTATAGAACATTTGAACTTGGTGATCTTGTTCTTCAATAAAACCAAAATAATACCATGGCTAAGAAGAAGCATAAAGGGCAATTCAAACCAAAATAGATAGGGCCTTTCATCATCACTACAAATTATGGATTAGAAGCATACAGGCTTGCCACACCAGATAGTGATGAACTTCTAAAATTGATGAATATTATTCATCTCAAGTGATACTATGTTTGAATTCTATGGTGTATTGTCTATAAGGATCATTTTAATTATGCCATTTTTATTTTTTATACAAATACTATCCTTATTTGTCTCTTCACCATATCCACTTTCCACTTTGATTCTATCAACCTAATATGTTGTAAAGCCTAGCCCATTTGACCTTGGTTTTTTTCATTCATTATGTAGCTTTAGCATTGAGGTATCTGATCAATTCATCAGTTCATTCAAGTGCTTCAAATAACAAGCATATTTTGGGATAGTGTGACACAAGTTTCAGCAATTACATCCTTCATTTTTTATTCCTTTCTTACAACTAGTCTTGCTACTAAGCCACACTCTCACCATTTTTCAAGCAACCTTCATTTAAATTATCTCACCATTTTGTGAACTTGAACCATTTATTGTCTCATCATTCTTGATCAAGTTGAGATACTTCAAACAATTCCAAAAACATTTCAAAAAATTGTTAGAAAAGAACAAAAACATTGACCACTTCTTTGCCTTAAGGATTCTGGGAACCCTTACTAAACTACAAGAAAATCACTTATCATTTAGTTTCCCCATCCTTTTTGGCCTTTTCTCTCACACACTTATCATTTTTCAAGACCATTCCTATTCTTCTATCACATCCATTCTATTTGTTTTCCTCAGTTATCATATTCTTCCCATTCTCTAGGAGAACTACATTTGGCCTGTAGTTTCTTATTGGATATTACATCCACGAAACTATGTATGCAGTGTCCACTTGCCTAGTGCATATGGAGATAGCTCAGCCACCCCCTTCCTTTTCTTTTATCTTCCATTTTATTCATTTGTTAAGTTTTCACCTATTTTCTAGGGGCAATGTTCATAGGGTTTTTTGTTTGTTTATTTCTACTTATGTTATTTGTTTGTCTGCCTGTTTGTTTACTTTCAATATTGTTACCTTGATTCAATCTATGTGTGTTTATTGGGTGATTCCTTGCACAAAATTACACTTTAATCCATCCATATTCATATTTTTACATTGTCATCATGGTTTATATCATTGGTACATTATTTTCTATTGAGTATTGGATTATGGGACTCAGTCCTCATGCATATTTCTGCCAAGTCCTCATGATATAATATCATGATGTATACTGATACATGCTACAACAAACCTAAGATTTAAGAAGTCTATTCAACAATGGTGGCATCTCTTTGACATCGACATCCCAATTCACTCCCAATCATATCCCAAATAGAGTAATTAACCATGAAATAATTTTAACCTTTATTAGTTTATATGAGCATCTCCCTACTAGTAGGTTGTTCTAATTCATCATTACCTTTTGTGTTAATTTATCATCATCCTCAGACAAGTTTATCATGTTTTTCATAATCAGGGTCCAATGATTATAACTACATATGGGGAAATCATTACACACTATCCCACCTATATTTTTTAATGATTATAACTACCTTTGGGCAAATCATTGTGTTATCACCACTCTATTTTTTCTACCTATACAAGGGCATGTTATTATCTTGTTTGTCTATCCTAACTAGGGCAGCACCATCTTCTTAATGATTATAAACACCTTTAGGTAAATCATTGTGTTATCATACCACATAGCCACTATTAGGATACAATATTTATAACCACCTTTGGGCAAACCATTATGCACCATCCCACTTACATTCTTAATGATTTTGACTACTTTTTTAGTATCATTATGTTTTCACCCCATAATCTTTCCTTTCTTTGGTCCTCTCATTTTGCTTCTTTCTTTTTGAGGGATTGTTTACTGACCTACTTGTGCCAATCATTCCCTCGAGGGGGGCATCATACAGTTGGTTTATCATCATTGCAATTATAGGCATATAGGTCCTTCTCATTCTTTGAGAAGACATTACTATACTTATATTTGGAAACACCTTCTCAAATAGGGGCAAATTGTAGACACCTAAATCTGGCCACTGATAACCTCCAATCAGGCTTTTGGCCAATTTACACCCAAAACATACACTTTGACCTAAAAACACTAAAATATGATAAATGATGTGAAACTAATATATTAAAGTGCCGATTTTGGCTAGAGTATCCCTAACTGGGGCAATGTAATTTATGGGCCAGCTAAATTTATTAGATCATTCTGAGTCAAAATGCCAATTTTGCACTTAGGTGCTCTAGATTTCTCTTTCCTATCAAATCTTATGCATAAGACACGTGCCTTTATTATTTATTATTGGTAACATCCTAAATGGAAATATGGTTCCAACACATCTGACATCACCTTTCAATTCCAATCCAGTCAAATTTTGAACCAATAACAAGACATTATGATCAATTTGAGTAATTTGTGCATAAAGTACTTAATTATGCTTAAGAGCTAATTAATCCAAATCAAGGCCTAATTAAGAATTCCATGGAAACTTGTTGAATACTTATTTTTGTAAATGAATATTTAATATATGCATCATCAAGTGGCCTCATTTCTTAGGAAGGCATCCCTAGGCCATAAATGCCATAAATACTAGGATTCATGCCTCATCAATGCCTTCCATGATGCCTTCCATGCCTCTTAATTGCCCCTTTTTCCAATGTCATGATGAAGATAATTACAAACTTAATTCTAAAAATTGAATTAATCCTCAACCACACATCTCAATCTTGAAATGGATGGTTGAGGTTGATTCTGATTAAATCTAAAAATCTATAAATAGAGAGGCCAAGAACATCATTTCTAAGCTAGTTTGGTGCAAAGTTATTATTCTTAAATATCTTCAAAGGACTTGATAATGCAAAGTTATAATGCCAAATTGATTCCAATCCAAGCCAATCCACAAGCCAAAGGTGCCAAAGAGAGATGGAGGTAGCCAAGCTTCCATTGCCAAGGACTTCATGAGCACAAGCCAAGCAAGCCACTACTACAAAGGCATTTGGAGCATCCAAGGAAGGTGAAGGAATTCTTGTGATTTATTCCTTATTTTTTAGTTGTGTTTGTCAATTGATCTTATTAACTAAGCTCTCCCTAGTGTCTAAGCCTAGAGATGTTATGCTATTAGTGTATTTATTTTATTTTATTTTCATTTTGGAACTAACACCATACTAACCATCCTCTCTTGAGTCAAATTCCTAGATCACACAACTTACCTCCACAATTCTTCAAATGGTTGATTATTTAGTTGTTAAACCAAAAGGTACTATAGTATATGTGGCTATAATGATTGAATCATGGGAATATCTAGTAAATTTTATGATGTTTCAACCTAAAACCAAGAAATTAGGATACCCCCTCATTTTGGAAAGACCTTAGTTAGCTTCTATTACAGAATTAATTGATTTTAGATCATGGAATATGACTATTTTAAATGGTCTAAAATCAAAATTAATATTTTTATATCCTCTTGCAAAACCATCATTGGATTACACTAAAATACTTTGGGTAGATGAATCAGAATAAAATAAGAAAAAAAAGCATTCTAGGCCATGATAACTATACAAGGACACATGCAAGAATTAATTGATGAGTTAGTACAGGATCTGAAAGAAACTACTAACCTCATGAGCATAGCTTTATACTCTATCAATCTATTTACTTTGTACTTTATCAGTCTATCTACTTTAGACTCTATCAATTAGTCTACTTTGGACTCTATCAGTCAACCTGATTTGGACTCTATCAGTCAGTCTACTTTGGACTCTACTAGTATATCCACTTTGGACTCTAACAGTCTATCTAATAAGGAATATGTGTAATTCTTGGTTATGGACTCTATTAGTTCCTTAGCTATAGACTCTACCAGACTTGTTATTATAGACTCAATCTTTTAAAATTCAACATATAACCATAGACCATTAAATTAAAGTATTTAAGATTGAGCAGAAGACACATCAACTAGTTTTTTAACTACAATCCATTGTCCATTAGCCAAAATCATTCCTCTAGGAGATGGATTTGTCAAAAATGTAACTATATTTCATCTATTATTACCACCTCCATGTCCTCTTAATTCATTGATTAATGAATTTAAATAAGTATAATCTATCCATCTTGACACTAAATAGGTCATGGTATTACCACATAAAATATTGAACATAAATAGTTGGTTAACACATGATCAAGAAATAATTTTTTTAATATCCTAAAAAACATAGCAAAACATTTGCTTGGGATTATATAGATATGATAGGAATTCATTTGAGTATGTGTATCCATCACATTTACACAAATCAAGACAAACCAATTAGATAGCCAAAAATATGAATAAATCCAACATCAAAAGATAGAAAAAAATTAAATTAAAAAATTGTTGGATGTAGGATTCATTTACCCTATTTAAAATAGCCAATTGGTTTCTCCACTGGTAATTGTACCAAATAAAAATGGGAAATGGAGAGTGTGTGTGGATTACCAAGGGATAAATAAAGCCACTATGAGGGATCATTTGTTAGGTTGTGGAGCTAAAAGCTTCCCTTAGATGCAAACATGGAGGAGGTTGTTGAGTGTCACAGTCATCGACGTCGGCAGGCCAACCGACATCGGGTAGGGGTCGACAAAAAGCAATCGATATCAGTCAAAAGTCAGCCGACATCGGTCACCTCCATGCAGATAGGGACCAATGTCAGTCACCTGTGCAGTTCCAAAACTGCTTATTGACAGACAATTAGTTTGTTGAACCGGTTGTTTGCATGTTAAAGACTACTTCGAGTCTTGAGCCGCTTGTCTAATTATTGTATGTATGGGATCTATATAATAAACTCATGGGCTGTATTGTAAATTTTATAACTAGGAGAGTTCTTCTATTGGTAGAATCACAAGGGTTCTTCCAAGTATATAAGATCAGGTTGATCTGCAAGTTGTGCAAGATCAGGTGGAGATCTACATGTGGTAAGTAAGATCAGGTTGGTCTGCAAGGGTGTGTGTGTGTGAGGTCAAAAGTAGATCTACAGGGGAGTAAGTTCAAAGGTGATAGCAACACATCAATGAGCAAGATCAGGGGAGATCTACTTGGAGTACCGATTCGTACTCGATTGTACTGGCAGTATTGATACTGACTGGTTGAGGTGAACAATAGCTCTGTGTTAGCCGTTTGTTGTGACCTGTATTGAGAGAAGATTACTCTTGAGGGAAGATTACTGGTATGCCCACAAAGTGGATGAAAGAGTGTGATCTCTTTATTTTAATTTCCTTCTAATTGAGTTGAATACAATTATGTGTTGCTTCTCATATTTTGTGTTGTTTCTATTTCTTGTTACTTATACTTTTGGTATAATTCTGCATGTTTAAGTTGCTTGTACAAAGGTAATCATATGTGCTCTTAAATTTGACAAGTTGTGTCAGAGCTTTGGGGAACCTAGGTCCTATCAATTGGTATCAAAGCAAGGTTGGATGTTCTTAGAGTGAGGTTGACTAACAGGTGGTTCAGATCTGGTTAGTGTTTTTGATTACAAGTTACTCATAGGGGTTTCTATTTGAGTGGGAGTATTGCAATGGCAAAAGAAGGTAATCTAAGAATGGAGAAATTCAGACACAGGTGTAGCACCATAGGGTGTGGTGTTTGGTCTTCAATATTGAGCTTGAAGAGTAATACAAGCCAGGATACAGATTAGACAATGCATTGGTATAGGTACAGGTGCAACTATTTATCTCCAAGTGGGAGATTGTTAGGTTATGAAGCTAAAAGCTTCACCGGATGCAAACATGGAGGAGGTTGCTAAGTGTCACAGTCATCAACATTGATAGGCTAACCAATGTCAGGCAGGGGTCGATAAAAAGCAACTGACATCGATCAAGAGTCAGCTGATGTCGGTCACCTCCATGCAGACAGGGACCGACGTTGGTCACCTGTGCGGTTCTAGAACTGCTTGTTGATAGATAGTTTGTTGAACCGGTTGTTTGCATGTTAAAGACTAGTTCGAGTCTTGAGCCACTTGTCTAATTATTGTATACATGGGATATATATAATAGACTCATGGACTGTATTGTAAAGTGTATAACTAGGAGAGTTCTTCCATTGGTAGAATCACAAGGGTTCTTCCAGGTATGTAAGATCAGGTTGATCTGTAGGTTGTGCAAGATCAGGTGGAGATCTACATGTGGTAAGTAAGATCAGGTTGGTCTACAAGGGTGTGTGTGTGCAAGGTCAAAAGTAGATATGCGGGGGAGCAAGATCAAAGGTGACAGCAACACATCAAAGAGCAAGATCAGGGGAGATCTACTTGGAGTATCGGTTTGTACTCAGTTGTACTGGCAGTATTGATAATGACTGGTTGAGGTGAACAACAGCTCTGTGTTAGCCATTTGTTATGACCTATATTGAGAGAAGATTACTCTTGAGGGAAGATTACTGGTATGCCCATGAAGTGGATGAAAGAGTGTGATCTCTTTGTTGTAATTTCCTTCTAATTGAGTTGAATACAATTGTGTGTTACCTCTCATATTTTGTGTTGTTTCTATTTCTAGTTACTTGTACTTTTGGTATAATTCTGCATGTTTAATTTGCTTATACAAAGGTAATCATATGTGCTCTTAAATCTGACAAGTTGTGTCAGAGCTTTGGGGAACCTAGGTCCTATCATCATTTTCCTCTTCTTTTTATTGATCAAGTTCTTGATAATTTGGTAGGGACAAAATAATTTTCCTTCTTGAATGGATTTAGTGGGTACAATCAGATAACCATGGTAACTAAAGATCAAGACAAAACCATTTTCACCTATCCATGGGGTGTATTTACTTATAGAGTCTTACCATTTGGTCTTTATAATACTCCAACTACTTTCCAATGAGTAGTTCTAGCTATATTCTCTAATTTTACTAATGATTGTGTGGAAGTATATATGGATGACTTCACCACTCATGGAGATACATTTGATGAAGCCTTATATAATCTTGACAAGGTCTTAACCATATGTGAAGAACATCAATTGTCATTAAGCCATGAGAAATGCCGAATGACATTGGATCAAGGCATATTATTAGGAAACCACATCTTTGACAAAAGAATCCAAGTGGATCCTAAGAAAATTTAAATAATTTCGAACCTACCTGTTCCACAAAATCAAACTAATATCAAGAGCCTTTTAGGTCATGTTCGTTTTTATCAATTTTTTATAGAAGAATTTAGTAAAATTGTTGCTCTTATGTTTACTTTGTTGGAAAAGGATATTGAATTTATGTGGAGTGAGGATTGTCAAAAATATTTTGAAGACATCAAATAAAAATAGAGCTTTGCACCAATACCAAGAGGACCCAATTGGGAAAATCCCTATCACATTTACATCGATGCTTCTAATTATGCAATAGAGGTAATTTTAGGACAAAAAGATGAGAATGATCATATGCATGTCATTTATTATATCAAAAAAATCTCACACCAACTAAAAATAATTATACAACCAAAAAAAAGGAATTTTTTCTGTAATCTATGCCATCAACAAATTCAAACACTACATTATAGGTTATAAGGTCTTCATATACATAGATCCCTTAGTCATAAGGTATCTTATGAATAAAATTATAGTAGGGGGAATACTAATAAGATGGTTGTTACTTTTTTAGGAATTTGATATAACCATCATTAATAAACTAGGAAAATTTAATGTGGTTACAAACTTTTTGTCTAGAATACATAATGCAAGTAATGATTAACCAGTTGAGGATAGATTTTTAGATGAACAACTATTAGTTGTTTTAACATAATCCCCATGGTTTACTGGCATAGCCAACTATTTAGAAATAGGGAAGTTTTATTCTCATTTTACTCAAAAATAAAGAAAACATTTAATTAAATAAAGTTCTTTCAAATGTATTGATGGAATGTTATTTAAATATGGACTTGATCATGTGTTTCGCATGTGTGTAATATGTAATGAAGCATATAATATAATTAGATATTACCATAATGAATCAGGAGGGCATTATTCAAAAAAAAGAACGATGCACAAGATCTTAGTATCACGATATTACTAGCCTTCCCTTCATAGGTAAGTAAAGAAGTATATTAGACAATGTGATCCATGCCAAGGGATGGGACAACCTACACTATTAGCGGAGATGTCTCATCATCCACAAATGGTGTTAGAACCATTTTTAAAATGGGGAATATATTTTCTTGGTCGTATAGATTCTTCATCTCAAGGAAAAGAATACCTTTTAGTATATACAAATTATGTCACTAAATGGGTTGAAGTTCAAGCCTTGACCTTTGTTAGACAAGTAGTGGTAGATTTTTTATATTTTAATATCATGCAATGGTTTGGTACACCTAAAGATAGTCTCAAATCAAGGACCACAATTCATGTCTAATATGATTAAATATTTTATGAAAGTTTACCAAGTCAATCATCGGAAATCCTCTCCTTACCATGCACAGTTCAATGGCCAAGTAGAAGTTACTAACAGAAAGATGGAGAATATTTTGACAAAGATAGTTAGCAGTAGTAGAAAAGATTGGATAATCAAAATACCAGAAGTAGTGTGGGTCTACAACACTACTTGGAAGACAACCATTGGAATCTTATCCTATGGGTAAGTATATGGTAATAAATCTTTACTTTCTATTGAATTTAAATTATAGACTTTGAAAATAGAAATAAAAGTAGGCATTGATTTGGATAAGGCACAACAAGATATAATTTTTCAATTAAATGAAATTGATGAGATGAGGATATAAACTTTGTAACAAATAGAGATGATGCATCATCAAAGTAAAATATGTCATGATTCCCACGTCAAAGAAAGAATATTTAAACAAGGAGATTGGGCACTTTTGCTTAACTCCAAATTTTAGTAATTTAAACGCAAATTGAGGACAAGATGGTTGGGACCATATCAAATAAAAAATATATTTGAGAATGGATCAATGCAAATATTTCCAATAGATGGGAACTAGAAAACTTTATTGGTCAATGGACATAAACTCAAATTATACCAAAAACCTATCAATAAAGAAGAATTTGTTCAAAACATTAGACATGAAGTAGTTTTCATGGAAGGACATAGTTATTCCATGCCAACAACTCCATAATGATATATTCTATAAAAATAGAAGGATATCACTTTTTGGTTTTCCTTATTCCAATAATAATAATAATAATAATTAATAAATAAATAAATTTAATAGCAAATCCTTTTTAGGATGCTATTGATAATGTTGATCATAAAACTAGCTTGTTGGCTAATCATGCATTGAATAATGAGCCTTAGCTTGAAAACAAGAAATGACTGATCAAGGGGAAAATACCAAAAAAAATAAAAACATAAAAAATAGTAAAAATTGATCAGTTATTCTAGATAATCAAATCACTATAGCATTTTCTTGTATACATTCCTATAAATACTAATTCATGCATTTATTTTTTGTTTAGAATCAAGTGGTGGGAAAGGATTGAAGCTAAGAGTATGACTTGGTAAGTAAAGTATTTTATTTATCTGTATTATGTTAATATAAGTATTTTAATTCATGTATGTTCATGCTTAAGAGGATATTTATAAAGAATACATCTTGCATTCCATCAAAGTAAACACCAAACAAAACCATTTTTTGACATCAAAAGGCCATAAGTAAGAGGCCACATAAGCAAAAAAATGACATTTGATGACATAGAGAAGTCGTACGTGAAAAGATATGCAAAAAATGGAATGTCATATCACCTTTATTCATGGGTACAATCACTCACTAACTCACTCTAAATTACCTTGAATAAAGATACCAAAATTGATGACACACAAGTCTCATAAGTATGGAATTACACTAATTTTTTCTAAATATAATTTCATTTAACTTCCATATTGTGTGATGATTGATTTGAATTATGTCAGAAGCCATCAAGCTAAATACCCATTTGAATCACTTATTTCCATTTTCATTTACACACTATTATTTTCATTGGCACTAATTGTTACACCTCCTCAACCCCTTAGCTTTTAATGATTTATGAGAATCACTATGGGATATAAGAAACATGTTGAACCTAAGTATATATCTGGATTGATGACAAATGATATCTCTATGGAAATTTTTGAAGAGGTTGGATGGTTATCATTTTTTAAAAAATTTGAAGGGTATGATGAAGCTCTATTGAAGGACTTTATTGCCAATCTAATAGAAGACTCCACTATAGTGAGAGGTATCAGCATTCCAGTTTCTAGATCAATCATTACTGAAATTTATAAAATTGTTGAAGAAGGTAAAGGAATACTTGAAATAACTACTTTTTATGAGTTAATTACACAATTCAATAGAAATGAACAATTGTCTATTGCATGTGTTTAAAACCATCAAGGAAAGGAAAAAGGGATTAGTAGATAAACTCTACCTAAACCCTATAAATCTATTTCTTTTTGGGTAATGAAATATTTCATGTGTGAAGGGTAGTACAACATTTTGGGGTGTGAAGCAATACGTATCATTCTTCACCTCAAATATGGCCAACAACAAAATCAACATAGAGTTAACCTCCCCTTATTTCTATATGGAACCATTCAAATTCTAGACACTAATAGATCAACTCCTCTCCATCATCATGGTCTTATCTATTTAATTATTTAGCATCATTTTATTCAAAAAATAAACTTAGCATGGAATAATTTTTAGAATAATAGGTTCAATGAAACTTCAGCATCTATTTAAAGTCCTCTAGAAAACCACCAATGTCCAAGATAAAAGAAGTGGCTTCCTCCTCTAGGGTTAAGGTCTTATTTAGTGAAAGATGCCAAACTAGATCACAAACCACACATGTGATTGAAAAAACTTCTCAGTAAACTACCACAAAATGAAAACTAAGACTAAGGGTTTCATAGTCTTATATAAACCTTGAATCTAGGGATCTCCCTTCACAAGCTAGTGATGATATTTTTGTAAGGGAACCTAGTTCCCCTATACAAACAAAAAGAAGACAGAGAAGATTAATTTTGGCACAAGATGATAAGAAAATAGAAGTAGCTACCACTCTTGGTATCCTTATACATTTACCATTGTTCTCTTCTCCAACATTAATAGAAATAATATCAATAGCCCATGATGAAGAAGTGATCACAATAGAGATTCTCGAGTCAACAACAACAACTCTTGACGAAGAAGTTATCATAATAGAAATCCATGATTCAGTAATAGTAACTCTTGATGAAGAAGATATCATAATAGAAATTATTGAGTCATTAGTAGTAATCCCTAATAAATAATCTATTCCATTAGATATTCCTGCTGAGGAAACTACTCAGAGAGAAAACATACCCACAAAAGAAATTGTAGTACAAGAAATAGAATCTTCTCCATCTTCTTCAAATATTGAGGTAAGATCAGTATTAGATAAAGGGGAAAGTATAATGGTCTCTAAATAAGAACAATCATCCATCTCAACTAAACACCTAGAGTTATAGCTCATCCTTACACTTTTAAAGGTTGAGATCATCATCAAACAAAAAGCTATAAATATTGTTGATCTTCTAGCTCAGGTACAATGTAAGGATCCACTCAACTCTTCTTTAAATTAAGGATTAGATAGTTTTAAATATAAAGCTTTGGATCACATGACTAGGAACAAAAATCTTGAGAAATAAATAACTCATTTTGATGAAGACATGGTAAATCATTGGATATACATCACTAAATTAGAAAAATAAAATTTGTTGTTAAAATAACTACTCCAAAATTCTCAACAACAATAGGTTATTATGCAAACTTCATCTTCTTCTAACCCTTTAGTAGATCGATCCTGTCAAATCATTATTTCTCATGTGGATTACCTAGATAAATAGAATCAGGTATGTTATGAGTTTAGAGAACTCAAAGAACAAAATAAAGATTTAAAAAAGAAAAAATAGACCATCAAAGAAAATTTGGGATAAGAAAAATAGCAGACTTAAAATCTTAAAGAAAATCTACAAATTGCATGTCGAATAGGTGAAAACATCCTAGATTGTTGAGCTCCCTCACCTTCTTATATAATGTATTTATGTGAATATTTTTATATATGGCATCTATTGAGAATTTCATATGATTTACCTCACAATATTGAAGATCCTCTTATGTTTCTAAACATATTTCAAGAATCCACTCCAGAACAACATGATTTGTTATATGATTTTTATTTATGTAATATGATTTTAGGAGATTATAATAAATTTATGGTCAATTTATATGTAAGGGAAGTTCAACTGAGAGATCTTCTTTCTACTTTTAAAAATCAGACATCCAAAAAAATAACACATAAGGAATATATGGAAAAATCTAAAACTACAGGGTTATGTATTAGAATTGCTTATACTAGTGTCAAGAATGATTGATTAACTTAAAAACCACCTATTTGATGAATCCAAACATTAAGTATTATTACTTATAGGGTTTGTATAATATTAGTGTCTCCTTTGATCTATATAGTAGATAGCATTTTGATGATATATCTATAGCTAGTATCAGATGTTGGGACACATTGACAGTTTCATTGAAAAGAAGAGAGGTGATGTCTCCAAATAAACTAATATGGATCTTAAGAAGGGAACAAGAACAAGTTATCAATGACATTATTGTGGAAGTCATTAATTCAAGAAGAGAACTAATTTGGGTTAGCATGAGATTCAGACCACCACTTCTTTTGACTTCCATTCCACCATGACACAGATGAAGTCCTTAAACAAAGGAATAATTTTAGAATTGGAAAAAAAATGGTGAGAACATATCAAGGCTTCACTAGTCCCTTGGACAATCACTGGGCTAATGAATTTGACATATATGATCTCAACCAGCATTTACAAGCCAAATTTTAGAATTATGAGAGAATAAGTAAAATTTGATTTTACAAAAGGGACTTACAAAAAGTAAAGCTTGGTAAAAATGATGAGTCTAAAATATGGATCATTATTACTATCAGTTATCTTTTTTTTTTTCATTACCTCTCCTCTAAAGTGAACATTGTAAGGATTTTAGGCTTGTTTCTAATCCTAGTTTAGTAAATAGGATGCTTTATCTTACTTAATGTAACTAAAGCCTAAATGACTAAATTTTTTATTTAATTCTAACTCTTTGCATGTTTAGTCTCTCTATTTTGTTGATCTTCCAAGGTGACTCCATTTTCAATGTTTTCTTGTCTAAGTATCTTGACTCCATTGATCCATGTCCCTTGAGGGAGTAGGCCTAGAATGCTAGTTTTTTATGCTTCATCATTTGTTTTATGTCTTAAATGTATGAACTAACTTGCTCCACAATCCTATTCTACATTTTGGCATGCCCAATGGGATTGCAACCCAAAAAAATCTTATAATTACTTATTATCATCTTATTTTGTTGTTAACTTTTGTTAAAATTAGTTAAAATGAAGATTTTTCATTCTAGGTCCATTAACTTGTTGTGTATATACAAATTTAGAGAACTATGAAATCAACTAAGAAAAGCAAAAATTCATCCCTATTTTCAACCTTCGATGCATATTTATGAATTCAAAGCCTTTATTTATGAAATTGACAATGGTAACTGTGAATTTATTCTACAAATGTTAGGTTTTTTCTATATCTTTTGCATATTTGTGAATTTTAAGCGTCTAATTATGAAATCACTATCTCTATTTGTGAAATTATTCTATTTTATCTTATATTTTATTTTGCAATTTTTCTAGAAATCATGAAATCGAAGGACATAAGTGTGAAATCGCATGAATTCATAACTATGAATTCATTGTAAAATTTTGAAATCATACCATAAAATCACCAAATTATTCTACTCTATTTCTATGTTGTTTGTAATTTTTCTATAAATTATGAAATTGAATCACATAAGTAAAAAATTATAGGAATTCATAATTGTAAAATCATTAGAAAACTATGAAATCATCTAACATAGTAGCGAAATTAGCAAGGTGAGTTGAAAAATCATACAGGTAACTATAAAAATCATTTTTGTAAGCTTTTTATAAGTTTTCTATTTTTTTATGTTTTTAATTAACCTACAATTTCACAGTTTACACTTTACTATGTAACTATGAAATACCTTCATAGGGAATATTTTCATGGTTTTAAGTTAATTTTTAAGTAACCTTCATTATCTAATCAAGCACAAATCAATCTTATAATACTTCTTGTAGGGAATTAAGCAAAATAGGAGTTTAACACATTTAACAAAACCATTTCACATTGTATTTTAGTGATTTAAAAACTTATGAAAAGAATTTTATTTTGTTTTGTCATTTCAAAAGTTACAAATAAAGACCAAATTTCAATCACATTTCCACAAGTGTTTAAAAATAACAATCACATTTAGACTTTGAGCTTCTAAGAGCACTTTGATTTTTATTCTTCATTTTTGTAAAATGCTAGAGTAGTTTTAGTAAAGCCTTGCATGTATGATCTCCCCTTGTCCCCTTTAGGGAACTTGGGTGACCAAAGACATATTTTTTTACTTTTTTTGTTGAGTCAAACATGAATAAATGTCATATATGCTCTCCCATTGTTCCTAAGGACTTGAGTGACTCAGAAATGACCTAGTTCTTTTTTATTTTATTTTTGCATTATGAGAGGGAGTTCATCACCTCTTAATGTGTTATTTAGGTGTGAATTGGCCTATTTTTTCATCTCCCAACATTTTTCCAACCCCACTCACTAGCTAGGGATATAAATTGGGTGCACCTTTGGATTGGATAGTGGTTGAGTGGTTATCCTGACAAGTCCAATAGATTCTCAATCCATGTGGTAGTTTAGACATAAAACTTACTAAGTAGTACATGGATAAAGTTTTTATGCAAGGGAAAATACCCTTGCATAACAATCTATATGGTTTGGAACTAATTTATGTGAATTTTGTGCCCAAGTGTTTCTAGGCACTTGTGGACCATCTAGATAAACCAAGTCAAAACTTTAGCTTAATTAACCCCACTTGCCACAAATTATCCTACCAAATAATAAGTTGATTTGGTGCTTTAATTTCCTTGACATATATCATTTTTTGAGAGACAAAAGGGGGATTAGAAAACTCTACATACATGTGCTCTTTATTTTTGGATTAAAAATTAAATCATTTCAAGACTAGTATATCGGTGAAAGTTTTGGTGGATATTATGCACACTTTATGTCAGTTTAGCATAAGAGCATGCACTTAAGTTATTATTATTATTTATTTGAATTTTGAGTTCACAATAATTGTGTTGCATAAAA
Organism: Torreya grandis; assembly: GCA_037957365.1. Lineage (NCBI taxonomy): Eukaryota > Viridiplantae > Streptophyta > Pinopsida > Cupressales > Taxaceae > Torreya > Torreya grandis. The sequence continues at coordinate 295,924 of JARHVA010006021.1, forward strand.
AAAAATAAGTCCTAAATCCTCTCAAACCAAATTTGATCTAAAGACAACTAGTTTGCACTTGAGACTTATTTATCACTAGGGCTTGAATGTTTTACTATTTATGTTTGGGTCACATCACTTAGATTGGATTTTGATTTTATTTTAGATACGTACCTAAGTATGAGTATTGTTCTCATATTTCACACATTGAGGTCTTACATTGTTCACATTACCATTTAACACTTGGTCATTTTTTGCAAATGTTATGTCTATCATTTGAAACAATAGCCTTTGTCTCACTTGGTACCATTACATTGCCCATTTTATTTTCAAGTTTGAAATTAGGTTTTCTTGCATTAACCTATGCTCTAAGTTCCTAGACCATTTTAATTTATTTTTTATTATGTGTAGTGACGTTACCTTTTTTCTTATGAAGTTTGAACTTAGATTTTATTGCATTTGCCATATGCTTTGACTTTTTGGACCATTCAACCTTATTTTGATTTGAAGATCAAGACCAACCATAGTCTCATTATCCTTTTATATGGTACCAAGACATTTCAGACTTAGGTTTCCTTATATTAACCTACACTCTAAGTTCTAAGATTGTTTTACCTTCTAGTTTGTTGATTTTGACCTACTAAGGTCAAGCATTCCAAATACTTCACTTCTTCTCATTCTATGTCATTACATTATCCAATCCAATTCTAAAGTTTCTAATGAAAATTTGATAGTGTTTTGAAAATCCAAATTAAATGAAATCTATGTTTTTAACATTAGTTAAATTTGGGTATTATTCTAACCATACAAAGGTACACTCATAGTGGGGGTCTCTTATGGCCCTAGTTATGAGGAGGAAAACTTTTATGATAGAGAAGAACATTCAATCATGTACGAAGAACTCCCTCCCATTGTGGGATCAAACCAAGGTCAATACATTGACAATCAACCACTTAAAGAGCAAGATGAGGCTCTTTTAAGATTAATAGAATCAGGAGCTAGACTCCCTTTAGATTTTCTAAAAGAATAATTACATACCCTTGTTTGAATAGAAGAGCAAAAATATGAACCATTTATTGAACAAGAATAACCTTGCACTCAATTTCCTAAACCAACCATTATATCTTATATAAAATGTAAGGTTTCATTGGTATATTCCTCCCAAATAGGTCATATTGTTGCATCTACAATATAAAAAATTAGTCAACACTATACAGATCAGCTTGTTACTAACTAACAACTTATTTATCTATGACCTTATTTAATAAAGCCATATATGTAAAACAAAATTAGTTACCTGAATAACTATAACAAGACCAAGTTAACCATACCTATGAGGTAGATCCTTTAGATCCTCTTGAAGAAGTTGTGCCAATGAATGCTTTGAGCCAAGTTTCACTTGATACATAACACACATTATTCAACCATCAAAAAACCATTTCCAATGTATGACATATACCCAATACTTCTCAACAAGTGTTGGATCACTCCTAAAAACAAGTCATTAATAATCCACCACCCTAATAAGTGGTGGATAATCCATAGAATGCAATACCAAATTATTCTAATTTATGATAATAAAAAGTTTTGCTTATAGACCAATAATGAAAATATATTATTCTAAATCAAAACCAAGTTCCTCAAAATTAGTAGATTCCCTATAGATTGTAATAATAGATTCCTTAGAATCAACATCAAATACCTAAAGATCAACAACAGAACACTATGAATCAATAACATCATACCTCTCCCTATGTGCCTCAAAAACAACAACAAATATTGAACCAAACAAAGAGCTTAGGACATAGGGTGCACGTTCCCAATAAGACTATGTAGGGAGGATCTATTCTTACCCATTCCAACCTTGACAAAACCTATTAGTCTATGAACAATCAACATAACTATCTCCTTCTGCCTAAAACCACTCTAAATTTCCAAGAGTGGAACACAATGAAGTAGTCTCAAGGCTTCAAATAGGTAACCAAACCAAAAATTACAAGTTTAAAGATATATTACCTTATTCATTTGACATGATAATCCTTCAAGTACCCTTCCCTCCTTAGATTGAGCTGCCCAAATTTGATAAATATAAAGGGAAGGGTGATCTTAGAGATAATATGCAAGACTTCTATGTTACATGCCAAAAGGTAGCCTAAAATATTGTGTATTTGATGTGCTTATTTCCACATAGCTTGGGTGGACAAGCCTTAGATTTTCTTCTCAAATTTCCTAATGGATCGGTAATGACTTTCAAAAATTCATCATAAAAAAATTTAACCATTTTTCTTACAACATCAAGCATGAGTTGATAGTGATTTACTTATGTAAATCCAAATAGAGGGATGAATAAATCTTTATGACCTATCTATAATGGTAGAGAGAACTAACTAGTCAATTCTAACACAATCTACTAGATAAATAACTAGTTGATAACTTCACACAAAACCTACACCCTGAGGTTGCTCATAATATAAGACTTGCTTTTGCCAACACATTTAAAGAGATCATCAATAAGGGTGTACACATTAAGAAGGAACTTATTACAAAAGGCTTGGTTAAAATCTATTCCCAAGCTCAAACATCACATCAAGCCAAAGCACTTGTTTAGACCAATATCACTAAGAAACCTAAGGCTTTTTAAAAAATAAAGAACATGGTTAGTAATGGGGTTACCAAATCATGACATGTGAAAATAATGAAAGTACCACCTATTCAAAACATGCCACCAAATCCACCACTCACACTACAAAGAGCTCTACCATGCAGAGATTTCCTAGATACAAGTCATTCAAAAACTTAGGTGAGCCCATTGAGTCATTGTTCAAGAAACTAGTTGCTTCTAAAATGATTATTTGGCTTGTGCTAAAACCCTTTCTTGAGGATTGGCCTAAACCTAACTGGTAAATTGAAGATGAATTTTATGATTTTCATCATGTTTTTGGCCATGTAATTTACAAGTACATGCAATTAACTCACATTATTGAGAACTTACTAGAGAATGGAGAGATTGAACTAGACCATAGACCTCCTCCTAACACTAATAAAAACATGAATATCTACAAAGATCCCTTTCCTAAGCATAATGAACAATAATAAAGGAGGAATCAAAACTAAGGCTAAGAGCATAATCAGCAGTAGAATCAAGATTATAATTAAAATTAAAATCTAAATAATAACTGTAATTAAGATCATGACACTCAAACCAATCAAATTAAGTATTGTGTTGTTCCATATGACTATCCATATATTACTATTAATTACATCACTGCCATTAATATAATGTCCTGTGTACTATCCAAAGTTGTTCAAAATGTTGGTCCCTCTACTTTAGGGTCACCATCTTATGTTTTAGGTAATTCCACACTAGGTTCTAGCACTTTACTTGTACCTCAATTTCCGTGGGTTACCATTTGTGGGCTTCCTCATTCCTCTAATTATAATAACTCCCTCCCAACTCAAAATTGCATAATCACCCTATCTACATGGTCAAAATTTATTCTCCATAGCCCTTTGCCTTATTCTAAAATTGATTCTAAGCCAAAATCTATATTGATTAATACCAATCCTAAACTAAACATTGTACTAATTAATACCAATCCTAAGCCAAACAATGTACTAACTAAGACCAAACCTACTCATCCCATTATTGAGAATCCATATAGTATCTATGAAAAACTAAGCAAAAGATCTATGTGAATCTCTATTTTGGATCTCTTACATACATTTGAATTTCACAATACCATACTGAATGATTTAATTCAATAATATATTATGTTTGATGACATTAATCCTAAACCATTCCAAGCATTCATGGGGTATTTATCTCTAGGACAACAACTTACCTTTGACCAATGAGATATGTCATCCCTTGGTCTCCTACATAACAATCCTTTGTACATTGAATCCATTATTTCACATAATAAAATCAAACACATTATTATATGCAATGGCTTTAGATTGAACATAGTGTCTTTGAAACTAGTTGAAACATTGGGGTATAGGTGATAGATATGCAACTAGATACCATCACCATCAAGGCTTATGACAACATATAAAGAGAATATGTAGGAACCATTTATTTATCAATCATTATTGGGCCTGTTACCCATGATACCTTATGACATGTTGTTACATCTTGATTCCTCTCTAGACTTGATAACCTATTGATTAATGGATCTTATGGTTACTGATTTGGTTAATTACTATTTTGTTAAGCTAGATTTTATATACTAATGTATGGATAGTTATGTGTATCTTATTTACATGATCTTTAACTTGTTGAGTTAGTTTCACTTGTATGTTTTTTATTAGATAAGAAAGAAAAGAGGGTCTTGGCCCTTTACAAAGCTACCAAAAATCCTCTAATGAGATAAAAATAACACATTAATAGCACAAATAGAAAACAAGAACTAAAAAACTAGGAAAACACATAGAGCTAATAAAATAAATGTAGACTATCTATAGTCCCATATTTGGTAAGGAACTTAACTATTTCCTTATAGTCACCAAGCTTATTCACACCCACATTCCTTAATTTGTTGTCAAAATCCTTAACCATAGCAAATAGAGTAGACACATGATGAAGAGACTTGGAAGCAAATTCAACCACTATTTTCCATTTTTTATGCATCTTATCCATATTGGCTTTGATTTTCATAACTTCTTCCATTGTCTTAATTCACAGTGAGCAGCTATCTATCTTTTCCTAGCCAGGAGCCTCAATGGCATCCTCTTCAAACTCATCTAAGTAGGGCTCATTCATTTCAATAAAATGGCTAGTTCCCTCAACCTCTTGATCTGACTCAAAAGGAGTCTCATATTTACCACCGTCAAATGTGTCTTTAAAAAAATTAGAATCATCATATATGGCAATGCCTTAAGGATTAAGGGATGGGATTCCAGTAATATGATTAGACCTATGAACACCCGCACAACCCTCACCTCACTCTCAACCAAGTTAGGACCCAGGTCCACATATTTTCCTGATGCCCCAACTCCCCTAGTATCCTCTATAGATTTAGCCTTTCTAGATTTAACATTGCCAACTTCCTCAACAACCTTTCGGCCCCTTTTAGCAGAACCTTTTATAGTCCTCTAGATGGGAGTCCCAATTATACCATAGGGTGACTTAGGGGAATAATCTTGTGAATTAGGGGGAGGTCCTAATAGGGGTGTTATAGTCTTCAAATCTAGACCCCTCCAATAGAATTTTAGGGGAGGCTTTGGAAGTCTTGGAAGATTTTTTCCCTTACCTTTAATATCAGGATAAGGGTGAGATGGGGAGCCTTCTAACAAGCTAACTTTAATTTTCTTTGGGGGACACAAGGCCAAATGAAAGTGGTATAATCTCAAGATAAGACCTTGGTGGATGGGAATGAGGGGAAAGTTAAGATTTTTGGCCTAGATTTATTTAGCCAACTTAATGAAATTATCTAATAAAGACAACAAGAAAAAGGGAAAACTAATTTCCATACTATTCTTGAAATGGTTGAGTAAAGCAAAGTGATAGTGGTAAAATATCTTGAATCTACCTTCCAGAATGAATAACTTCATTAACATGAGGCAAATTTTCCCTCATGGCACTGGCAGCTTCCCTCTTTCAAAACCCCCATAGAGCTTCAAAGCAACCTCACCTTTCCTAAATAAAATCCCCATGTTATCTAGGTTTGACACCCTACTACATCGACTAACCTTTTTCCCTTTGATGGGAAGCCTCATAGCTTTCCCAATCACCTCTTCAAAGACTTCAAAACCTATACCCCTCAAATGGACTTGTTTATAATTCTCCTCCTAGGACTCAACAAACTATTGAGATAGATTCTCATCATGGCTAAACATCCCATTGATGAAAGAAGCCACCTCTCCCTCTTAGATAATATGCCATACCATAGGGTCTTGTCAAAATTATTTTGCATAGGTTGGCTTGAGCTTGATAATATCACCACCCATATTCAAAACTAGAAAGATACAAATTCCACAAGACTATTTAAGGTAGAGAGTAATGAAATGTCTAACAATATAACCAATGATATTAATAAATCATTTTTGGCCTATCAAGGACTACAAGAGTATAGAGCTCATCATATCAAAATAATTTTGGAAATTGACATATCCTTTCCCATACTAAAACTTAACCTTGGTACTGACCCACATCCACCCCTCATACAATAATCATTAGAGATGGGGCAAGTTAAGAAATAATTACCCTCAAACCATCTTGGCCTATCAACATCCCCTTCTCTAATCATCATTTGGAAGAGTTTCACTTGTATGTTATGTACATGTGATCATGTTTATTTAGTTCATTACAATAATATATTATGGATTTTATATTTATTTAGGCTAACTACCTTTACTATTTCAAGGTGAATATAGGATAGATCTGTCCCTCAAAATATGACAGAGGAAGAGCATCAACAAAGAGGGTGGTGTAGATAGAGGCATTAGGGGATGATAGAATAAGAACTATGAGCCCTATACACACCAAAAATAGATAATATGCTTTTGGTTGCTATTATGTTATCTGCATTTGAAAATGGTTGTTTATCATGTAGATTTGGTTATGTGTTTGCTAATGTGAGACTTAGACTCTCTTATGTTGTCTTACTTAGCTTACTTCATGTGATGATGTTTTCTTAATGTGTATTTGGAATCTTTGGATGTCTTTGTTTTGATACAAAGTATAATCTACTATCTTGAGAAGTGGTGTCTTGTTTATAAAATACATTGCTATAGAGATAGGGGACTTAATTATTTTATTTGTTAATTTATTGTTAAATGGACTAAGTTAGAAAGTGTGGTTTATAATGTAATTTGACATGAAATTTGTATTAAGTCAATGTTATAATGTTTAAATTACTATTATATTTATAACATACAAAAGGTTATTGGGAGGTCAATGTTAACATGCATAATGATTGAAAGAATTATTATTTTAATTTGGAATGTTTGTGAAGTTAGGGTTTGTTTTAGCATTGACTTATGTTGATCAATCCACTTAACAAATAAAACACTTTGTTTTAGTTTTGCATGGAATTTTTATTCATCAAGCTCATTATGTTTGCAGTGTGTTATGGTGAAGATAGTGGAAGGCTTGGTTAGCATGGAATTAGCATGCAAGCAAATAAAAAGGAGAGGAAGTTATGGCTGGGGGGTACACAGAGATGACAAAGAGAAAAATAAGAAGATGAGGATTTGAGGTAGATTGGAAAAAACATTATCAGTTGGACATAGTTGAGCATTTTATTACTAGGTAGGGATTTTTTTGGTCAAATTCATATTTATAAATGTATGAATTAAATCAACTAAACTGGTAAAACTTTATTGAATAGGGGTTTTCATTTTCTTTACTATTAAAAGTTAGAAAACTAGGGGGTCATATAGTTGGCATTGGGGATGGGCTTAGCCCATCCATAGATTCAAATATATGACTCTGGAAACTCTAGCTTAAGGCAACTATATTTATTGAATTCTTTGCCAAAAATAATTAATTGGGTTTTAATTTATGAAAGTCTATGTAGTTTTTCAATGACTATTGAATAGATGAATTTTAAATGGGTTTTATAAACATAAACAGTTGAGTATTGGATAGTAGTAAACCCTACCAAAGTTTCCTAGGGTAAATTCAAGGATGAATGGATTTTATTAGTTTGAGTTATAATATAAATTGGGTCTTTAGTTTAAACTTAGTTCTTTATAACTCATATTAATTTATTCCTCTCTGTATATAATGTATTTACTTGTATCTATGTTAAATTAAGTCAAGTTATTAATCCCAAATTATAGGGCATGACAGTGTATGGGGTTAGTCTAGTTGGAAAGATTATAAAGAAATAAGAATTTATAAACTTCTATATATGTATTAATGTTTTCATATGATTTACCTCAGCTATAAGAATCCCTTTTCTAAGCAGAATAAAACAAGTATGTTTTTGTTTCATTTATATAACTTATATAAAATTGTATAAATATATATATATATACACACACACATATATAATATATATAGGACTTTGTTTCCCTATTGATATATATATATATATCAATGTATATATATATATATATATATATATATATATATCAATGTATATATATACATATATAGTTTAGGTTTTAGTGTAGCTACATAAATATACATCATTATGTTAATATTGTGATTGAACCAAAAATGGATATTATAGGTTGATTGGTTATTTATTGTGGTTATATTTATGTGTTCATTCTGTGTAAACTTGTTATTATGCTCCCACTTTTTTTAGGAGACCACAGAATGATTTTTAAAAACTTTCAAGAGAGTAATTGTAATAATAATTCTATATTCCAATATGTTTTATATGTGTGTATGGATTCATCTATATAAGACTATGTACTTTTAAAATATATCTTTGTGTGTGTGTGTGTGTGTGTGTGTGTGTGTGTGTGTGTGTGTGTGTGTGTGTGTGTGTGTGTGTGTGTGTGTGTGTGTGTGTGTGTGTGTGTGTGTGTGTGTGTGTGTGTGTAATGTGACTAGGTTGGTAAGACTATGTGTTATTTGAGGAAGTTAGCTAGACTTTGATTTGTTTTGAAATTTTAACATAGCCATTTAACTAAAGTTTAATTCTTGTTTAATTTTTTAAAAGGAATACTTTTAGTAATGTAGTTTTATAATCGAATATGAGTGTGTGTGTGTGTGTGTGTGTGTGTGTGTGTGTGTGTGTGTGTGTGTGTGTGTGTGTGTGTGTGTGTCTTTTGTGTGTGTGTGTGTGTGTGTGTGTGTGTGTGTGTGTGTGTGTGTGTGTGTGTGTGTGTGTGTGTGTTTTTGTGTGTGTGTGTGTGTGTGTGTGTGTGTGTGTGTGTGTGTGTGTGTGTGTGTGTGTGTGTGTGTGTGTGTGTGTGTGTGTGTGTGTGTGTGATACTCAAGAATCATTGACAAAATATTATGGTCTTTTTTATTTTATATGGTAAAATCTAGTTTTTATAGGGACTTGGAACCACAAGAGTGCATTACAAAAGTTTAAATAGGTCAAATAGGGCCGAGAAACCAAAAAGCAAAAAACTTACTTGTAACAAAAACAAAAAACAAGAAAACATAGCATATATAGGAGGAAGGTCCCTCCTGAGTGTCATTAGATTCAGTAGTGTCCTTCATTGGGATGGTCGGTTTGTCCTTTGAAACTTTGGCCTGAGTGCATTTTTCAAGGCCTTCAGCCACTTCACTAAGAAGGAACATTTTGGGTCACTTTTTACCTTTTACCTACATGGGAAACTGTTTGGGGGGGAATCCCTTAGGGGAACCTTGGTGGGGGATTTTAAAACCTTATTTAAAATCATAGTAGGGGATTATGGGGGTTGAGAAGAGTGAACAAAGGCCTAAACAATTACTTTGGCCTATCTGTGTAATGCATTCTAATCCTGGATGAGTTTGGCTAGGCCAAAACCTATTTCTTGCACCTTTGAGTTAAAGTTTTCCAACAGTTGTTTGTTTCTTTCCATCTCCTCTATAACCATCACTTTCCCTGTCTAGGATGATTTTTCAAGGGTCCTTATTTAATAGGTTTTGGTTTTGGAATAAATAATAATTTGAGGGGGAGATCATCCGGGGGGACTGTGATAAACTATTCTAGGGGGTGTAGTCAGAAGGCTGGTGGGATCCCTCAGTAGGATCCTTTACCAAGGAATCTTCTTGGGATTCCTCCCTAGAAGAGGAACCCCTAGAGATAACCTCCCAACCTAAAATGGCTTGGACATACTTAACAAGGAGGAGGATCAGGGCTTGATGCAGGATGGGATTGGTATCATTTACTCGGTGAAGCAGGGCATTTCTCTTAAGGGACTTAAGCAAAAAAAAGGAAGACTAATGTTATACCCAATGAAATGATAGAGAAGTATAAAATGGTGGGAAAAACATTATTTTTTCCTAAAATATTATGTTCTTATTTGAGTATACCATATAAATATATATGCATTATCTGTTGGATTTATTTAAATAGAACTCAACTATAGTAACACTAGTTACTCTTTGACTGAGTAATGGAGAAGAAATTAACATATTATGTGTTTGTGTATATATATATATATATATACATGATACTCAAATAAATCTGATTTGATTATATTGTATGCCAATACATATATACTAATGGATAATTAAATGCTTTATATGTTAAATCAAGCATGTGATAAATGCATTTATTCAATTAATGCTAAACTAAAAGTGAATAAATGTATTCTAAAAACTTCTAAATGTGTAGTATTATATAATCTTAGATCTTTTCATTTGGCATTGACTAGTTTTTTAATAGTTTAGTTATGCAATTAAGAAGTGGAAATAAAGTGGTTGTTGAATGAGCTATTAATTATTGATATGATTGTCTATTTATTTAAATCTTATTTGAATGGTATGATTGTCTTGATTTCTAATCTTACCTGAATGGTATGATTGCCTTGAAATTTGGTTATATTGTGATATGAATAAAATTAGTTGTTTTGCATAATTAAATTACATTTGATGGATTAAATGTTAATAAATGAGAGTCTCTTGTACTAGTTCATAATATAGATGCTAGTAGGGAAATATTCATTTAGAATATATTGGTTTTAATATTATTTAATATATAAAATCAACCTAGTACTAATGACCCTAAATAAATAGGTGAGATGGATTCCACTTAATTAGTTTCACTAATACATAGATAAGGTGTAATCTGATTGAGTAGTGTGTATGAAATTGATTGATCCTCATGATCACTGACTATAAAAAAAATTGGCCAAAGTAATGTTTATGGTTAAACATTATCATTTCATCTGTTTGATTAAGTTTAAATTTTTAATACAATATCATCTTATAATGGATTTATTTATGATATATTGCATGTAATAGTTATCTTACAACATAGATTCTAGTTGTCACTCTTGATTATCCCACTATCATTATCTACCCATGTATAAAGGGAGGGTCATTCCCTTGATGGGAGATTATGCAAGGGAATGATGGTCCATGGTTGGTGCAAAAAATTACTTAGATGATGCTCTTCTTCCGCTCAGTAGTACTTCATTAGTGACTACACTCATGACTACTTATGGATGATTTAAGTTCGATGAGACTCACATGTTTCGTGGATCATTGTATCATCATGCATAATTATTAAGACATGTATTATGTTTAAAAAGTACTATTTTACATTATTTGACTACTACAGTGGTTGGTTGTAACATGGTATCAACTGTGGATAAATTTTTAAATATACTTTTATGAAATAAATTTAGTATTCATTTTTATATCATCATTATACTTGATCTTGATCTTGTGATAATTAGCTAGATATATTATCTCTTGACCTTATTTATGGTTAGCTTAAAAACTAATGTATTTAGTTAAAGATCACTATATTATTGGTTTCATCATGATGGAATTTGTTTATTTAATTTGTGTAAATGTTTTTAAAAAATACCTTATTATAGTAAAACCCAATGGGGTTGTGACATTGTGGTATCAAAGTCAAGGCTCAAACTCTAGGACTTCATGAGTATACTAATGCTAATGTATTCTCCTATTAATTAGGAAGAATAATGGTGTGCACTAGACTTGGAGGTGATGGTACTTAAAACACCAATATTCTAGTAAATCCAAATCAATTTTCCACTGAACAAGCTATAAAGTTGGATCAAATCCTCGTAACCATGCATGAAACTAGGGATCAAATCATGGACTTATAATAGGAAGTGCATGGGTATGTTGAGGAGAATATTTAGGAAGACCTTGAATATAATATTACTAAGTAGGATAATCCTCAAGAGTAGAAGTAGAGGAAGATACAAAAGATGTGAGAGCTCGAGTAGCTATAGAGCTGGCATGAGATATGAAAAAGTTGAATCCACATAAGTTCAATGGAACCATTTTAGGAGTTAGAGATAAAGTGTGCCTACAAAGATGGAGAAGTATTTAGAGATTTGAAATTACTCTGAATTCACTAAATTAGTATGGGGGCATATCAGCTTGTTGGAGAAGCAACAACTTGGTGGGCAAATAAAAAGCTTGAGATGAATCTTAAATCTACCACCACCACTTGGGAGTAATTTGTGACATTGTTTAGGTCACAATGGCTTCCTTAGTTGTATTTTGATAAGAAGTTATCAAATTTTTAGAATCTTAAGCAAGGAGACTTTTATGTGAATGAATACTAGGAGTAATTCACTAATCTCCTAAATTATGTTTCATAGTATTGTGAGGATGAGAGGTTTTGAATTAGGAATTTAATTTTGGGATTAAAACCTCAAATTTGTTTTGAGGTGGATGTGTATGGTCCATTTACCATGGATCAAGTCTTTAAGATGAAGTAGAAGCTAAAATATCTTACTCAGGTCAAAGATAAATTCAAGAAGTTTAGAGGTTCTAAAATGACTTTCAAAAAGAATAATTGGAAGAGGAGTGGAGACTCAAAGAATTAGTGTAAGAACCAAAATACTAATTTCAATAGTAGCTCAAGAAACAAGAATCATAGAAATGGTTTCGAAGGAGGTTTCAAGGGAAATCAACAATTAGATAGGATAGGACCACTTGGTGGATACTTCATCTATGAAGGTGATCATTATGTTAGAGAGTATACTCAAGGTAAATTTGATAGTAATAATATGGGTTCTACTTCATAATAGGGAAATTTTTAGCAAAGTATTCATGTAGCTATTGACAATCGTCAAGCTAAATTCTAAGCTTCTCATATTAAACTGATAGGTATTTTGTTTGATCATCTAATTTTAATTTTGATTGACATTGGGGATACTAAATGTTTTATTGCTCCTAGAATGTTTAATAAGTTGTCTATAAAATCTTGAATTATGGAAAATGCATTGTCAGTATAGTATGGGAATGAATCAAAGGTTAAGGTTGATAAGTGTCTAGTGGAAGCTGAGATCATGTTGCCTAAATTCACTACAATAATGGATCTGTATGCTACACCAATAGGGTCATATAATGTGATCCTAGGATTAAATTGGCTTACCAAAATAAAACTAAGGTTGATTCCTATCTCAAGAAGGTAGAGTGTCAAGATGATTTTAGAAATTAGACACAACTTCAAGGTGAGAAAAGAGAGTTGAAGCTTAGGAAAATGTATACAATTCAACTCAAGAAGGCTCAGAAAAAAGGATTTCAAGCATTTATTATTAAAATAAATGAGATGGAAGAATATAAGGAACCATCCAATAAGGATTATCCTTTTTTAATAACTTCCAAGATGTGTTTCTAGATGAATTGTTAGGATTACCACCTAAATGTGAGTTTTATTTCTTGACTAACATAATACCTAGATTTGAACCTCAATCCAAGGCACCATACAAGATAAAAACTAATGAATTAGTTGAATTTAAATCTCAAATTCAGGAATTGTTATCAAAAGAGTTGATTCAATTGAGTGTGTCACCATGGGATGCACCAATGGTGTTCATCAAGAAGAAGGATGGTACTCTTTGCTTGCATATTGATTACAAGATGTTGAACAAAGTGCCAATCAAGAATAGATATATGTTACCTTACATTGATGATCTCTTTGATTAGATTTGAGGAGAAATAGTCTTCTCTAAGATTGGTCTTCGAGTAGGGTATCATCAACTTAGAATCTGAGATGAGGATATTCCTAAAATAGCATTTAGAACTCGGTATGGGAATTATGAATTTGTAGTCTTTCCTTTTAGGTTAACAAATGCTTCGACAACATTTATGAATCTCATGAGCATTATGTCCAGGGATTATCTGGAACACTTCATGTTAGTTTTCCTGGATGATAACCTCATATATTCTAAGAGTGAGGAGGAACATCTTTAACATCTAGAATTGGTTTTACAACAATTTTGGAAGCACAAATTGTATGGTAAGTTTTTAAAATATTCATTTTTCTATAGGAAAGTGTAATATTCAAGACATATTATCTCTATGGATGGAATTCCAGTTGATCCAATGAAGATAAGGGCCATAATGGAATGGCCAATGCCTAAAAATGTGCATGAAGTGATAAATTTTATGGGATTAGTAGGTTATTAAAGGAAATGTGTTCCAAATTTCTCAAAGATAACTAACCCAATTATCTCTCTTCAATGGAAGAATCAGAGTTTCTTTTGGTTGAATAAGTGTGAAAAAACCTTTAGGAGCTAAAAAGGAGGCTTACTTCAACACCTGTGCTAGGAGTTCTCTATCCTAATGGTCAATTTTTAGTAATCATAGATGCATTTAGGGATGGACTTGGATAAGTTATTATGAAATATGGTTTAGTTGTAACATACTAGTCTAAAAATATTTAGCCTTATGAGGTGAATCATGCACTTCATGATTTAGAACTTGCAGCAATAGTGCATGTCTTGCAAGTTTGGAGGCATTTTCTATTAGGGAAACCATTTGAGCTCAAGACTGACAACTTGGGACTCAATTATATCTTTACCCAACCAAAATTGAATGCATGTTAGATATGTTAGTTATAATTCTTATCTGATTATGATTTTGATATTAACTATATTAAGGGCAAGAAAAATAGAGTTGCAAATGCCCTAAGTCATAGAAGGTATATATCAATGTTGACTACTATCAGGAGTAATTTTTGTGATTAGGTAATTAATTTATCCCTCTAAGATGAATTTTATGAGTATATTAAGAAAACATTGTTAGAGGATGCTCAAAATCCCAAGTATAAATGATTTGAGTTGGAAAGTGATGGTCTTTTAAGGTGCAATAATAAGATGTATGTGCCTGATAGAGAGAATTTAAGGAACATGATGCTAAAGGAATTACATAATTCCCCTTACTCAAGACATCCTAGAGTAACTAAGCTCATGGCTGAGCTAAGACCTCTTTATTTATGGAAAGGGATTATAAGGGATGTAATGGATTTTGTATCTCAATGTTTGGAATGTCAGCATGTGAAAGTTGAGCATGTATATCCAATAGGATTGTTATATCTTCATGATATACTAGAATGGAAATGGTAGGTGATTAGTATGGAATTTATCCAAGGGTTATCATTATCATAAAACTAACATAATATGATCTTAATGGTAGTGGACAAACTAACCAAGGTAGCTCAATTCATACCAGGTAATTTGACTGATAATGCAACTATGCTTTTAAAGAGATTCATGAAATAGGTATACTGATTACATGGATTTTTAAAAAAAGATTATTTCTATTCAAGATCCAAGAATGATTTCTAGATTATGGTTGACTTTGAATTCATCTCTGGACATGCAGTTGAATTTTAGTACTACATATCACCCAAAAATAGATGGACAAGCAAAGAGGGTTAACCAAGTTTTAGAATATATCCTTCAAATGTATTGCATGGATCAACAATACAAGTGGGAGAAGTACCTTCCATTGGTTGAGTTCACTTACAATAACTCATACAAATCAGTATTGAAAATGTCTCCATTTGAGGCATTATATAGATAGAGGTGTAAAACACCGATCAGTTAGGATAGATTATAAGATAGAGTAGTCTTTGGACCTGAAATGTGTATCGAGATGGAAGACCAAGTTATAAAAATCAAATAAAGATTGGATGAGACTAATGATAGACAAAAAAGCTATGTTGATTTGAAAAGAAAAAGAAATAGTTTTCTATTGGTGATTAAGTATTTTTGTGGGTTAGGCCTCAAAAAAGTTTGGTAAATCAACAAGACTTTCACCAAGATATGTGGGACCCTTCAAGGTTCTAGAAGTGACCAATCTTATAGTGTATAGGCTTACTTTACCACCAGCTCTAGCTCTCTTGCATAATATTTTCCTTGTGTCCTATCTTAAAAAGTATGTTACTAATCTTTCTCATGTGTTGGATTGGAATTCTTTACAGGTTCTAGATCATAAGGTGGTCACAGTAAAACCAATCAAAATAATTGACACTCGTAAACTTAGTTTACATAATAGATAAGTGTCATAGTGCAAGGTCTAGTGGGACCAATTTATGAAGATAGTGCCACCTAGGAGGATTATGATGAGTTTTATAGGTTGTTTCCACATTTTTTTACTTAATATGTCACTAGAATTATTTAATTTTCTATGAATAATGTTTAATTTTAGAACTTATGCTAGAATAAGTGTCATCATGATAATGACCAATTTTAAGGGGGGAATAGGTTACATCATGATTCCTCTCTAGACTTGATAACCTATTGATTAGTAGATTTTATGGTTATTGATTTGGTTAATTATTTCTTTATTAAGATGGATTTTATATACTAATGTATGGATAGTTATATGTAGCTTATCTGCATGATCATGAACTTGTTGAGTTAGTTGTACTTGTATGTTATGTACATGATGATTATGTTTATTTAGTTCATTATAGTAGTATATTATGGATTTTATATTGATTTAGGCTAACTACCTTTCTTAGTGGATTCAGGATAGATCCATCCCTCAGACTATGATCAAGGAAGAGCATCATCAGAGAGGGTGACATAGATGGAGGTGTTAGGGTATGATAGAATGAGAACTGTGAACACTACACACACCATAAATAAATAATATGCTTTTGGTTACTATTATGTTATCTGCATTTGAAAATGTTTGAATCTCATGTTGATCTAGTTGTGTGTTTTCTAATGTGATATTTAGACTCTCTTATATTGTCTTAGCT